>JAKWBJ010000490.1:1200000-1800000 GCA_023159175.1 Wohlfahrtia magnifica | reverse complement strand
GCCGAAGAACGTTCAACCACTGCCTGAACTTGAAAGAGTATCAGTAACTATGACTAGTATATTCTTTCGAGCCCGTGCTGTAAGAACCATCCTTGTAAGTCCCAACGTTAACAATTCATCTGAGCCGAATGTCATACTAGCACTGGTCCTGAAGCAGTGCACTTCGACGCGCGTCCACTAGCTCACCGGTATTTTTCCACTTTGCTGGAAGGTGGCTAATGCAACGCCAATTCGAGGTTAGAATATCGTTAATCATCATCTTGTGAGATATTTGGAGTTCGAAGATTTACTAAGCGATCGCTGGTACGGTTTCTAAAAGGGCCGAATACTAGTGATGGTTTTGGCGAGAGTGAGTTTGTGGCTCTTGATATATCCAAGCCGTTTGATAGAATTTGGCACTCGTTTCGAAACTTTTGGTGTTGGCAGTCACTTCTCTCGATTTATATCGAGCGAGAAGGATGAATATGAACGACACACTCACAAGTGACCTGATGAAGGTCTCTGAGTGGGGTCGTGCGAACAGGGTCGATTTTAATGCACACAAGACTCAATGTTGTTTTTTAACACACAGATGTGGTGGTGTGTTATCATCTATGTCCATGGTTAATGTGGATATTGTGAAATCAGATGCTATCGATATTCTGAGCATGAGAATTCACTGTGACACTCGTTGGAATGATCACATATTTCAAGTGCCGAAAGAAGCATACAAGTGCCTTAATTAATTAAGTCGGTGCAAGAAATACTTCACTTCATCTGATCTCCTTAATATTAACAAGACTTATATCCGACCCAAAATGAAATAAATTTCTCATGTGTGGGCCGGTGCATCAGTCTATTTTGAAGCTTCTCGACCGCGTACAGGAGAGGGCGAAAATGCCCATTAATGACGGTAGAGTAGCCAACTCTATCGATTCATTAAAGGAACGTCGCAATGTAGCGTGTGTTTCATTGTTCTATCGGTACTATAACGGAATAAATTAATTAATACCTAAAAATCTCATATTCGTACCTAGTACTCGTATTTGCCGTAGAGCGCATGGCTATTGTAGTTGATTGTCTAGTGGATCGCACAACGAATTATAGGGAGATTTCGTTCTTTGGTCGCACTGTTCGGCTGTAAAGCAATCTTCCAGCGAAAGTATTCTTTGCCACTTACGACATGAGTAAATTTAAATCTAACGTCTATAAACACTACTCTCTCAATCCTCCTTCGCGCAACTTATTTTCCTAGTACCAGCACAATGCACTGCATGAGTAGAGGCTATCTCCTGGGTGTTGGTCTTATGTAAAAAAAAGAACGTTGTTGGCCAGGTCATCTCCGACAAGGGCGAGCGTTATGGGTCAATGATTACCAACTTTTCGTAGTCTTAATGGAATGATGTGGACACCAACTATATGTGGCTTCAACAGGGTAACATTGGCAATCCTGCACGAGCGATTTGGGAGCATGTTCACCTCACGTGGAGGTATTGTGAACTGACCACAGAGTTGGTTCTATTTGACCCCATTAGGTTTTTTTCCTGTCTAGTTTCTCATCGATAAGCTTTTCAAACGAATAAATAATGTCGACTATATCTCACACTCTGTTTTATTTAAATTTAAAGATAGAAAGTACTTAATAAATGACCCTTTACAAATTTATTTTTTTACTAGCTTCACTCATCCGGTGTGCACTGGATATATGCATAAGAGATAAATTTCCATTTTTCCCGATTTTTTTATGGGAGGTGCCATGCCTAGTCTTTCTCGGAAGTTGATTTTTTAACAATTAGATTTAAAGACTCTTGAGAAAGTTTTTTTTATTATCCAAGATATACCGTAATAACTAAGTGTTAGGATTATTAGCTCCTCAAAGTGTATCTTTTAAAAATGTACTTTTGTATAATACAAGGCTGAACTTCTACGGCCTGGAAGACTGTAATAACTGGAGAGGAATTGCTCTGCTTAACACCATATATAAGACACTTGGAGTCATAATACAGGGAATGCTGCAGGGCAAAATCGACAACAAATTTCGAGACGAACAAGCAGGTTTCAGAACGAATAGAACGAATGGAACACTCTATGGATTGACGTACACCCCCGTATCTGCTGGTCGTCGATTTCAGGAAATCATTTGATAACATTAGACGAACTGCAATGGGAAGCACTACGGGCAAAGAAGTACCACTAAAAATATAACTCTAATTATTAGAGCGATGCACGAGGTTGCAGAACTTTCAGTTTTTCACAACGGGAACAGCAGTCAAGCATTCCGTACTAATGCTGAAGTTAAACAAGGATGCCCACTATCAACTTAGCTATTTACCATCGTAATGGATGACATAATGAGCAAAGTCTGTTCAAAGAGAAGAGGAATGACATGGAGTCTCTCACGCTAACTCGTAGAGATGGACTATACGGATTTCCAATATGCAGTCGAAAGTGGAAGACCTAGAAAGATTGGCTCGTAATGTTGGACTTGAGATAAATAACAGTAAAACCAAGGCCATGAGAATAAACAATACTAAGACGGAAAACATCATGCTACATGGTCAACCGACAACAGGCTCTACAAAGCGAGAGCGGCATTCGGACTAGTACAGTCTGCATATAGAAACTCGCATATATCCAGACGAACTAAGCTTAGAATATTCAACTCATGTGTGAAATCAGTTCTGCTGTATAGCAATGTATCGAATAACATCACGCAACCCACAGAATTTCCGCCGGTAATGCACCTTCGCCTGCCACCTTATTATTTTTCAATTTACTAATCAATCTGTGTTTTAATATCCAACAAAATTTGTACTGGCGAAAACATTTCAATTAAGAGCTAAAAAGTATGCCAAACTCATATGACCTAATTTTCTCTGACTTTCTCCCGGTTTTAATTTCTAAGTCTAATTTTGGGAAAAAAAAACATACCCTATAACATTGTCGTAAGCTAGATTTATCTGTGTACCAGATTTTATCAAAATCGGTTCAGTCGTTTACGCGTGATTACATGACAAGCAAACAAATAAATAAACTTATAAAGAAATTTATAATAAATACATGTTATCTATATATATACATATGTATACATATTATATGTATGTACTTATATGGATATATGGATTATGCTTTTCTATAATGCATTAAAAAAATCATTATTTTTTAACCTACATTATCAAAACATATGTTATATTGTTACTCTCGTATAATATTCTAAGAATCGTTATAATTTTTCTAGATTAACCTACATTTGGTTAAAAATCGATAATTTGATGCTCCAATGTGAAACTGATGGTATTTAGTATATCAATGAACAATTTTCTTTTACAAATAAAATTATAGTTTTAAAATTGAACATTTTACTTACCTCTTGGACTTCTTTTCTTCTCGTGATGAAATCACCTAAATGGAATAGTTCCATACCCAGCTTATCTGCCCACGAATGTACTCTAAAAAATATTTTGTTTTTATAAAACAAACAAAACAAAAATTACTTTTGTTTTAAAGAAAACTCCATTTAATATGCATTAAAAGTAATTAAATATTTACAAGTTATAATTGATTTTTTCACCAGGCACTAGATTGGCACCATTTGGATAAAGCACAAAAAAACAGCATAAAATCTTAAATAAAACGTAGCTTATATTTTTAAATAACATTTTTGCTAAACTATTATTAAATTTAAAAAAAAGTAAAACAATTTTTTTGGATTGTAGTGTGTAAAGGAAAATTAGCCAGTAATCGTCATATTCACACTTCTCATATTACAAACAATGTTTGTGCGTTTCTTAAGGAATATTTTGTTAATCACTTTAATCACTGCTTTTAATCACACTCTTTAATAAACTCTATTATTTTTCTATTTCTTTTATTTTAATTTATTTTTATATGTTTTCTTTTTATCCGTTAAACTATAATTGCAGATTGAAAATTTTTCTTGTATCTATACTGTTTATATCTAAAAATAAAAACGAAAATTCTGAAACAATGATGAGTTCATCGCTGACTTTGCCCTGTGTGTTACAAAGAGACCTCTATGGGTATGTGTCTCAAGTGTTGTCTATACTCTTCTAGTGGTGTATGACGCAGGCGTTTCAATAGTTCACGCAAGTATTTTATTATTGTTTTTGTTTACAATTACAGCACGTGTACCGGTATTTGGTGGCTGGCATGAGGCAGCAACAGGAGTTTGTTCACACTGATATGCTGTAAATATAAACAAATGTTTGAGACTGCGTATTCATGGTGTTTACGTTTAATTTCATTGACGAAGCTTGTCCGGCCGGCCGGCTGCTTTTCTACAACGAATTTGTGAATGAAGTAGGTTGCACAAGGTTTGGAATAAAGTTCAACAGTTTTTTGTGACACTTGTTGTTTTATCACTGGAATATAATACTATTGTTTTTTTCCTCAATACATTACATACGAGTACATTGTTGATGTTTTAAGTAGGTCACTACAATACAAAAAATACTCAAGTTAACATGCATACATACAATTTAGTGCAGAATCTTAAAATTGTGGTATCATTCAGGAAAGGACTTATTTTTAATTTCAAAAGTGTTTTGATTTATAAGTAAAATACTATTTATAAAGCCTTATCTTATAGGTCATACAAAAACTATGTGCGGGCTTTGCGCAAATTATTAAACTAAAATTATCTGTATTGAAAATCAAACCATTCCATATCTAAGACCGTTTGTAGTTTCACGATATAGTCTCTGTATATATTCTGTGGTTTATAGGATCTACGGTTAGCCAATTTTTGTATACCACCATGCAAGTTATGCAGATACCAAATCAAATATTAGTCAAACGGTGCCAGGTTAGGGTTATATTTTCTTTGCATCAATACTTTCAAGTCTAGAGCAGTTAACTTTTCGCAAATCAAAAAAAAGGTGCTTGTGGCCTGGTATTTTCATGATGAAACAAAACACCTTATTTCGGTCTCCTTTTCTTGATTGCTTCCTTAAAACGGTCAAGTCGCTCATAATATATAGGGTGGGCCATTTAAAAATTTGAATTTAAAAATGCAATAAAACAAAAACGGCTTAAAATTTTGCCAAATTTATGCTTTTGTTGTGAAGTATAGTTGTTCCGGTTAGAGATGAAATATTATTTCATTCAAATGGCTGCCGCGGCTGACCTCACAGTACCCCATTCGATCAGAACAATTTTCGAGAGCTTTTTCGAGTGTATGGGGTCGCATCTCGGCAATTACATCACTAATTTTTGCCTTCAAATGCTCAATTGTCTGGTTTGCCGGCATAACACTTGTCTTTAACGGTGCCCCACAGAAATTAGTCCAACGGTGTCAAATCGCAGCTTCTTGGCAGCCAACTCACATCACCATTTCAGCTAATTAAGCGGCCATCAAACGTTTAACGCAATAAATCGATTGTAGCATGATATTACCACACATATTGCATCATCCTGTTAAAACCAAACATCATTCACATCAATACCATGAGGAGCGGGCACAAAAAACCGGTTATCATGGTGCGATAGGTGTCTCCATTGACCGTAATAGTACGCCGTCTTCATTTTCTAAGAAATATGGGTCAATGATGGCTCCGCTCCACAAACCGCACCAAACAGTCACTCATGATAGGTGCACTGGCGCGCTTCTGTAAGACCACGTTTGGGTTTTCTGCAATTTTGCTTATTAACGTACCTACCAAAATGAAAATCAGCTTCATCCGAAAAGATGATTTTTCCGACCAATTGTCTTTGTTTTAAAAATAAATTTCCAATAAATCCCAACATTGCTCAACCGTAAATATGGAATTTTGTGACAGAATAGATTCGAAATAGCAGAATACCAGATTCGAAATAGCTGCTGGTTCAAATTTAAACCGATAGATAGCCCTCCACCCGATATATAGACCTTTATTCTATTTGGCATCGTCGACACAAAATACCGTCGTTTTTTTCAAATAGATATTCCCTTTGTCAATATTGAAATGTATCGAGGACTGTCGACATAATTTTTCTATTCTGTAAAAACTAAAATGGAGTCTAATTTTGTCCACACATATTTTTGTGCCTTTTTTTGAATATTAAGTGAAGAATAAATTACTTAAATATGTTGAAGCCGATTTCAATAGTGACGAATTTGAAAGAACTTAAAGAATAACTTGACCTCCCTAAATTACGCGTTTCTTAACTAATACATTTTCAAATAAGAGAAAAAATTAATTTTGTGGTCCGGCGATTTATTAATGGACCCATAACGAAAAATATGATTTTTAATTACGAACATTTTTTTTATAAGATTACAGTTTTCTTATATAAAATAAGGATGGATATTCATGACTTGCACGAATTAAAATTTTTGTAGACAATATTGTAATCTTTTCATTTGTCGTGTGCATTGACTATATTTTTAAGTATTACTAAATTCTAAAGAATCTAATGTAGAGCATGTGAGGAGGATAATACTGAGGCCACTTTTTTTGTTACTGATCCTCATTTGCTAGATGGGTCACTGTTTTCTTACTGAATGAAGCCTTCATTTTGTTAAGACTATGAAACTGGAGTGAACAGCCGACCTATTGTGGCTGAATCCTCTTTTTGACCTCACCTAACCTACTAAATTCAATTTTGAAGTTAAGAAGTTTAAATGAAACTATGACGATCCGAAGTATATAAAATGAAGAAAAACAATATTTTATTTCAAAAATATTCAATTTAAATACGAAGTTCCTTTTTCAATTAATTTTTTTTATTGTACTATTAATATTT
This sequence comes from Wohlfahrtia magnifica, assembly GCA_023159175.1. Taxonomy (NCBI): domain Eukaryota; kingdom Metazoa; phylum Arthropoda; class Insecta; order Diptera; family Sarcophagidae; genus Wohlfahrtia; species Wohlfahrtia magnifica. The sequence continues at coordinate 1,793,277 of JAKWBJ010000490.1, read as the reverse complement.
TACTGTTTTTTTTTTAAATTTTCGATAAACAGTCGTCGTCCACATAATACTCTTATGGAATACCAAATTGTAATCGAAGTGATATCGATGTTCACAAAGGCTGCGCTTAACTGCAAATGACTTTTGTCGTGAATGCGGAGGAAGAGGTGTGGTCCACTTTATCTGCGAATACCCATCTCTCGCACAATAGATACTTATCACACTGGGCTCTCCCTTTTTAGATGGCTTATCGGAAATATCGATTTTTGACATCAGGTTAACAGCCAGGTTCATTAAATTGTCGGGCTGGTTTCCGATCTAACTTAGCGAAGTGCTTCGGTTTGATCACTAAGATTCTGGTGAATAGAACGGTGTCAACGCGTTATGTGGTATTTCAAAGGGCTGCTATGCGTGCTCCAGTGTGCCCTGTTTAGGGAGGCTGCCACTTCCTCGTACCCACCTACCTAATATCACCATTGATGTTGACTCGAATACGTCAAATAATTATGTTTATTCTCTAAACAGAGCATAATTAGATTTATGAATGTATACTTAAAACAGTATTTCCATAACAGGTATGTTTCTTTACTTTACATTGACGACCGCGGGATTCTATGTTAATCTTACTTTATAGTAATAACTCATACAGTATAATTTATTAAAATTTTTATTTATTTTAAATAATTAATAATAATAATAAATTTAATAAATTAAAAAAAAGCAGTAAATGTATAATGGAATTAGCATAGAGTTTATGGTAAATAGGAAAATGTCATATATTTTAAAATAAGATGATAATTTTATTATCTTTGTTTTGGTTTTTTGCAAACTTACTGTACAAACTGTACTGTCAAATAAAGTACAAAGTATTTACAAATTGTATTTACACCATTTTCAAATTTAATAAATAAATAAAAAAATAATAAATTTATGAGTTCATATTATCACTAACACTGTTTGTTACACCAAATAATCCCGTTAATGTGGAAACCAATACTTTTTCCGCAAAATATAGAAACCCATATATGAAGTAGGTTAAGGGCTGAAATAAAAATAAATAAAAAATAATTTTTGAATATATTATTCAAAAAGAAAATATGCAAAAATCTTTGCTTTATCTCAATTGAAATCGAAGAAAATTTGAGTTCAAGCACATCTTTACAGATCTATGGAACTGTGGGGTAAAAAATACGTAATTTATAGTTAACATTTTTACAGAAGATAAGATATATGTAATCTATCGTATAGTAAATGAAAATCAGAAAATTTATTTTTATAATTTAAAAATGGAGCAATCGAGACTTTTAGATCTAATCGAAGGATGGATTGGTTATCTTGTATAAAGATGTTACAGAATTAAATTTCGCTAAGGAGCATATTTATTTTAGTCAATGGCAAACAAATGGCCTTCGTACGACAGATTTAATGAAAATGAATTATTTTTACAAATAAATAAGTATAATATTGTTTGATTCATTAATGCTTTCTTATAACTTAACTAATCGGAAACATTTTTATATGGTCGATTTATATTCGGATATAGCCCCCTTAAACCAAAAATTTATTATTAAAATTCACTTCAACCTTAAAGTTGAGTGCATGTTTGTTTTGTTATTTTAGTTATTAATTCCTTTAAGGATCAACAGGGGATCATATGGCCATAATAATCTCATTTCAGCTGTGTCTGTATAAAGCTAATATTTTACCAGTTTCCAAATCTTCCTCGGTGGTGTTGTGGTATAATAGGTAAGACAGCCGCCTACCAACCTGAAGGACACCGGTTCAATACCAGCCCAGACCATCTAAAAAAGAGCAATTTTTTTCAGCAGCGGCATCACTTCATAACATTAGCTAGTAATTGGTTATGAGTACTAGTGCTATTAAAAACTTCTCTAATGCATTTACCATTCGGAGCTGACGTTCAACTGTAGGTTCCTTTCAATGAGACTAAAAATATAATCGGGTGCTGCTGCTTATTGACTGAGAGAAGTCCCCGTATACCTTCACGGAATGTTATGGGAATTATTATTTGGGTATGTTCTGTAAAACGAAAATGAGCGAAATTGAAATCAAATGAAATTCCAAATTGCTATAATTTTAAAATCTGATCAGATGTTGACACTTTCTTTTATTGATTCGGTTAATTACCTTTAAAATCTTGGATTATCAAAACTTTAAAATAAATGTCGCGTTAAAGTTTTGTATATCTTTAAAAATTTAATCGATTTAAATCCACTCATTTTCAGCTTACAAAACATACCCGACAATTATTAAGTCGTCCTATAGAAAACAATTTCTTTCTCCATTTGTATTTGCTTAGTAAAAGCTAGTCTTCCAATTCTTCGGCTTACTTATGGATACAATAATATAGCCAATTCTATAACCTCATCAGATTTTCGTATATTGTGTCCAATCTATCTCCAATTGCGCCATTTAATTTCCTTTTTATTTAAACTTGATCAGTTCTTTGGTTCAAAATTGGGTATGGCCAGAATATTGAAGGAATGTGCCATCCTCAACTGCTACATTCCACAAGTCCCAGCCATACAAAAACGTAGTCTTTACTTATGAGCTAAATATTATCAACTTAAATGCGAAACTACGTAACCAAAAATTCGAATTCATTGTTTTGATTGATTACGATGCGTATTAACAATATGCTTGTTCTTCCCAATAAACATTCTCATCTATATCCATGTATATACGGTATGTATGTATATAAGAATAAGTTGTCCTATGTTCTCCATTTTATAACTCGAGAACCACTAAACCGATTTACAAGCCAATACATGCGCTAGATAGGTGTACTTTCTCTGATGGTTTTTGTTCAACTTAGCGGTGCCACGCACATAAAAATTTTATTTATACGATTATATCTTTAAAACGATAATAGTAAGAGTTTGTAAATTTGACTGATTTGTGGTCAATACAAATCGTCAGTCAAAAAGTGAGCGGCGTTGGATAAGTGGATGTGACACACCTCCCATACAAAATAATTACTGATTTTTGTTTATCTTTGGAACGGTAATAGTGGAAGGTTCTGAGTTTGGTCTAATTAACTTCGTAGTCAATCAACATCAGAGGTCGAAATATGAGCAAAATTGAATAAGAGTAAAAGTAAATATTGATATATATATATTGACTACCAATTCATTCAGACCAAGTTGAGAAACTGCCATTCTAACCCTTCTCTACATATACAAAAATCAATATTTACTTTTATATATATATATATATATATATGAGTCTATATATATATATATATATATATATATATATATATATATATATTATTGACTCAGAGAAGTCCCCATATATATATATATATATATATATATATATATATATATATATATATATATATATATATATATATATATATATATATATATATATATATATATATGGGGACTTCTCTGAGTCAATAAGCTGCACCCGATTCTATTTTTAGACTCATTAGATAAGTTTTCAATAGTAGTAGTACTCATACCCTGTTACTAGCTAATGTTATGAGGTGATACCGCTGTTGATGGTCTGGCCTGGCACTGAACCGAGGACGTTCTGCTTGGTAAAGGAGTGTCTTACCACAGCAGCACACTAGTAGTCAATACAAATCAATAAATTTAACGCATTCCTTTAAATGAGGAAATTATGAGGAATAAATTTTATAGGTATAGAACACAAAACAACGCGGGAAGATTTACTCTAGTAAAAAAAATTTTTTATATGAGCCGTTTATTTTGAAAGCCGAGCATGTCAATTGTTTATTTTTTTGTATTTTGAGAAATGTTAAAGTTTTGCAATTTATTAAATTTCAAAATATTGGTAGTTATTGATATAGATACATATATATATTCAACATTTTGTGGCTCCAGAGAATTAGCTTATAGCTCAATAATGTTGACTAAATTATAATGCTGACTAAAAAAATAAGAGTTTTCTTATAAACAGACTGATTTGCCTCTCTTTAAAAATTAAGTGCTAAAACTTTTATCTAATAAATATCAGAATCTGATTTTTTTAATATAAATTGTTATCGCAGAGAAAGATCATAACAAGTTATAACTTTTAATACCATTATCAACATTTTTTGCAAAAATGGACTTACCCCACTTTGAAAATAAACGACTCATATAATTAAGACATTATACATTATAAATTAAAAGAACGTAACATGTATTTCCATTTCAATATACACATCCCACTTGATCAACAAAAGAGTATTAACTCGAAATTTTTAAATTTTCAGTTGAGGTCGAAAACCGTTTGTGTTTACATTTTGAAAGATTTTGAAAATTCCGAATACATCATAATAAAGCAAATTCCATTTGAAAATATATTTACATTATTTTCCTTTTAATTTTTTGCAATTATTGCAAAGTCCATTTTTTGAGTTAATACTATTTCTCTGAAATTTTCGATATATTTTTTGTATTATTTTATCAACAAAAACGTATAAACTTAAAATACAACTAAATATGAGTAAAAAAAAATTGGAATATTTTTAACTTGAATAAAGGCTCAAATCGAAATAATAATGGCGCTTATTATTGATTCCGTTCCGCGATTGCGGAAAGTATTTTTGGTACGGAAGCAAAATTTTAAATTATTGGTTTCGTTGCTACGGTGTATTTCTGTTGTTGCGGAATCATTGCGGTATTTCCGTATTATTGATTCCGCTGGATAGATATTTTTCTTCAGTTTGCTTACGTTAAAATTTTATAACGTAAATCTGACGGAAAGAACAAAAATTAAAGAAAAAATGTAAAATTTCACAAAAAAGAGGAAAATCAACTAATTGCAATTTATTCTTAACACGAGGGTATATCTTTTGAAGAAAATGCTCCTTAACGACTACTTCTTGAATTTGCAGCCTAAAGCTCAGATAAAATATATTTAAATGCTGCCATATTTACACGAAATTTTTTTAAAAAGCTTTAAAATTATACATACTAATTTTACACCTTAAACGTGTATTTACATATCTTTATACCAACTTTTTATAACATATCTGTAACACATCTTAAGATTTATAGCGCAAAACTTTCTTTCTACCCAATACCTTTTTTATGAAAACATACGATGCATTTCATTTCAACTTTTGTATTAAGTCAAAATGATACCTTTTTGTTGATATAAAGGTAGTCACTATACTATCACGAAAATGTTCTTAAATGTGGTTTTAGAGATGAACGATTAATCGGAATACGTTGAAATTTTTAAAGTTGACAGATACTGATGTTCTTAGTTGTTTTCTTGCAAAAATTTATATTTTAGAAATTAAAAGAGAATACCCTCTTACTGTAAAACAGTAAAAATATTAGCTACGTGGTTTTGCATTTTAGCTAAGGATGTATTATATGCAACATATGATGGTATATGCGACAATGGGGACGTATGGATCTTAAGTTACGTTAGTCTAAGTCTGTTATTGAAATTCAGTCATTGTATCATTAAAAAGTAATCAGATGCATATGGAAGAGTTATTTGTTTAGTTACGATCATATTTTTACTTTTCTTGCCTGTTTTGTTTCCTGGAAAAAGGCTACGTTTCATGGCCATTGTTTTCTGCTTTTCGTATGTATCTGTAGGCTTGTAGGGATATGAATACAATACTGCACAAATAAGCCCTAACTAATCTACTACCAAACTAATTTTAGATTAAATCGGTCTCTATATAACTTAGATCTTAGTCTCTATATAACTTATTTGAAAAAGTTTCAATTCGATGCTGCTGATGCTCTTTGCTCTTTGGCATCAGAAGTGATATGTTTATTCACTATTTAAATGAGTTTGGTTAAGGTCGGTGGATATTTAGACCCATACTCTATATTAGTTAAAATATGCTAAAAAATATATTTTAACGGCACTTATTAGTAAGGTTTAGTTGAAATACGATTACGATTCGCTTAAAATAAGATACGCCTTTTACGATACCAAAGAAAAAATACTTCTTTTCTTCTTTGCAAAATTTTATTTAAAAAAAAATTTATATATATTAAAAAAGACCGTAAAATTTCGGGTACTCAGCGAATTTAGGTCATATTACGATAAAATAATTTATACAATAAATGCTACAAATACTTACCGCAATCATTAGCAACAATACATATGCTAGTCTTTGTGCAATAACCACAAAAATCGAAACTCCTGTTAGTATTCCAAGTAATGTAACCAAGGCTAAAACCTCAACTAAACGGACAGCAACGGGCATCGTGTGTGTAACTGGAGATACCAAAATTGACTTTAAATTTTATCAAACCAAAAATGTTTTGTTGTATTTTTTTTCAAAAATTATTTGAAATAAATTTTTATGTTTTATTGTTAAATTTTCAATATTTTTTTTTTTTTTTTTTTTTTTTTTTGTACGACAATTTTCAACTTTCAGTTTCTAGACAACTTTACAATTTTTTGAAATTTCATTTTTAAACATATTCGTTTTTTTTCCTTTTTCAAATGGGAAGTAACGACCATATTCAGTGCTCCATTTGTAATTTTAATAAATCTACTCAAAGATTTTTAAAGTTAACTCCAACGTTTTGGCCATTATCATTGCCTAAAATAAAAAGTAAAGTTGTTTTTATTAATTTCAATTTACTTTTTGTAAACCCTTCACCAATTGAGTGTTTTGGTTTTATCTTTTAATTATTATGTTACTAGCTTTATTAAAGGAAAAAAAAGCACTATCTAATTTATACGAAAGTCTCCTCAGGCATAATCATAAAGTCGGCAACATTATCATTATCTTGTTGTCTCTCTTCTGATTCTGCATCGCCGAATGCGCTATAGTACAGCATTATAATACAATCTTGAATATTTTTGTAAATTCGAACACTTTGGTGAAGGGTGTACTTATAAATGAATCTTGTTCTTACTATTGTATCGGCAACGATCGTTAATGCTTTAATAGCTATATTCGCTATCTCTTCGGGTTCATAAAATTGTAGAATTCGAAAAACTATCTGTAAAAGAAGGGAAATAAAAAAGTAAACATTTAATTGGTATTAAAAAGTGTTTTTAGAAAAGGAAATGAAATAAAATATGGAATTTAATGCATATATGCACCTTACATCACTGTAGCTGTATTGCTTCAGGATCAAGGCAAGTATATCCTAATGTATTTTCAACCAGTTAATTAAAAAATTATCATACTAATAAGAAATCAGCTTTTGTTATAAAGAAGACTCAGTGCCACAACTGCAAATTTTGTGTTTGGAAGTAATACTCGTAACACCTCCCGTCTCTGCAACTTTAGTCTGAATTATTTTCCTTCTTTATGACACATAACAACGTTGCACAGAAGTGCTTTGGTAGTAAATTTTAAAAAGCTTTTATATAATTTAATATCCTAATGTAATAAAAGTAACTATTGTTCGATCTGTAGACTCAATCAGTGCCATCATTGTAAAGTTGAAATCATTTTCAAAGTTGTTGTTTTCTTTCTGCCTATTTAAATAAGTTAAGTTTCATATTGATTTTATCAGAAATTCCGGTTTTGGACTGCTCTTAACATTTTACAGCTTCTATCTATATAAAAGTAGGGGCTATTTTGGGCTTACGTATGTTGTCGCATCACGCTCAAGCCCATTGATCGATTTCAATCAAAATTATTCAGAAGTTAGGCATCGTTCCCACGACAAACGGATTTACGTTCCGGAACAACTCGACACCCAGTCGGCCAAGGATTGTTAACTCAGCGGCAGCTGTATCAACCGGAAATTTTTGTCCCAGGGAGGAACTTCCAGCAACAGCGATGTTGTTACAACAACAACAACAAGATAGGTATTGGGATCTATGTATATGGCTTATGTTTATGTTTGGTTAAAATCGGAAAACGCATGTGCGCGATAATGAGGCTTAAAATCGCATTTTTTTCTTATATACATATATAGATAAATAGTCCTATGTTCACCATTTAATAACTCGAAAACCACTCAAACGAGAGTCTCTAAATTGTGTCTAAATAGGTTCGTAGTCAATACAAGCCATTAGTTAACAAATAGACGGGATTAAAAAAGTGGACATGGTATCTCCCAAACAAAGTAAATATTGATTTTTGTATTTTTGATTTCTGTTTTTGGTGTAAATGAATTGGCAGTCAATACAAATCATACTCGTGACTTTAAAAGTGGGCGGAATTAGATGAGTGGGCATGGTACCTCCATACATACTAAATATTGATTTTTGTATATCTTAGGAACGGTAATGCTACATGTTTCTAAATTTGGTTTAAACAACATCATCGGTCAATAACTGAGTGAGATTGGATAACTGGACATGGCACCCCCCATTCATACTAAATATGTCATTTTGCATGTGTGGATAACGGTAACAATACAAGCTTCGTTATCTATCCACATCAGCCAAAATGAGGGAGAGATTGGATAAATGGGTATCATTTTTTTATAAAGAGAGCGAAGCACACTGCGTGAAAGTTATCTATATACATACTGTTACGAAAATAAGATTGGGAACCTCCGCTTTTATTACATCGCTAAAATAATTAAACAAAAGCTGCAAGAACAACTCTACATGCTATTTACAAATAACCAAATCTACAACAACAAACATTAAAAGAGATAAAGTAAATAAAAATAACACGGCAACAATAATAATTAAGCAGCAAAGAAAACAAGTAACAGACAATAAACAAGCAACAACAAATACTAAGAGCTGAAAGAGGTAGATGTTTACATACGCATGGCTGCAAAAGAACTAAAAAGAAATTAAAAGAAAGATGTATTGTTTACACAGCCATATAAAAAACACATCCATGCGAACAACAATCAGTTTATGTGTCGTAAACTCAGCGAGTGCAGTTTAAGCAAGGTAAACCCAGCGAGTGCAGTTTGTGTGAAGAGAGTTTATAAGGAGTAAACTTGTAAAGTGAATCGTGAAGTAAAAAACCAGTTTAGTTGGAGCTAACTCAGAAAAGAGAGTTAAGTGTGGATAACCTCTGGTTGAAAAGGTTGTGATCGAACCTAAGTTATAACTACGTACTGGTTGGAAGATCTGTAGGAACAAAGATCTGTCGAGCAATTGTTGTTGTTTACAAAGTTGTAAACAGACAGACTAATTAAGATAAAAAAATTTTATTGCCTGTAAAAAGATTACAAGCAGTGGTGCACATAACACAATTAAAACCAAACACAAAATTTATTTTATTTTAACTACAATCTACGAACTCATAAAAACACGTTTTTAAAAAGGTAAAAACGTAACAATACATATATGTAAGAATAGTGTTTTTGAATGTATGTGTGTCTGTGTTGCTTTAGTCTATATACAGCTAAAAGGCTGAATATTATAGCCTTTGGGACTGGAAGGAATTAAGGTAGTAATTAAGATAGAAGCACTCCGTGGCTTAGGTGGTTTATTTTTAAAAAATGCCACAAAAATGTGTAAATCTGGTGCCTACCTTTTTTTCACATTTGGGGTGAAATAAAATTTTCGTTGCGGAAAAGAATATGTATGAGCATTACTTTAAAATGAAGGTAGGTCATCAGGATAAAGTCGTAGACCTCAGACACATATTGTAATACTTGTTAAGTTATGTTCCTATGGGTAAGATGGCGGACGTTATCTTGAAACTTTATAGAAAAATCAAAGAACACTTTCGGGGTGAACTCACAGACCACTACGTCTGTAGTAAGCACCTGGACAGAATGGCTATATACAGCATCAGTAGATCCTACAGTGAGGAAAAATAGTCAATGAAGCACTGGATCATTAACTGTGTGGTACTGGGGCACAGGAGATACCGGCTATTATACGTTTGTTGACACTTCCATTGAAAGAGCTGGTCCGTTTCTTTGGCGTATTTAAGCACAATAGCTCAACGGTGGTCTCAGAGCGTTAAATTATGAGCCAATTATCCCGTGTGAATCGATTAAACGAATTATTAATACTTGCTCAGTTATACAGGATTGTGAAGGGGAAAGAAAAAGAAGTTTATAAAACCCTAAAAGGAGTTATTAAAAAAGATGATAAATGCATCAGTTGTTGACAACACGCTTAGAATAATACACGTTTAGAATAATCCGTGTGCACCACATTCTTCAAAATTCATTTTCTCCACTCTTAGCAAGATTTTGTACCTCCTAGTTGTACGGCTGTCAGTAATGAACATGGAGAAGGTACAGGTTAGTTAAGGTCAGGAACGTAGATGTAATCTACTGTCAAATGAAACAATGATAATAAATTTCATCTTTACTTGGAAATCAAATTCAGTTCATTGTGAAGCTAACCAGGACTATCCCCAATATCATCATAAGAATTCTCCTCAGCCTATCGTCCGTCCCTTAGCTGTTGAATCCTCATGATAACCCCAATCATTTTACCCAGACCATAGACTGGTACGTCACTAAGTCTACCGTGAAATCGACTATCTAACCATCATATGTTCACTAGTCTTGGGCAGTGGCAGACAGTATGCTCGACTGTATCCAGTTCATTCTCCTCTTCACATGCTACAGAAGTTTGTGTAGGAACAACTATATCAATAGCATGGTAATGAAGCTATGCTTATAGATTATTACAGGTCTATATGTAGAAATATTTCGGCGGAACTTACAACAGATAAGCCAAAAGAAAACGATGTCAGAATTCGATTCTTACTCCACAATTAGTTAGATTAGTTAAGTCAGTATCCCATTTCTCAAAGACATTCTACATTTTTGCTTTACGAAATTTCAATTTAAAAGAGTACAAAAAATGCTTTATAGCACATACAGTCAGAGTCAAAAAATAGTAAACACCCTCATCAAGTGCTTTACCAAATAGGCGCTTTAACTCAGTCAATTTCAATCGGATTTTAAAAATTAAAGCATTATTTTATTCATAACTAAACATAGTATATTAAAAAAAAACAAAACTAGAACGGTTGCTATACAAAATAGCATTAACTATACACAATAGGTCTGTTCCTCTTCTTTCCAAATTCAAAAAGAATTTTACTATCGGTTAATATTTTACTAAGACAGTTGAAGGTACGAAAAACCGGTTTCTTTTACCCGTAACTCAAGACTTTGGGAATGTTTCACAAATTTAAGAAAATATACACTTTTGGTACTCGATAGCACCTATCAGAAAAATAGTATCACTTTCTAAATATTTCTACTCTATTCTTACTTGTCATATAAAAGATTGAACTAAAAACGAATTCTAGACAATGAGTGAGTATACTATATTTTGATTCTGACTGTATAAAAAGTCTCTATCTTAATATAAGAAACAAAAATTCGTATAAAAAACTAAAACTGTGCGACGACAATTTTTAAAATTTTTAAATACATATATCGCTCAATTACAATTAATAAAGCTATATTTCGGAAATTGTAAATATTACTGTCGTTGTACCGACTAGTTTTTTAGGACATTATTCCAATCAACACGTTGACTGCCACCATATAAAAAAAACAATCAATAATCAATGTGAAAAAAGACTTATTTGAACAAAGACTTACAATTATATTCAGTAAAAAGTATCTTTACAAAGGCGACACTGCAGGCAAATTTTATCTATCATCAACAAACCGAAAAATATATGATCAACAAATAAAAAAACTTACACACCGGTGGTACACATGTAGTACGAAATAAACAATTATTTTGGATAAATTGAAACAAACAAAAAAATATCTGTTACTTACAATTGCCGATACTATTAAGAAAATTGGCCAAATAATAGTAATTATGAAACGTGTAACCCATACTATAGCATACCAAGTTATTAGGAATAGACCAATATAGGCTACAATATTACTCAAGTCCGTTGGTACACTCATATTTTTCACTATCCATTCATATAATAACTGATGTAAAGGCAAGTCCTAAAATGAAATTTTTATAAATTTAATAGAATATTTTACTACATATTTACTAAATAAAACATTCATTATTCCATTCAGCTTACAGTCCAATATTCCTCACAAGTCTGTACATCCGATAATGACATTTTACAGATAATTTTGAAAAAAAAAACTAAACAAAAAATTAAATAAATTCTGTATTTAATTGACAAAAAATAAGAATAAGAAGAAAACGACAACAAAATAATTAATAATTTAATTTTAAAAAAGTAGCAGATTATTGTAGAATTTGTTGTTGAAAGAAATAGAGTAATTATTCGTTATTTGTTTTCGTTAATGTTAAGATACTCGTATATGTAACTATTACCGTGATAAGTTATAAAACACGCACAGATAAGATAGAATTTTTCTTTTGATTTTTCTTCAACTTTCTTTAGATTTTTTTTTTTTTATTATATTTATTCTAAAACAATATAAATTTTTGTACCCCTTAGTGAATACGTACGTATGTAGTACAAAGAGTATATTTAGTATGCAGTAAACGACAGATATTTATGAACTGTTTTAAATATCAAAGTCAGAAGAGCTCTTGTATACATAGTAATTTTCTCAATTTTTCGGTTTAACAAATTTGTTTTTGTTTCACTTATAAAGCATGCCGTTATATTGGAATATATGTACATATACAAATAAATATTAAAACAAATGCATTTGGAGAGTAGACTATAATATAAATTTTGAAAAATATTTATAAACGTATATGGTTAAAAAATGCAACGATTTTAAATTCTCCCTAATTTATTAATTAGGGAAATACCCGGAAAGTGTTATCACAATTTATTTTTACTATTGCTAGTTAAACTTTATTTTTATAGTCTCACATTGTTACTTAAATTTCATTAGTTTTATATCAAGGTATAAGTCCGCGATACATTTCACGTCCAATGGATACATCTGTTCTATTGTGCTAGCATATGTCCACTATCGTGTTAAAGAACTTCATCTCTTGGACATTTCTCTCTTGTTACAAAACTGACATTGAATCATCTTTACCAAAGAAAGATAAGTCCTAAAACGCCAGGCAATGAGAGAGAAGAAGTTTAGTCGACTACTCTCCTTTTTATACTGCAGTCTCTACAGAAATCACTGCGCTCTGAGGGCATGGACGGAGATTTGGGAAACAGGCACCCCAATTTTCTGCTGTCAGGTCAAAGTTAGCTCAATAGGTGATTCCCGGCTCTACTTGGGCATCTGTTTCTTGTATATTATTTTTAATTCTTATTTTCATCTTCTTTTCCTCCCCCTGTCCTTCCTTTTTCTCTTCTTTCATTTCTTCTCTCTGTTCCTTTCGTCTTTCCACAATGTATATCTGTGGTCTCTGGATGGGGTACTTCGGTACCTCCTTTCGTACCTACCTACATATCCTACAGAAATCATATGAGATTAACAGTCTTTGGGAATATCACTAAAAGCTTAATAGTCAGTTAAAGACCTTATAAAGGTTCTGATATACATACAGCGGCTCCAACGAATAATCGGACACATTTTTTTTCATAGATAAGTCCTGTAAACGTGAAAAATATACATATATCTGATCCAACAATAACCGTAAGCTTCAGTACAAAAATAACTAAACTTTTTAAATACAGCACGTAATCAGGCAAAGCAAACTTTGAATTACTTAAATAAAATAATCGACCAATCAATATTTCTAATAATATTACATTAATCTGAACAATGATGATGATCTGTTTTGATCCACTCCCCTAGCCAATTCCTCGAAAAGACATCCAATTACATAAGGTTCTAGACTCCGCGCAGTTGTTTGCGATACCCAATTTTCCTGAACTAGCTCTAAATTTTATTGTCAAATATTGAGATAAGCAAATGTGACCATTTTACTAAAAATAAGATGTATTTTGCCCACACCAGCAATCGAGATACAGTCCCAAACTCAAACAGTGCAATTTGTATTGTGGGTTTGAGTGAACTTCTGACTACTTCAAATACTTTTCAGCATACCTCGCGATGCAGAAGCAGAACTACATAGCTGCAGATTGGTTTCAAAATCCCTCTATAAAGTAGGAGTTTTCAGTCTAGGCAAAGGAACGAGTTCCTGTTGTTAAGCAAGTTAACTGTGTCGACTTAGCATCTATGTGGCTCTTCCACGTTAGCCGGCGGCTGAGATGTATGCCCAAATATTTAACCTCAACACTTTGCGAGATTATTTGGTTGTTTATTCTAATAGATGAACAACACTCCGTACACAATGTGAGTATTACGTATTTACATTTTTGTGTGTTAACCTTTATTCTCTATTTCTTTGACTAGCCCTCCATCTACACTATATGGTGGTGCAAAATCCGAGCTACTTTCTGTGGGTCTTAATGAATGTTAAAGATAGCTGTATCATCAGCAAAGATTGAGGTTTAGGTGCTACTACCTGTTGACATAACGGAGGTATACAAGATATAGGATGGTTCCCAAGACGCTTCCCTAAAGTACACCGGCCCTAATAGAGATAAGAGAGAGTCCGATGTCTCTATTTCATCCCCAAAAGTCAAAAGTGGTATTAGCTTGTGATTAGTCGCATGTTAGCCTATAGTTGCAAAAAATTATTTGAATGATTGAAGACATACATATAGTATATAACGCCTTCGGTTTAGCCGTAGTTCGAAAACAGCATGTCTTCAAAGTTGTCAAATCAAGAATTTAGCGAAATCTTCTCCGGTAACAGAAAATCTTGGCCCGCGAGATAGATATTACTTAAAAATCTAAGACTCGAATTACTTGAGGCTTTTTATTTGCGCTTTAAATAGACTACGTCTTGACAGCCAATTCACAACTAACTAACTCACCAGCCGCAATTCGCCACTTTTATAGTATTTCATCTTAGTTTAGAATGTTCTAGTACGGACATGAATCTTCGATTTTTCGCCGTTAATTTAAATGGTCTAAAATAGCACAAAAAGTAACCGATCTGTGCATTTGGAAGAACTCTTAATTAGTGCAGATAATTTTAGAAGTTTTTAAGCCTTAACACAAGCCAATACATCTTTTTAGCTCAAAGCCATAATAGCTTTGACGTGGTGAATTTTGTCTTTAGCATTTTCATTTTCGTAACAGTATTATTAATAAAAATAGTTCAATTTGTTAAACATATTCGGTCTCTTTGTTGAAAAAATTCAGATTTGGTATCAAACAATGGTATATCTTGTTTTTAATTTTTTTAAATATCCTGTATAGTTAATCGATGACCGAAAAAAAGCTTAATCCATGCATAATATCAAAGCCTTACGACTTTATTTTGAGATAGCGCACGAAGAGTGAAGTTTGAAAAGAAATATAAGGCATATATACTTTAGGAAGTGATACTACTTTCCTGATAGAGGCTATCAAGATTCTGATTTTAGAGGTCTTTCGATAATTTTCAGGAAAATACATGTACATTGTCCGGTATTCATGAACACTTTTCGATGTGCTCTGTATGTATGTTCCCTAGTAATCTTATAGCCGCCACTTTGCTATTTCTTGAATATCTTATAAGACCGGATGTATTGCGGGACAATCTTTACGGCCATAATCTTTGCTATTTCTTGAATATCTTATAAGAACGGATGTATTGCGGGACAATCTTTACGGCCATAATCTTGGCATATAGAATACTACAGTATTTTAGTAGCAGACAATCTCTTAGCTGTTTTATGAAAACACCATATCCCAGCAGTGTATATATCAATAACATACCAAAGGAGTCAAACACCACTTTTAAACACTTCACTTTAAAAATAAGTATGTACATAATAATTTTCCAGCTGATATTGCGGGTAAGAAGAAATAAATATTAAAACAAAAAATATTTAATAATAATTTGGCTAATGCCTTTATTCTCACACTCAGTAGATTGAAATAGTTTTTTGTTCTTTTTAAATAGAATCGATTAAATGTTTTCACATTTTTTTCTTTTATTTAATTTTAATTTATGTAATTTCGTAATTATAGACACACATTATTAATCAATTTCATTTTATATTGTATGTATAAACATGAAGAACTTTATTTCAACATATTTTTATAAACGGATGTTGTAGATACTCGTATATGTACAGTATTGGCAGAATTAAAAGGGCTTTAAAGGGAAAATAAGATATAATTAAAAACTCCATTTTATAAAGCCAATATGTATATATAATCAATGCATTTTATTTTTATATTTTAATGTTGACGAAGTTGTTATTAAATGTTTACTACTTGTATATGTATGTCAATATAATTAATGTTTTGTTTATACATGAATTATTTTTAATTTTAGTTTTTTACGATGAATGTTGTTGTTGTAATAGAACTACTTCAAAAAGTTTAAAAAAAAGTTATAACATATACATAGATAGATATGTATATCTATGAAAGGAAAACATACAATATTATTTTGAATAATTTAATGATTGAACGCGATTGATTGATTGATTGATTGGATTTTATGAATGAAATATTATATAACATATACATCGTAAATAAAACATTTACATTATTTCAGGATTTACTTTTTGTAAAATTATTGCTAAAATTTACTTTAATCGTTATGCTATGTAAAGTTTATCTTTTGTATATATGTTTTAGTTTTATAATAAAACTTAATTTAATAGTTAATTTTGTAATACATTATTGTTTATAGATAACATCTATATAATTTTCTCCTTATTCGATATTCTTCAATAGGTATTTTTCAGTTAGTATTTTTATTATTATTATTTTTTTTTTTTTTTTCTTTAACTTAAACATGATTTTGTTGAAAAAAAATTTTAAATCATTCATAACAATTAGATTTATATTTACTTTCTTACGGAATAGCTTAATGATTTAACTGCTCACGGAAATTTAAGTGTATGATTATTAACTGACACTTCTTTTTAATATGAAAAAGATTTTAAAAAAGATTTCGTAATGATTTGGGTTTTATTGATGAAACGCAATCAGTGAATTTAGATGTGAAAATTTAATGCGTCTATTATTGATTAATTATAATTTACGCCTTAGTTATTAAGAATTATGTTGAACATTTTTATAAGCTTAAAACTACGAAAAAAGTAATATGTATAATATAATATATAGTATTATTTAAAATATCTTAAAAATATATAATATATCGTCTGTGTTGAAAAAAACAAAAAAACTGTTTTGAAAAGTTGTACACGATGTATATATAAAAAGATTAATCTTTTTCTTTTGTACAATCCTTTTATGCATGTTTTAATACAAACGATATAGACACACGGCAGCAAAATTAGGAAACGAAAATATAACCTGCAAAAAGAAAAAAATATATATATATTAATGTATATTTAATGTTTAAAATTCACTAAAGCTGAGATCACACGATTTTCACAAATGCACTAATATGATATCATTTTTATTGTGCTTTATAGCTGCAGAAAAATACAATTGTCTCAATTTATTTTACCAATTTTGACACGTATTGTCCACTTTGATTTTGCACAGGAACACAATAAATATTGGCGCATTTTTGTTATTTTTATTATCGCATGATTGCCAACTGAGTCGTCTCATGATCACCGTACCAATAATCTGTGCATTACGACAACCGTGTGATCCAAGCTTAAGACTTAAAAAAGAAATGTTAATCATTTAGCCATATCACGAATAATAATATCAATTTATATTCACTTATTAATACGTTAGAGACGAGTTCAATTTCACTATGTATTTGAATTGAACTGAATTTGAACGAATGCATTTGCCTTAAAGTCTCGTATATCTGGCGTTGCGGAATATTCAACAGGAGTATTCACACATATAGTATTAGCAAAGTGACGGCCATAAGATGCCTAAAGAAAAGGAAATAACAATACATTCGACATTTATCCTTATGTGGGTAAGCTGGATAATATATCTAGATCATTAGTTAAGTATTAAAAAATATGCGGAATATTGTGTATAAAATATTTTGTGATTCGTGCAAAATATAGAATATATGAACAAAATGTTTATTCCCGAATTAATGTTAAATAATAGTTGTATATCTAAAAAATTTATAATTAAATTTTCATAATAGGTGTTCGAAAAAGTTCGTTTACAAACTTGAATGAAACACTTTTTTATATAAAAAACTGGCTTTATAAAACCACTTGTGTAACGGTTTGATCGATAAATTTTTGACTTTTTTGCCTCTACACAATTTAAATTTACACCATTAAGAGAGTTCTGTAGAGATCGACACATATGATAATCTGAAGGTGCAAAGTTAATTTATCCTTGTTTTATCATTGTTCGTAAAGCTTCCTTCAACTTGATTCATCCATGATTTTTTTCACACATTATTTTCAAATGTGGTCCACTTTTCATCGCCTGTAATCATTTGAACCTATCAAACAAGCTATAGTGTTGCCTGATGCAATTAATATTACTAGAGTTATTACATTTTTGAGCTATTTATCGACAAGGTTAGGAAACACAAATATATTTGAATGTCGATTTTTTTCTATAATCGTCAAGAATTTGGCATCATCTGGCATCCCTACATGGAAATAAATAAGTTCCCTAATGTAAAGGTACAAACAAAAAAATTTTAAAGCAATATAGTTAGAAATTTCGTACATCAGGTTTGCTGTAGATACCTACAGAAACACTAAATTGACTAAATTCCTTCTAGGTTTTAACAACATGAAAATTCGATAACAAATGCAATTAATATAGTACGTGCTTTTAAATTTAAATTAAATAACAGCGACTATATGTAGAGGTATTTATACTTACGACAATACACATTATTTGCAATTAAAAATTAACAGCTATTTTTCGCTGAAAGTTTTATACATATGTATATGACAGCATTTACTTATTGATTGATAGTCCTTCAATACTGGCTAACAATTCATCAGCAGTCTGTGAAACAACCTGTTCTTGATCATCGCGGGTACTTAGATTTTGTAAGCGTTTCTCTAAGTTTGATAAATCTTCAAGTTCACGTTGCTGTTTAACCATATATCGTAAAATGAGAGCTGTTAGGACGCACATGTCCTCAAGAATTTTACTGGTCTCCGGTGTTGGATTCTCATAACGGGTACGCAACAAACGAAGTTTAGCTTCGGCAAGCTCAAGCGGTGATTTACCACTTCGATCAAACATATGAACACTTGCACCGCCTTGCAGAAGGACACGTACCACTACATTAAAGTTATTGGAGCTGGCCGAAATGACAGCCAAGTGTAGTGGCGTATTTCCCAATGAATCAACCACATTCGGATTTGCTCCGAATTTAAGCAGTTGTTGAACAATTTGAATGTAACCGCGACAGGCAGACAAATGTAACGGACTACGTTTATACTCATCTGATGCATTAGGATCTGCCCCGGACTCCAAGACCCGTGTAAGAAGTTCAATGTTATTTGTTGAAGCAGCATAACGTAATTTGCGTCCCGTTGATTCCGTAAAAATATTATTGTAACTAAAACGTAACCTACTCTTTATACACGTACGTGGACGCATTTTGAAATTGTGACTGCTAGAGGGCAGGGTACTAGGATGGATTATGCTAGACATAAAGTCCGATGATTGCGATGACGAATTCAACGGCAGTGGCGGTAAAGTTGGTAGCGCAAAATGCTCATCCGAATTAAAATGGAATGCATTCGGATTTATGGTAGGCCACTCGTGGGTATTAGGCGATGACGTTGGTGTGGGCGGCATTATTGGCGGTGGCGGTGTAATCATTATACTAGCGGTCACACCATCATTGCTATCATTACTAGTGTCCACACCTGAATCATTTGCGGCCATTGTGGCGTGATCTGTCTCCACCTCCTCGGCTTCGTCGACGAGAGGTTGCGTTGGATTTCTATAGCCCTTAATTTTGGCGACTAATACTATCTTCCACGACTTCTCTAGAAACTATTCGCGTTTATTTTTAGCTTTTAGTCTTGCCACTTATTTAAATAATTTTTTCTAACGCGATTATCAAACTTTTTCACACTGAACGGATGGATGGATGGGTATTATGATAGAAGAAAAAATTTTGTTTTGTGTATTTTGTGTTTTTTTCTCGTCTTCGTTTCCTTGTTTCTATTTATTCAATAACACGAAAAGAGAACGTCAAAAATATGCGTATATCGAAGTACTGCTAATCGCTACACACACACACGCGCATGCATAATCATAATAAAGAATAACGGAATGAAAACAAATGTAAACAAAAACAGTTTTACCAACAGGGCGATGTGAATAAATTTTTATTTTATTATGGCAATACACTTGGAAAAATATTCGCTTAGTAGAAATATCTATGTTTGTACACCACCAAACAATTTTGAACAAATGAGTCATATGTATAACCTTCTAAATGTAATTACCTTTATAAACATGAATGAGCTTTATTATTAACATTACAGTAAATGAAATATAGGTGGAAAATAAAACAATTGTGGGAAGTACAGATGAGAAAAGAAAAACTAAAGGGTGACATACATGTCAACCTGCAATTAGGCGGAAAGAGAGATCTAGCATTACCCAAGTCCCTGTTTTTTGAGCAAAAGGTCATTATAATACCCCAAGCCTAGGAACTAGAAGCGATATTCGAGAATTGAAAATTTGAAATATTTCCTCTAAATTAAGCTTTAACGAATTTCTATCCAAAAATCAACTCGATTTTCATTACAAACTTCCCATGGCAGTCAACAACAACAATAGCAGTATTAGATGTAGAGAATATTTTATTTGTATATGTTACTACATAATTTTAGAAAGAGTTATTCATTGAGATTTAATAATTTAAATTATAATCTATAATAAAAATATTTTACTTTTAATACTGAAGATTCTACATGATTTTAAAAATATTTATAAATATTTTCCTTACTTAAACCGCTACATTTAAACATCGGTTTAAATATATAATTGAATAGAAATCTTATTCTAATACTGGCTCAAACATACATTAATTTTGAGTTTAAGAATTCCTAGCAAAATTTTAAAGTATAATTATATCATTAAGTTTAATAAGTACTTATAAAATTGAATTTAAATATGGAAATAATATATTTGTATTATATTGCATGATGTAGCTGACTTTAATCGAATGCTACTTTACGAGTAAATGATGTAAGCGAAGAAATTTCACTCGGATTTGAATCCGATGGTAAATTATTAAATTCTATCTCTTCATTTGCTGCGGCAGCAACAATGTTCTCATTGGATTGTGATGTTTCATTGGAATTTGCACCACATGGCCACTGTTTGTGACTTGGAGCGTATAAAATCAATAGAGCAAATATATAAATATTCCACATGCCATAGACACCAGTTAGAAATGCTGAAGTCAATTGTATTTCGATATCTTCGTCCCATTTCCAATGACCCTCAGCCACTTGACCCATTATAAAACCAATTACTGTTAAAGCAGCACATAATAAAGTGGCCAACATAAGAAATTTGAAACGATAAATTAAACCTGCAAAAAAGAAAAACAATTTCATACTTGTAGCATTGAACACAATTTTTCTTATTCTTCAATTACCTTCATAGTGCAATCTCCTAGCCTGTGACATAGATGGCAATGATGTCCTTTTGGCGCCAATATTACGAAATACTTTACCCACCATAAAGCACAGGAATAGAAAATATACTCCTGCCGATATACCAGCCAATATGATGAAACTTAAGGCTACTTTTGCTCCTAGCGGTGTAGTCCAAATCGAGTAGAAGGGATTGCGTAACTGAACACCTCTTTCACATATATCAAATATGAACAATGAAAGACAACCGACAACAACTGCTGACAAATGTTTCCAATAACGTGAACGTATAGAATTCTTTTGCGGAGACTCTTGTATTAGCATGTGTTCACCGGCGAATACCAACCAAAATGATAATAACATGGCATAAAATATGCCTTGACGAATATCACTCAATAACAACATGTACGGCATTTCCACATTTAGCGATAGATATTCTAGAGGTAAATTTAAAAATGTCAAGGCGCCGCCTAAGTAGAGAAGCATATATTCTAGCAAGGCTGGTGATCTCTGCAGTATGTGAACACGACGCCAAAACCAAATCATTATAATAACAATGAAAGGAAACAATATAGTTTTTAATGACAACCATACTTTGGTAAATCCACCATTTTGATAAATAGCCGTCAATGTCAAATCATGCATATGGCCAATATTCAAATTCATTTTCAAGTCAGTGTCAATGGGAAAACGCAAGTTAAGAAGATAATAGTCGTGGTGTAAAGAACCCAATTCGAATAAAGGTATCATTTCACAGGAGTACAAAGTTTCCTGCTGACTCTTATGCACCGGGTGACAGTCCAAGTAACGTTGCTCTATTGAATGTGCGTACAGCTTCCAGTCATTGGGAGCATCTTCTTTATTACGATACGCCAAGCGTGTATCAATGGTCAACTGAAGATCCTTGGGTGGTTCCATTAGTGTGCCATCCGAAACATATGCTAAATCCACTTGTAGAACACCTATCAAATTTTGTTGCCATCTTGAATAGTCCAATTGTTTGCCATCTCTGGGCAATGGCATTTGGAACAAATACACAATGCCATTAGCCATTTTAGTGTCATGATTTTCGATCTCTTCTTGTGATATGGAAGCACATTGTCCAGCTCCGCGTGAATATAGCCAAAAGGAAGTATCATTTTGACGTTCCCTTTGATCACGACACACCATGCCCAAAATATTTTGATGACCGGCCGGCACTGGTGCAAACAGACCACCCAACAAGAAGCAGGCTACTTGAAAAAGTAACAACAGACTCACCAATATGGACAATTTACGTCCACTAAGATTTTCTAAAATTGTACCAGACATTATGATTTTATTTATCGATTTTCTTAATTTACTGCATTAATTCTTTTAAAAATCCACTTTTAATGAATAAATATTTTATTTATTAGTTTTCCTTTTCATTGATTCACAAGGTTTTTCGTTGTTGTTTTCTTCTCACTTCAAAAGATGCCGTCTTTGTTGTTGACTTTGTATTCGTGTGTGTGTGTTTCATTTATTTTTTGTATACAATGATGCCAAGCAATGTGCAGAAAGAAGTCTTTGAGATGAATAAACATAAACAAATAGCAGCCATATTTTTATTTAATCTTTAATATATATCTTGTTGTTGTCGATTTTCAATGTGACAAAATTGCGATGACAAAAGAGTGCAAGAAAAGAGAATAAAATGCAGAACTCTATTTGCATTAGTGTTGAAATCAACAGTACATTTTTTGGACACATCGAGAACACTTTTTTTGCATTTTGTTTGGGGTTTAAAAATTTACACTGTGATCTGGCATTTCTGCCTCAAACTAAAAACACTGTTCATTTTTGCTAGTGAAAATTTATAAAATTTTTATACAAAATGTGTTTTTGATTATGTTTAACGATGTTTGTTCAAAAAAGATAAAAGTATGGTGGCAATAGCCCTAAATCTAAGGTGCCAAAAACTGCTGGGCCTACAAAAAGTCACAACAGATTTCAATTACATTCTGATGACGAGAAAGAAGAAGCTGTTGCTATTAAGGAGAAAATTCCTCCTATTATTGAGGACTCTTCACATAACTTTTCTAAGTTATAGGTTTGATTGGCGAACAATATAATTTCAAAAGAATGTTTATTGGAACTAAAATAATTTCCAACTCTCTTTATACAAAGATGCGCTACGTGTTCTGAAGGACAATACCAGTTCTATAAACATGAGGTGAAAGACGCAGAAACCTTCAGTTTTATTTGGTCTACCACGATTTGATAATAAAATTATTTGCGACAAATTTATCAGCTCACACAATAAAGGAACTGGCGATTAAAAGATCCAATGTAGACGACGAAATATATCTTGTCGATTTTGATCGTCAAAAGGTTTCTAAGAGAGAGATTATGAAGTTAAGATACTTTTGCAATGTCTCGGTATACTGAAGAAGACTATTAAATGGTAAAAATGGCCATACACAATGCGCAAAATGTGCTATGTATGGACATAGCGCGAAATTTTCTAATTGTGTGGTTGTGTGTTCGGCTTGTGCTGGAAAGCATGATTTTGCTGACTGTTCTCTGAACAATAGTAACAGTTCCGGCAGCATAATTTACAAGCGCTATAATTATTTGCAAAACAACTTAATGAATGTCAATCATAGAGTTGATGATCCAAAATGGCCTAGCCTTCAAGAATATTTATAAATACGTCCTCGGATAACTGCTAAATTGAAGACAACCAACAATAACACTGTTTCTTTTTTTAATACTGAGGATTATGATTTTCCACAATTACCAAGGCGTGAACCTCTACGTAACACACAAAAACGTCCCACCTATAGTAACGTGTATTCGAAGGTAGCAAAAAACAATTGCTACGATGTAAACAACAATGATGGCATTTCTAATGAAAAGCTAATGGAGATATTTTTCAATACTGTCGATCCTTTACAAAAACGTCAAAATAGGTATGACAAACTCCGAGTTTTTTGTATGATGCTTAAACAAGCCATATAACTATATGTTTACAAAGGATTCAAGTAATGCATTGGAATGCTCAAGGCATTACAACCGAGTCAACTGCTGCTCAATTAGAATTTACTCTTCACAGAATGAAAATTGATATTCTTCTTTTGAACGAGACCTTTTTGAAACCGTACCACAAATTCAAACTTAGTGGTTATAAAATTTATAGAGAAGATCGATTCACTCCTGGCGGAGGTGTTTTAATTGCAATTAAAGCTGATATCGATACTTTGATACTTTGTTACCGAAAATCAAAACAAGTATTGCTGAGAATATATCAATTCAAGTGATGATTGATAGGCGCCCGGTTATATTTACATCGGCATATAATCCAGTGCACACCGCCAACTTAAAAGCAGATTTAAGTAAACTTACATCCTTTCTCAACGTCTTCTTTATATTTGGAGATTTAAATGCGCAGCATACAAATTAGAATTGTATATCAAACAACTCCGCCGATAAGAATCTCTACAGCTATTGCCTCCAATCCAGCTACTACATTTATTACCCGTTAGAGTATATTTGTTTTGGTCAACACATCAGTCCAGTCCAGCCCTCTACAGTAGACATTCTTTTGCCGAACTCGGGTCTTCAGTCTTCGGATCTTAAGACACTTCCAAATTTTGGGTTCAAAATGTGGCATATTCGGTTCCCGTGTATCATCGTGCTATCTGGCCAGCAATAATACTCTAGGTGGAGAATGATATCAGGCATGCGATCATGGACAAACTTTCCTCTAATTTTGATGATCTTGATTTTTATTTTGGCAAGTTGATATCTATAGTTCAAGAAGCTTTTAATAAAGTTCCTACCGGTCGCAAAAATCCTTGGCAGAGGGAAATTTCTGTGTTAGTAGAATGTTAATCAGAAGAATAAATATAAAAGAGAAGTTTAGAGATGTTGGTGCTAGGAATCAGTTAAAAAGTATTCTAGGCGACTGAATAAGCTAATCGACTTCCACTTTGATAGAGACAGGAATGACTCTTGGTCAAAATTTATTGTAAATTTGCCGCTGGGCCCCAAAAAGTTTTGGAATCTGGCGAGGGTCCTGAAAGGTAACAGGAAATCAGTTGCTGATCTTCGCGTAAATGGTGATATTTTGAAGACTGGTACTCAGAAGCGTAATGCCGTGGCGGATGTATTCGCTATTTCACATACCATAACTTTGAATAATTATTCGCTCATGGACTCGGCTGCCTCAGAGTATACTTGAAATCTGGATAACAGAATTTTAAACAGATCCAATGTAGATCACCGATTTAGCTGAAGTTAAATCGTTAGTGATGTTACTGAAAAACAATAAAGTCCCGGGTTTAGATGGAAACAATAGCATTATTCTCAAGAATATGCCCGTTTAATTTTTTCAGACCGTAAGTAACATTTTCAATTCTTGTTTATTGGTAGGTTATTTTCCTAGTCTTCAAGAAGGCTAAAGTAATCAAAGTTTTTAAGCCAGGGAAGGATCATAAATTACCTTCTAGCTATGTCCTATCAGCATTCTAAGCTTATGCTACAACCAAAAATATCTTGAAGAACCACTATATTTTTTTGATACGCTATGGTCACCAAACTTTAAAAAACATCAGCATTTCAGATTCTATGGATACGTTGTTTAGAATTTTTTTTTTTTTTTTTTCTAAAATATGAGATTTTTGAAGAAGCTGCTTCATACATCTTATGATAACTTTGGAATTACTTATTCGATTTCGTTAAACCATATGTTACAAAATTCCAAATTATACCAGCTTTAAGTCGTTCTAATACTATTTTTTAATATAACCAATATTTTGGAGATATTTAGAAACAAATTATAAAAAAAAATTTTTTTTTTTTTTTTTTAAATTATATTTTTGATTTATAAAAATTCACAAAAGATAGAAAGCAGCAAATATTTACCAGTTTCGCTATTTATTCATAAAGTTGTATATAATAGAAATAAAATTAACCATAATTCATGAAAATCGATTTGTAAATACATATTTTATTCACAATAAAGTAAAAGTACCTAGTTTTGAAAAAAAATTTTTTTGCTGTAATTGCATAGTGATCGACAAATACCTGCTGGTCTGCCACTGGAGTCAGTATTATCGCCAACTCTTTACTCGTTTTATATATCAGATATTACCGCTCACAAGAAACACGAAATGGCTTTTTATGCTGATGATAGTACTTTTATCTGCTGTGGAAAAGTGTCGACTGCGATAGTCAAATGGATGGAGGATAGTTCAAAGCTAACCCACAAATATTTTGACAAGTGAAAAATAAAGGTTAATGATAATAAGACTCACGTAATCATATTTCCGTATAATAAAACGCAGAAACGTATTCCCCAGTTATATTTATTCTACCGGGGTTCTGGTCCCACTAAGGGATGATGTAAAATACCTAGGAGTAGTTTTAGATAAAAAAAATTATCATTTTAACAGCACTTGAAATATATTTGTGAGAAGGCAGTAAGGTGCGGCCGTGCCCTTTACTCAATAGGATATCTAAACGTAATTCAAAGAGTAAGATTCTTTTATACAAGATGTGTATTTGGCCTATTATGACATATTTGTGATAGGTATGATTTTTCAAAGCTTCTAGAACATATAGAAAGAAACTTCAAGTAATTCAGAATAAAAATTTGACAATAATACATGGCCTAAGCACCAAACATTGAGTTAACTATTTACCTACATGTGTTGTCTATGATGTGCTCAGTATGCACGGTAACTTCTTTTTATTTTCTCTTTCGGTTTTTATTTTTATGTTTAATTTATTTAAAAAATATAAGTAATCTGCATTGGACAGCAATTTAGCATATTTTACAAATTTAGATATTTTTCACGAATTTTGTGTTTAAAATCTTAAAGTTTTAGTAAAAACCATAAAACAATAAATAGAAATAATTTGCATTAACAAATTATGGAGTAAAATAGTGAATTAGTTTGTTTTAAAGTGCTCAATGCGATGATGCAGTGCTGAGATGCATCACGAGTACGAGCAGGCCCATACTTTAAATTTTCTGCGAATCACATAGACTTGTACACAATACATATACATAGATAACAATATTTCGTATATTTTTGAACATTTAACAAAAAAATCATGTTTTTTAAGTAATGACACTCTTGAAGTAACTCTTGAAGTAAATTATTATTATTTGCTTCATGTATGGACTGGACTATGCTTCACTTAATGTTTATTAAGCCAAACGTTTTAAAATTTATTTACTGACAATTTTGGTTTTACTCACTATTTAAGAAAAAGCACTTCTTGTTTTACATTTTTGTTTTTTATTTGTTATTAATATATTGTAGTTACCATAAAAACTACAAATATTAAACTTTTTTAAATTATAATTAAAATGGTGTAAAGCTACGGTCACATTTGCAAATATTTAACGATAAAAAAGTAACCACTATTTTATATAGACATTTCTTTTTATGTTAACAATTATTTCTTTAAAATAATAGTTATCGTTTTTCGTCAATTATTTGCCAAACGTGACCGTACCTTAATTTTTCAAACCACAAATAAATGCTTATCAAAATAAATAAAAAAAGGATTTACTAAATAAATTCGATTTATTTGATTTTTCGAACAAAATATATGTTTTTATTGAAACATTAACTTTGAATTCAAAATTTTTACTGATATATTTATCATAAAAATGGTAAAAATTTAGTTTACTTTAAATATATGTATGTACTTTAAAAAAAGATCAAAATTCTTGAAATTTATATATTTTTTTTACTAATATTTAGTTGAATGAATAAAAAGTTTTATGATTTTTACTTGGTTAATAGCTCACAATGAGAAACTATGTATGTATATCTATCTAAGAATGCACAGATTACTGCCAATTTTATTAAATTAATAGAATCCAAAACACATTAATCGTTATACTAAAAATAAAATATTCTATATAATTAACTAGGGTAAAATTTTCGATACAAACATGTTTTACTTAATAACGTGTTGCAATCTAACTTATATCTCATATTAAAACGCTATTTACTTTAATTGCTCGATAAATCAACATATGTCATGAAAAGGAATATTTTTATAAAAAATTTGATATTTTATTATTGTAGAAAATTAAAAAATAGTGTTGTGTTGTTTTATGAACAGTTACATGTAATAATTAGAAACACTTTATGTAATGCGCATAATTAAGTACAAAGACCAACATCATGTTGACTATCATTATGCTGTTAAAAATTTCTGAAATTTTACGCAACAGGTACACTCCATTATAATTTTTCTCTTTCTGTATAAACTACAGAAAATACAGCAGAAGCGCATTGAATCGACTAGCCTAACTGTCATTAACTGAACATAACTGTAGTCATCTAATTTAAATAACAATCATCCGAAACTAAAATTTTACGGTATTATACTATGGTATAGCAAACTCTAATCTTTTTCGATGGCGCTCCAATGACAGCCTTTCGCAAACATCTACAGTTATTGCCGTAGATTGTCTGGTACGTTCGATAAACCGAAAACGAGTGAAATTGAAATCGAGTAAATTTTCAAAGCAATTTAAAACTTGATTGCGACAATTATTTTAAAGTTCTGATGATCAAAAATTAACAGAATTAATAAAAAAAAAGTGCGTCGAAATCTTATCAGGTTTGAAAATTATATTAATTTTAAGTTTTATTCGTTTTCCATTGCACTCGATTTCGGTTTACAGAACATACCCGTGTGCCTTATTTTCACCAACTACGCGACCAAACAGACTTTAATCACTTATTTTTGAAGATTTGTTTTAGACTTAGGAATAATAAAACTCATTTTCTCGTGTTACTATAATTCTTCAGCATTGTAAAATTTTTGAGAAATATTGCAAAGCATTGCGATATATCATTTTTGAAATAACTTTAAAGGTTACTGGAATTTGGCGATATATCTGTACCTTACCTTATTCTTACGAATAATGACGGCACAAGATTTTTTTAAACTTAAAAAAAAAAAACAGAATACTTATAACTAATAAAAAATTTGGTGAACTGTTTAACTGTCTTTAATTATGCGCACAGTAAACCTATTCAATAAAACTTCTTTAGTCATGTGGGCGGCGGGTAGTCTAAAACAAAAAATCCTGTTAACCTTTTTTTTTGAGGTAGAATTGGTAAAAAGTGTTCCTAGTTAGATTTGAATGTAGCTGTTTTTTCTAACTAATCAAATATACTCGTATATTAATGTTGACATAACTTTTCGATAACAATTCTGTTAATTTAACATGAATTATTCCAAATTGTTTAATTCTTAAATGTATAAATATTAATTAAAAATACATATTTTAATTAAAAAAGAATACCAATAAAAATCTTTGGATTCTTTGTCAATTTTATATGAAAATTTGAAATAATCGAGAAATTCTAATTGGATGGAAAGAACTATAGCTATTAATAAAGTTAAATAGGACATGCTTAAATAAAAATTAAATATACATGAATTTAGACCGCCAAAATAATTTTGTTTCGAAACATTGTGTTAACACCGTGCTTCTTTTAAATTATTTAATGTAACTATTTAATTTATTATTAAAGAAGATAACTAAACAATACTTAATGTTGCACGGTTTAATGTAATTAATTTTTTCTTATATCATTAACAAATATTTCAATAATAATAATACACACTTATTTAAGTAGAGTCAATTCTTTTGAAAAATAGAAACGAATAAGTAGTTTATTATAAATCTTACAAATATTTTTTGTTTTGATTTTCCTTTCTCGTATAAATAGGGCGGTCTAAATCCGTCTTATATGTTATTTTAAGAAATTAACCATTTCAATTACTTTGTTACGATTTGCATACATATAGGCTTTGGCACACCATAACATATTTATTAACTTTTGATCATTCTTCTCATCCATTGCAATATCTTCAGATAGTTGAGGATTAAATCTGAAAAATACAAAACTTATTACTTTAAAGCTATCGCTGTGTGACTTAAATTCTTAAATTAAAAATGAATTTCTACAAAAAATAAAGTTTTCTGAGAGTGCCAAGAAATTTGGTTAAAACATAATTTAGTTCTTTTAAGCAAATGCTAACAAGTGTTTTAATGGCAATATTTACCTATAGTAAGGAATGCCTATTGTGCTACACCAGGCACGAGCACGATCAACAACTCTGCCATCGGATGCTGTTGCTTGATCAACAAGCAAATTACCTGAAATGTTTTAAATTAGAAATATATAGAATGCAAAAACAATCTTTGTGTAAAATGTAAACCGCCGTTACAATATGAAAGAAATTTAATTTTTCGTTAAAAGAATAGAGGTGTCTTAAGCAATAAATTCCAGGATATAAAAGAACAATTTTGAAATTAAGTGTCTATTAGACTGGACAGTTTACATCTCTGTAACCACTGTACATATATATTAATTTACCAATCGTTGAGATACCATATGCTAATTTTGCGGTATCCCAAATACTTTCTGGACGAAAAACATCAATATCTTTGAGTTCGGTAACAGGTATTAAGCCAGTACCCAAAGAAACCACCACTGAGATCTAAAAAATCACAATTGAATTTAAATCAAAAATTTTCTTAAGCTAACGATTTAAAATAAATAAAAACCTTACCGGTACGGCTTCACTTTCGCGTCCAACACTACGCAAAGCCATATTATATTCATGAATTTCGGTCATGGCATCTAATGTTGGATTATTCGCAATTAAACCGCCATCAAGAAAACGCCCAAAAGCCCTTTTAATAAAAAACGATAAAGAATTTTTATACAATAAAGACATGTTATTGTTTTGCTAACCTAAAGTATGATGGAGCAGCTCCTGTGGCACGCGCAGCACGCCACACCAATTGATCTTTGGGTTCTGGTGGTGGTACTCGGCGGTTAGCTGTTATAAATTGTTTTTTATTTTAGAATATGCAATTAGAATTATAACTGAAAAGTTTTTAAACTATTTACTTACTAATTGGTGTTATAATACCCAAAATATCACTAGCACTTGTGTAATTGCGAAAAAGATGTAGGTCAACGGGTTTACGATCGGCCATAACACCCGTAACCATTACCTTTGGATGTTTAATATCGGTCATTACAGTAAATTCACCCAAATTGTCTTTAAGTATAGCCTCGAAATATTCACTGGGATATGGACGTGAACCAACGAAACATTGCTCTTTCATGCGTAAGTACAAGCCCATGCATTGTCGCATTGTCTTACCACAACCCAGTCCTAAGGCCAGTATACCACCAGTACTGGTACCGGCTATCCAATCAAACATATGGATAATGGGTGTTTGGGAAAGTTTCTCAATTTCTAAAAGCATTTGCACTAAAAGTAAACCGCGTATGCCACCGCCGTCTAAGCATAATAAACGACCTCGGCCATAAGGTTTATCACCTTTTTGAGAGGTGGCCGAATACAAAGAAGGATTCGAAACTGTTGGAGATACGGTGGCGTCTGAAGTAATCTTTGCAGATACATTATCTTCTTGCTCATTCGAATTTAAACTAGCCATGCTATTTGTAGGAGACTCTATACGAAATGAAATAGCATTTATTAAGCTACAATACTTCTTCTCTTTATAAATTATTGTAAATTATACCTTTTCTGGATTCCGAATTCGCCTTAGTGGTAAACATAGCCAAAATAGCATCCATTATGCTTTGACCTTTTTCTACTTTTTCTGTATTAACAACAACTGGAGGTCTAAAGATATACAAGTAAAACTTTTTAATAAAAAATATTTATTTTTTTAAATACGAGATATCTTACTCTTTTTCCATGATATCGTTCATCATACTATTTGCAGCAGAATTAAAGAAACCCATTGCAGATTGTCGACTAGTAGATGCCAGCATTTGTTCTATATGGTCTCGTGTTTCTGGAGCCTCCGGTGCTTCTGGTGGGATGCCATTATAAGAACCTTTGGCATTGCAACCAGGAGGACATTTCACTTTATCTTCTGAACAGCTGTAATGAAACAACAACTTTTTTAAATATACAAAAAACGTAATTGAAAATAAAAGCTCTTTATTACCGTTTTGCCCCCACCGAATGCAATATGTAAAGAATTTCATGCTCTTTGTTGCCATTCGAATCATTACCTACCATATGACGTGGTGCATGACCATTTTTATTTTTCATATTTATGTCACAGCCAAACACCACTAAACACTGTACGATCGGTACCAATTTCTGTTCAATAGCAATGTGTAACGGTGTATTACCATCTTTATCGACAACATCGATATCGGCATCATGAGCCAAAAGGGTGACAACGCATTCAAAACGATTTCGTGCCACCATAACGTGGAGGGCCGTACGACCATCAAAATTTGTTGCATTCACATTACACCCTTGCATTATGAGAGCATTAAGTGTTTCTCTAGACGAACACCAATGTAACGGAGTACCACCAAACTTCATATCTTGTGTGTAGAGTTTATTTGCATTATTCTGTTTAAGAAACTCAGCTACCGATGTTGGTGTTGAAGTTTTATAAATTTTACTTATATTTTTAGCTTCAATATTAACATCAGCTCCAGCCATTAGCAACGTCTTAACGCATTCCGGTTTATCAGAGAGACAAGCTAAATGTAAAGGAGTATAACCATCTGAATTACAATGATTTAAATTAACTGTGCTCTTATCAATTAAAAGCTAAAAAGAGAATATTAAAAAAACAAACGTACAATTTTGTTATTTAATAAAAGTTGTCAAAGGAAAAAAAGCAGTTGTTAGATTAAAAATTCAAAAGTTACAAACGGTATGGTATGAATAATTAAACATATGATTTGTAATTCACTCGTTTATTTATTGCAGCAACTGGGTACACTCAATACTCTTTTTATGTGTGTAGATAGAAAGCAATTGAATATATATATATATATATATATATATATATATATATATATATATATATATATATATATATATATATATATATATATATATCAAAATAAGTAGTCCTAAATAAGTAGTTCTATGTTCTATATAAATAAGTAGTCCTATGTTCGAGAATCACTAAACCGATTTATAAACCAATATATGCGTTGAAAAGGTATAGTTTCACTGATGGTTTAGCGTCAACTGGACGGTGCCACGCCCATATAAAGTTTTTATTGAAATGTTTGTATCTTTAAAACGGTAATAGTATTCTAAATTTGGCCCAAATAACTTTGTGGTCAACACAAATCACCAGCCAAAAAGTGGTACTTCCCTTACAAAGTAAATACTGAATTTTGTATATCTTTGGAACGGTATTTTGAATTTGGTCTAAGCAACTTCTTAATCAATCCACATCAGCAATCAAAATATGTACGTAATTGAATTAGTGGTTATGGCGGCAAATACAAAGTAAATATTAATTTTTGTATATCTAGAGAACAGTCAAAATGGCAGTTTCTGAACTTGGTCTATATAACTTGACAAATCATTAATTTAAATGCATTCCTTTAAATTGTTCTTATGAGGAATACATTTTATAGTTATACAACACAAAAGCTCTAGCAACGCAGTAGACTTAATCCAGTACTATATAAAAATGAATGTGTGTTTGTTTTAAGACTGTATACAGCTAAAAAGCATAACCTACTGTGTCTTTCTGGATGAAACAAATGATTTTGATTTTGGGTAAAATATGTAAGTAAGATAGCATTTAATATGGGGGTAGCGAAGCACATTATGATATTCCCTCGTGATGAGATTAGTTTATTTAGAATAGGAGCATGAAACCAGGTGAGGTAAGAAAGTAGTTTATTATGGAAATACCTTTGCCTATAAAGATGCGGCTAAAAATCTAATTTTCTCTGTAATTCTTTTTGCGATTGACTGGCCAATTCAACACGCTCTATAGGTATAACATAAAATTGTAGAATTACTAAGAATGAAGAACTCAGGCGACTGATTTAGGCAGCTGACCACGAGCGAATTTTATTGGAACTATCTAAATTTTAAACTTCCGGAACTCAATAATAAACGAGAGTTCGAATGTAACCTTGCTAGTTTTTACTCGTTAACAAGTTATCAATCGGGATTATATTTTTTTTTAAATAGTTTAAAAAAAATTAAGAAATTGAAGAATTTTTTTTGCAAATATACTCATTTCATTAATGATTAGGCCAAATACAACAAAATAAGATTTAAACAGTGATTTGGCGTAGGCCTAAAAACGATACAAAAACTTGATACTTCTGGTCTACTTCTGACGGATTTTAAGACGTGGCGAAATATATTACAAAATAATATATTTATTCAGTAGGTCTTCTGTTTTTGAGAAGTGGCACAAAAAAGTTCTTTCAGTGCACAATGACATACCTTCTACGAACAAAGAGTAGAGAGAAACGAAGACTCTTCTATTAAGAAATTTTAATACCAGTGATTAATACCACACGGATGTCCTTAACTGATTGGATAAATTATAGAAATTAAGAAAAAAATCAAAATTAAACTCGACGCAGAATTATTTTGATCACGACTCCCGTATTAGTTCCCAGCATTTTGAATTATTCGAAAATAGTTTTTCATTTTCAAAATTTCATTTTTTTGTATACCTCATTGCCTACTCTACATTTTTTGTTTTGTTTTAAATTTCAATTTTGCTGTGAGACTAGTTTGCAAGGAAAACTTCAATGAATTTAAAAACAAAGTATTCTAAAAAAAACTAACCGAAGAGTTTAACTTGTTAAGAACAAAACATGCAATAAATAATAAAAGATAATTTATTGATTTTCTTACCTTTAAAATGTCTTTATTTGTACTGGCAGCATAATGAAACACTGAGTTGCTGTTATTGTCTAAATGTTCCATTTTACAAAGTGGTAATAGAGCTTTAACCATTTCAACATTTCCGCATTTAATGGCAAGCTAAAAAACAAATTAAAATAACAATTTTAAACCATAGCTTTAACGATATTTAAATACCTGAAATGGTGACATATAATTAATATGATCAGCATAATCTATAAATTGTAAAACTTTTGGATTACTTATATAGTCGACAAGATTATAGTATGCTATTAGGTGAGTTAGGGACCAAGATGGATTTTCTGTTAGAGTATCGCAAAGCTTTTGTAAACCGTTAACGTTATAAAACTGCAATAGAAAAAGATTTATAGAAATTCTTTACAAAAATAAAACTAAAATATTATGGTCATTGACCTTTGCTTACCTCTTTGACTATGCTTACGAATAGAGGCAAACGATGCAAGAAGACATTAAATTTGTCTTCAGTCTCTTGTTGTGATGGTGAACGATATAAACTAAAGGATGTCGTATTCGAATCGGTATGCTGGCGTTGCAAAACTATTTCATAACATTTCTTCTCATTCGAATTAAAGGGTGGTGCATACATAACCATGGCTTCATCTCGAGCTAACACTTGTAGCATGCCAAGAGATTCACTCTTTATTTCTAATACTTTAT
Source organism: Wohlfahrtia magnifica (assembly GCA_023159175.1). Taxonomy (NCBI): domain Eukaryota; kingdom Metazoa; phylum Arthropoda; class Insecta; order Diptera; family Sarcophagidae; genus Wohlfahrtia; species Wohlfahrtia magnifica. The sequence continues at coordinate 1,757,573 of JAKWBJ010000490.1, read as the reverse complement.
TAGGTGGAGTGTCAGCACCCAATAAACGTTGTAAGGCTAAGAAAAATATATAAAAACAATTTTTTGTTTATAAATATCAAAAATGATTAAAATGTTTTCAATTATATGGTATGCACAATGTTTATATAATTAATTTTTAATGATAATTAAATAATTAGTTTTTTTGAACAAAAACAAAAAAATTTTAAGTGAAATTAAATACCAAAGCCAGATGCAAGCATTCCAAAACTCATCCATGACATTTTACTGCGTTTTCACGTGAGTCTTTTGTTTTAATTGAAGACAAATTTATTTATTTTTTCTTAAAATGTAATTGTTAATGACTTTCTTGATTAATAAATGAATTGGAAGATTTTTTTGATGAATGATTGTTGCTTTTTGTTGATGTTATTAAATGGACTCTTGGAAAAAACGTAAATAATAGAAAGAATAATTAATAAAGTTAATAAAATAGATGAAAAATATTTAAACAAAATTAGCTAAAAACAAACACATACGCTTTTAAAGCAACTAAATTTAAAATTAAAAATGTAAAATTAAAAATGTTTAAAACTAAAAATGTGTCCACTCGTGTTTAAATAGAAATATAACTAAAATTTGAATCAGTAAATTTTATAACGTTTTTTTGATGTAGTAAAACTTTTAAGAACAAGACATTCATTTTGGAATCGATTTTTCAAACGCGTATCAATTGGCGCTTATAATAAAAACACTTATCGCTGTAGCTCTCAGTAACCTTGACCTGCAAATAAAAGAGTTCAAAGATTACTAATTAATTTGGCTCAAATGTTGTCATCGATACTATTAAGACGGGGAAAACACTTTGAACGAAAGAAAATCGAGGCGCGACTGCAGCAGTTCGTGTGTAGAGAGTTCTTGCAGATAAATTTGTAAAGTGCACGGAGAGATTGTTTTGAGTGAACGTTAAGCTACGGTCACATTTGTCAAATATTTGTCGAAAAATCATGACCATATATTTGTTCTTTTATTATTTAATTTTTAAATTAGGTAATTTAAAAATCTAAATATTTTTTGATACTATTTTTTTTAAGAAACGCTGACAAAAGAAAATGTTTCCATAAAATCTATATACATGTATATAAATGGATAGTGGTTTGTTCGGATGCTTAAAACTTGAGAACGAGTGGACTAAATTAAATAGATATTTCCTCCTGTGATTTTATTCATAATTATTACGCGAAGATTTAGGAAACGGTAAACTCGAAAAATTCTCAACAGGTGACGCTGTAGGTGGGCATTCCTTTATCTCTGCTCCTATTAGAGGAATTTGAATAAAATTTGGCATACAAAGTAAACATTAAGTTTGGTATATCTTGACAACGATTAAAGTAGAAATTTCTGAATTTGGTCTAAATGCCTTCAAGGTTAAAACAAATCATCAGTAAAAAAGTGGGCGGACGGTTAGAGTGGAAGTTTCTGAATTTAGTCTAAATGACTTGGCAGTCAATACAGTTCATCAGTTTTAAAGTAGGCGTGACATCTTCCATCTATAGTAACAATTAGAGTATCCACTCGATTAATCGTTGTTCGATTAATTGAAAAATTTTTTGGTAAAAAATTTATTTGATAGAATAATGAAAATTCGAAATTCGAACAATGTGTGTCAATTAATCGGGCAATCATTGCAAATGTTTATGATTATTTAGTTTTACGCTTATATTATTTGTTAAAATTGTATTAAAAAACGAGACATGTACAAATATCAGTTCTTTTTGTTTTCATTACACACTTTTTGAACATAATTGTGCTTGCTTTCAGATCAGCCGTTACTGGTTTCTTAGACATTTTAGTTAAAGTTTTGAAATTCAACCTAAATTCCGCAAGGTTCTCCACTAGCGATAATGTTTTAAAATATATTGCAAAAACCATAACAAAAGAGTTTGCAATCACAAATCGTGCAATCGATTATTTAATATTGAAACTGACCAAAATGTACCAGACGATGATATTTAAGAAGATGTGGATCTAAACGAAAACAATCTTCTAGACGAGCTCAGCATCGCAAATTTAAAAAAATCTAATACAAAAAGTATCAGTATTATAGACGATTTCATGTATTTTGACAAGACAAAGAGGAGATCAGAACAACTTTTTAATGCAATTTTATTGCTATCACCAACATCACACCGCAAGGTTTGTTCTTTCTCCTACGCTGTTTCAAATATTACTTAACGACTTTCTTCTTCTTACTGCCAATCCTATCTACTCTTTCGCAGATGACAGCAACATTTGTCATTCATATTCTTTGGATCGTACGCCGACCCTCTTGGAGATTGGGGCGAAAAGGAGTGCTATAGGAAAACATGCTAATTCGGTAATATGTGGTAAATTTAGGGCTGTCTTTGCGGTGATATCAGCAATCTTGTTACTTAATGTTGCTATATGTGATGGAACCCAAATAACCGTAATTTTACTTGTATTATTCTCCAATCTTAGTATATGATCATATACACCGTTTTCATTCTTCTTTAGGGCCTTTTCAACGCTTAAACTGTCTGTGCATATAAAGCTTTTTATGTTTGATAGCATAAAAATATATAATATGTTTAAATTCATCGTATTTTTAAAAACTGAAATATGAACTAAATACTTGAGAATTAGAGTGTTTACTTTTTTTTGACACTCACAGTATATATATGTACATATTAAATTATGAACATTCATGTATTACATTCCAATTCTTATCTAACAGCCTGGCCCACGATGTCGAACGTTACCGTTTCGAACGACAAACAGATGATTTGCGGCACACTAATACTTTCTGGTCAAAAGAAAATTAATGCGAACGATAACTTAGGTTTTTCGATACTAAATTGCAGCACACTAAAGTTTTTCTGATGTTTTTACGAACACAAATGTCAAAATTACTCACTTGTATTTTATTGTCGTTTGTGTTATAAAATGCTCACTGGAGCGCTCTTGTATGCTCTTTCTGGTACCTGGTTTCGTTGTTAGGTGTGTGGTTCCTGCAAAGGCTTCAGTTTGTAGACATGATCGCATAAAAAATGTAAAAATCTTTTTATAAATTTTATTTATTTGTTCATTTGTTTATTAATTTATTTACAGTATTAAAAAGCAATATTCGTACAACTTTTCTAAAACTATTTTTTAACAAAATAAATACATAATTTAAAAAAAAAAATTTTATATGATTTAAGCAACAAGAGGCTTTATTTTTAAAACAAATAAAAGAGAACGTTTTAATTATATATTTTGTTAAACAATAACGAAATTCAAGATAATAAATTTTTAAGGTTATACGAATAAGAATTTTTGATACTGTATTTCAGTTTGTTTAAATTTTCTACCGTCAAGTTCCAGTGGCACAGTTACATTATTCATTGTACAATTTATGCAATTAAGCGCTTTTTTTTAGTATATAGGCGATTTAATGGCAATACAGTTGTTTATTTGGATTACGTTTAAAACGTAAAGCCAAGCGAACGATAGTAGGCCATTATTACTAAAGAATGTGAGTGTCTGCCTTTCGTTCGAAAAAGTTTTCTTTCGACATCGTGGGCCAGGCTATAAATTTTTGTTCAATTAATAGTTTAACTTTGAGACTGATCAAATAAGTTTAAAAATTATACCCAGTTTATTACCTGACCAATTTTATTACCGCTATATGGGTTCTAAACAAGATCTCTTGGACATACATTTGTATATAGTGGTATAGGTGAGCACTTCTATATTTAAGAGAAATAGCCACTCATCGTCCCAAGAATTTTCAGATTTTCTATAAATATTCTTTAAAATTCAATTTGCTAAGTCCGGTAATTTTTGCAGACATACCACTCTAGGGGCTCTAAATAAGACCCCTTGGACAACCATATGTACATAGTGCTATATGGGAGCAGCATCATATTTTTCCGAAATGTCTACTTATCCTCTGAATTTATTTTACATTTTGTATATGGTCACTGTTATCCTCCTGCGTTAATAGAGTACTTTATTACCTCACCAATTTTATTACCATTATAGGGTTTCTAAACAAGATTCCTTGGGCAGACATTTGTGTACAGTGCTCTAGGGTAGCACTTCTATATTTAAGAGAAATAGCCACTCATCCTCCCAAGAATTTTAAGATTTTTCATAAAGATTTTTTAAAATTCAATTTCCTAAGTGCGGTAATTTTTCCAGACATACCACCCTAGGGGCTCTAAGCAAGACCCCTTGGACATGTATGTACATATGGTTACATAGTGGTATATGGGAGCAGCTTCATATTTTCCCGAAATTTTTCCTCTGAAGATATTTTACATTTTGTATATAGTCACTGTTAACCTCTTGCGTTAATAGAGTACTGTTAACGCAAGATTTGAGCATGTTAAAAAAATGTGGTTGGTGTCTTTATTTTCAAATTCGAATTTACCTTCACGCATTTAAAAATAATTCGTCTCACTCAAGGCACATTGAACATGATTTCACTCTTCCTTGTTTTTTCATGTAAATTTATAACTATTGTTAATATTGATAAATTGGAAATTTCAAAAATTCAGAAGACCTTTAATACATGTAGATAAAAGATAAAGAAAATTTTATTAAAGGTCGCTATAAACAAATTGTGGTGACAGAATCGATTGTTTCTGTAAAAAAAATTAAAAGATAAAATAAAACAAACTAAAAATATAAAAACGATAATTCAATTTGAATCAGTATTTTAAAATAGTTATTATCAATTGAACGTTTTAAAAGTATTTTGAATGAAAATAAACTGTTGCACGTAAATCAAAATGTTTTTTCGTCACGCTTTTGATTATATCAAAAAAGAGTATTAATGTATGTATGTATGTATATATATATAGTCATCAGGCCAGAAAATTGCGTGAACTTACAAATACATAAATAAGTCTCTAATATACAATAGGGAGCAAAACCAAGTACATGTTTTGTTTAAATACGCAATGAAATAAAAAACTTTGCACATTTATTCATTTTTAAATCCTTTCAAAAACAATAACAAAAAGTATCATATTCTAATACTGGAATTAGTGAAACCCATTATATCTATAAACAAATCCGCATGCACTTAGTTTTGCACTTTTTGCTTAAATAAAGAGGAACTTACAGAAAAGATCTTCAAAAACGCATAAAATATAAGAAGCTTTAAGAAAAGAATTCAAAATGTAAGTTCCTCTTTATTTAAGCGAAAAGTACTTTTTGTTAATGTTTTTTTTTTTTTTAAGGACTTAAAAATGAATAAATGTGCAAAGTTTTGTGAAGTTTTGCTTTATTTGGTTGCGTATTTAAATTTTTGTAGGATCTTTCCAGTTCAACTTCAAAACATCCACTTAGTTTTGCTCTCCACTATACATGTGATACTTTGGTTTTGCGCGAGTACTAATTCGCCATTTAAATAATTTTTATTATGAAAGTAAAACAGATTGAATTGTAAGATCTTTAAAAATGATTAGTAGTTGACAAATACAATTAAATTATGATGTTAAAACTTAAATGTATATAAACATACACATTTGTAATGACTATTATTACTATTAGTGAAATTGTTTAAATTCTTTTTATTAATTAATTTAAAGTAAGGCTTTTAGTATTGATGTTTTTGATATAAAATTTCAAATCTATTACATTTATAACAATATATTTTAGTATGCAAAACTGAAGCAACTGATTAATGGCGTTCATTTAATGTATTTTTATCAAGAATTTTTGTAATCTCTGTGAACTTTGTGGTTTTATACTATAATTTTTATACTTTACTAAAAAGTACACTACGTCAACTAAGCATTAAAAGCAATACTCAGGTTAGCTGGTTGGGAAAATAGCCAGTGAACGAGCAATGGCAATAATTATATTACAATTGAAACATCTGGGCGGATCGTTCTTTTCTAACTTGTTTTTAGGTTTGTTTTTGAGTTTGTTTTTTAGTTAAATACACATTTTCCCATTTACAGGAGAGCTAGTATTATGCGTTCTGGCCTAATTAAGTTCATATTATGTTTAAGTCAGGTTGTGAATGTGTTACGTAAATTAGTCTGTATGGATTTGTAATAGCTTTCGGGAAACAGGGAGTTTATGTTATCTGAAGTACAATCACCTAAAGCTTTTACAGCTCCATATTTAGCTTCTCACTGTATTTAAAGTATTGGTTAATCCATATTAATTTTTCAATCGTATAATATCATTATACGAGTATATACAGTTATGACTTGTGAACTTTGGCTATCAGTCCAAATTAGAGTTTTTCTATCATGTTCGGTAGCAAGACCAATGGCTGTTGTTTTAGCTGCCAGTTCTGTAAAAGTCTCCGTAGTATCTGATAGTGGACACTCTAATAGTTTCAATTTGTGTGCGCTATTGTTTACTAACTCTGCCATAGGAAGTAGTCTTTTTTAAAATGATCCATCTGTATAAAAGCTCACATTTGGAGAAAAATAATACATTTTCTGGAAGCATGTTGGCTTAGTATTACAAAACAACTCAAACTATCATTAGAAGACCTAAGTGCTGTTAGCTTCAGTGACAACAAAATATTTGACAAAGTGTACGATGCAAAGTCTAACGCTTTAGAATTGGTTCTAGCTGCTTTGGGTATCTGGACACTGCGGAATAAGTGGCAACGAAGCAGCGGATGCATTGGATAGAAAAGGTACCTTGACACACTACATTGGTCTGGAACCCACTGTGCAATTGGAACTGGAACGCTCAAAGGGGACTTTAGAACGTTAATGCAATGATCAGTTCGAAATTTGCGCGTTGATCGGAGATTCTTAAGTATGGCGGGCTAGACTTGAAACTCCTAGCAGAATTTCCTACGGGCTACTGTGGACTGAGTGAGCGCATCTGAAGAAGCAGGTTTATAAGATAAAAGTTTGATATGGCTGTTCCAAAAAGTTTTCTAGCAAATAGCAAACCTAAAAATTCGTATTTGACTTGAAATTTCAAGTTTACTATGCATTTTTTATGTGGATTTTTAAAAAGTGTAACTTATAAACGAAGTTAAGCCGGATAATACTACATTAGTCATCAGTCTTACAAGTAATTATGGAATATGGGCATTGTTGGCGTTACATAAATTTTCAGTGAAAATTCTATTAAAAAGGCAGAAAGATATTGGTTACGCAGGGGAATGCACTTATGGCGCCTAATCGATTACTGTTTCGAGAAAAGTAAATAAGAATCTAACTACATTTGGTTCTTACAACTGTGCAAGCAATATGTACACATTTCATTTTACGCTTGAGAGAAATGATAGCATGTGGAAATATAGGTATACATAGTTTTAACCAACAACACTTCTTTTTTTGTGAATTAATTGAAATTGTTAATATCTATTTTATATTTATGTTAAAATAATTTAACAAATGCACCGAACGAACCATAGTTTCAGGTGAATAGCATTAGTAGCTAGTCGCCATAGACAAGTCGCATAAATCATTTATTTGAGTTGAATTACATCAAGTTCAATGCATTTAAATACTAAACGAATGTTAGTATGTGTGTGGTTTTAGTATATAAAAAAAACATAAAACAACAACAAAATAATAATCTAATATTAGGCGCTGTCAAATGAAAACAACAAAAAAACATAACAAATCGATGAATAATGAGCGCTTATAAATATATATTTTTTTAATTTTCGTAGAATAATCAGTGTTTTGTTAAAATTTTTGTATCTTTTTGTTTTATAAAGCTAACCATTTAACATTTTCTTTTGGGTTTTATGCGTTAATTGTTGCTACACTTTCACAATTTACTTCCTGTTTTATAACTTTTTTGTTTTTTATTATTAAAAAATCAATTTTTATCAGATTCCGTTTTAAAATTTTATCAAGTTCTCTTCTAATATATAGGGAAACACCGACAAAAACACTGCTTTTTTTAGTATTTATTTAATGTCGCGATATTTGTTATCTAAAAGTATAATTATTTATTAGTTTTATAAAAATTATTGATTTGCTAGGAGCAAACAACTTAGTTAAAAACACGGAATTCTATTTTATTCTACTCAATAGATGATTTTTTCTATAAAAACCTATTTTTTGTTGTTGGTATAAGACAGTGGTAATCAGCTGTTTGGAGAAGAAACATTATGACACAGAGTTGCTTTCGAAAGTACACCTGCAAAAATAATGGGTAACTAAACAGTTATTTATTGTCAAAGTGTACCCATTTAGTTTAATACGCTTAAAAGAAGTATTCGGTACAGATTTCATATAAGCCTTGTTTATCAGTAATATTTAAATTCTTTAATAAGCCTTGAGATAATGAAAATACTTTATTAAGGGTACAAACTTTGTTTTGTATAAAATTATGAAAAAATTAAAACTAAACTAAACTTGTTGTTTTACAGTTTTTATCTTCTCACTTTATCTTTATACATTTTGTTTTAATACAGCAACTTAATATTCGTTTATACAACACTTTTATTTACGCCTAAACACGACTTTAGTTTATGACAGCAAAACGATAACCATCTCACTAATGCATAAGGCTCCGCCTTTTATATACAACTGACATTACTTCCGAATGTTCTTAATCTTCCTACAACATTCGATTTCCGTTAATTTCAAATTTAAAACACAAAGATCGTCGAATTGGCAATGCTGCCAATTGCACAAAGAGGTACAGCATTACATGAATTGCACGTTAACAACCTTGACACAACCCAGTGTTACCAAAATCCCACAATACAGTTTTAAAGGCTGATGTGGTGCATCTCTTCTTTTAGGTATTGTTTATTTTCGTAACAATATTGTTACGTTTTAACCTTTATTTCTTATGGGACTTCGTTTTGTTCCTTATGAGACTGATTCAAAACTTCATTCATTTTTGAGGAAGGAACCTCTATTAGATTGCAAGTTGTATTCTCGTCTGCACTTTCACAGCTTTGGTATAAGCACCCATCTATCAGCTTTAAACCAGTGACGCTCATCCATATTGTTCAGATTACAAAGTTTTTCGGCTGTTTATTTATTCTCTTCGTGAATATTATAACTAGGGTTGCTAAAAGAAAAAATCCTACCAAAAATGTTCCTGAAATGTGCTAAAATCAACTGTGTCGCTAACCTAATAACATACTCTTTTAATTTAAATATACAGTATTTACTTATATTGCTATTATAACTCCAAAAAATTGTTTTTGTTTTATTATTTTTTATAAAAAACTTAAGAAATTGGAATAAATGAACAAAAATATCTTGTATAAAAAATTCAAACGGTTTGCTTACATTTTTTCAAACGGCAATAACAATTACAACAAAAAATATGTGTGTGAGATATAAAAATATTTCAGTGGCTTGTTAATCGTCAACGAAGAGAGGGTGTAGTGCATGTTTTTGTATTTTTTTTTTTAATTTGAAGAGATTTTGAAGAGAGTTAAAATTTTGATTTCTACACCAAGAAGTGTTAATTAAGCTACATAAATTTAAGCATGTTTTACCATGTATGAATACCTATTTTTTTACAGCGTTTTAACTTCAGTGTATTTACCTTCAGTGTATTTTATGTGTTTCTCTCTTTTTGCGCATCCCTGCTTTGAACTATTCCATTGAGCCCAATAAGCCTTTATTAGAGGGCTATCTGCTGACTTCTTTTTACTAGCAGGCCGTTGGTCTTTTTCTTTAAACGCTATTATCCTTGTCAGTACAGGATCTCTTCTCTGAGCCGTTGACCAGTCCTCATTAACCTCCAGACGTAATTGTCTGATGTTCATATTGGTCTCTTTGGCCTTATTTACTGTTTTATCAGGGTCTATCTTATATTCGTTTTTGCTTTCCACTCCTGTAATAAGCTTCACTGTTACGTGGCAATCTTTACATGTCACAGCCTCTATGATGCCAATTGACATTACGGCCAACCTCATTTACCTTACGGCGTCCATTTATTTGAACTTTGTTGCGTATACCTAAGTTTATTTTATGCGGCTCTCCTCTATCGGTATGGTATTGTTAGTAAATGTTTTTCTATAGCCAGTGTTTTCCCATTTTTCATGTCTCCATGGTGACGCAAATCTTGCACTTCTGAGCGTTGCCGTACAATGCCTTTAAAAATGACCGCACTTGCCTCCTTTTTGCCCTTTGCTCTTTTTCGGCCAAAAGTCGCTCTACCACCTCTTTGATAGCTTTAATGAAATTTTCTTTGGTATTTACAGTTTTCATGCTATACACTTTATGTACCTGTGGCTTCGATATCTCTCGAGCGGTCTCCTGTGCCAGTGCAAACGTCACGATCTCTACAAAGATTGCGTTCTGAGTAGCACACACAGCAACCTTAATATCGGGGTCCCTTATACTTATATTGATGAATGCTTCGGTCTTAATTTGCTCTTCTAGTGGATGGCTTTCCCCTGAATAACTAAGCTGACCCAACCTCTAGAATTTCATTGCGAAGGCTAGAAGCGACTCATTAGCCTTTTGCGTTCGGCACCTTAACTTCATGCGGTACAATTCGCGTTTGTTTTCGTCGCAAAATTTACGCTGTAACGTCACCATTGTCGTTGTAGTTGTTTCTGCAGCTGGCTGACATGGTTTCTAAAATTTTTGCTGCAACACCTTTAATTCTAGAGCCTTCCCTTCATCGTCGCATCCGTTTCTGCTGGCAACTGTCTCGAATTGAAATTTAAATACCGCCAAAGGTGTACTACCATCAAAGCATGGTGTCTTTATTCTGTTGTAAACTTCTGGTATGATTCGTACTGGTTCTGGTTGTTAGCACTGTAGACCGTATATTTTCTCTTCTAATACGCTAAATTTTTCGTCAACAGTCTTTTCTAGATTTGACACTCTTGGGTCAACGTCATTTACCATTTGCTTATCGTCTCATATATTTCTTGTAGCTTCTCTGACGCTGCACTAGATGCTTTTTCAAATTTCTTCTCTATTTTTGCCAGAAAATTCTGGTTTTCCGCTCTAGAGGTTTCCTATACCTGAGCCAACAGCTTTTCATTTTCAGCTTTAGACATTTCTTGTGCATTTGCCACAGCATTAATTTTTTCTATGAGGTTTTCATTATCAGCTCTAGAAGTTTCTTCTTTCAAAGTCGTGAGTATCTACCGGTTATTGACAGCTCTAATTTATTTAATTCCCGTTTGAGCCTGTCCACTTTTAATTCTTGGAACTTCATTTTACAACGTTTTATTTTATTTTTAATTATTTTATTTTATAACGCAATCCCACTTCTGACACGAATGTTGCTTTTTAACCTTTTTAAAACGTGAGTTTTTTTAAATTCCGCCAAAAATAAAATAAACACCACTTAGTTGTTGTTTTACAGTTACTATTTACTACACTATAATTTTTATACAGTTTGTCTTAATGCAACAACTTAATATTCGTTTATACAACACTTTTATTTCCGCTTAAACACAACTTTATTTTATGATAGCAAAACGATAACTAACTGACGTGTATGTAAGGTAGCCTCTTTATATACCTAATTGCCTACAGTTTGGAAAGTTCCGGAATTGTCTCATATCCTCTATTTTACATCCGTTAATTCAAATGTCGAATTGATAGTGTATATAGGGTGACACATAATTACTAAATATACCAAAATCCCACAATAAGTTTTAAAGGCGTTGATGTGCGTTTTCTTTTTAGGCATTTTTATTTTCATAACAATGTGTTATTCATCTATCTAATTCTTTCGATTTGTTTATTGCTCTAGAAGACTTTAATATTCCTAACATACTGTGGGTCAAAGCTCCTGCACATAGCTATCTAATGCCTACATACCTGTCTGCTTGCGTTGGAGCTTTTTCAAATTAACCAAGTCGCTAACGCATTTGATAAATTACTTGATCTAGTATTTGTTAAAGGATCATCAGATATACATATGTATCTTCAGAGTTTACATCCTATTACTTATCCTGATGATCGTCACCATCCCAGTGTCTTCCACGGAGTAACTATTATTTATCTAACATAAGAAATATAAAGAATAAACTTTATAAAAAATTTATCTGGCTCACAATGGATTAAAAAATTACTGTTTAATAAGATCTAAATACATTACTGCAAACAAATTGGCATAAAATGTCTATTTAATTCAAATGAAAATGAAACTGAAGATTAACCCGAAAGCCTTTTACAATTTTATTAATTCTAAACGTCGCGCAAGTGCTTATCCTACCAATTTGAAATATGGCTCATGTTATGCTGAAGATCATATATCTATAAGCGACTTATTTGTGGTTTTTCTTGCTACAGCATATTCGGATAAACTATTTGATAACCAAAATTCCTATCCCTACAAAATATCACATTCATCGAGTATAAATTTTTCGTTTATTTCTGCTGAATCCGTATTATCGAACTTAAAGTCTCTACAGAATTCATCTGTTTCTGGTCCTCATGGTATACTAAATTTTATTTTTTAAAACTGTTCTGATCACCTTTATGAACCTTTGACTATAATTTCGAATCTATTGAATTGGGTTACTTGCCACCTATTTGGATACAATCATACATTATTCTATTGTTTAAATCCGGAAGTAAATGGGATGCTTCGAACTATAGAGGAATCGCTAAACTGAATGCAATCCAAAAACTTCTGTAGAATATTTTAACTTACAATTTATGTCATCAAATTTCATTCCATTTATCTCCATTCTCACATGGTTTCCGGAAATTACGTTCTACGGCTACTAACATTTTGGAACTAACAACTAGAATTAATGATGGTTTTATTGATAACAGACAAACTGATATTATCTTACTGATTTCAGTAGAGCGTTTGATAGAGTTAACCACGATATTTTACTTTACAAGTTATCACGCATGGGATTTAGTAATAATGTAATTCATCGCTTAAATCTTATCTCGAATGCAGAGCCCAACAAGTAAAGTTTAATAGCTTTACTGGTCAATCATCTTTACAAGCTGATATTAATTATTTCACTATACGGTGTAATTTTAATCTATTGGATTTATGGTACATTATTATTATTTCGCATAACATTCCATGAAGGAACGCGGGGGCTCTCTCATTGAAAGGGATACAGTTTACCGCCGGCACCGAACGGCAAAAGTATTAGAGAAGTTTACAATAGTGGTAATACTCATAACCAGTTAATAACTAATGTTATGAGGTGATACCGCTGTTGAAAAATATTTTTCCTTTTCAGATGGTCTGGCCTGGTATTGAACCGAGGACTTCTGGTAGGTAGGCGGGCGTCTTACCTACCATACCACAGCGGAACACATTTTTGGTAAAAAATTCAAACATACATATGTCGTTTTTCCATTCTTATAAACTTGATACCAACTACTCGTATTATTTTAATGAAACTGTTCTGGATAAAGTAATTAATATTATGTATCTTGGGATTTTGTTAGATCATAAATTAACATTTTGTGATCATATCTCAATGATAGTGAATAAAGCTAATGGCTAACTTGGATTTATGGATCGTAGATCGAAGGATTTTTTGATCCTTTTGTCACGTAACATTTATTGACATAATTGGTTCGCCCTATCCTTAAATAGTATTGAATCGGTGCAAAAACATTTTCTTTTGAGAGAAATTGGATAGACCTCGTATGTATTTCCTTCATATGAAAGCAGGCTCGTACTCATTAAGTTACCTGCTTTGAAAAGCCGACGAACTATGCTGGGTATTTTCTTTCTATTGAGTTTCGTTCGAGGTGACATCCGTATTATTTTTAATGTTCCTGCTAGATTAACTCGCAACTACTTTCGTCAGATATGTTCGAAATAATTAATAATTTTTATCATTTAATTAATTTCTGTGATTCTATTGATGTTGTAAAGAGAAAATTAGTTTTTATGAATTTTCAATACTTCTATTTATACTTTAGACAGTAAAGAAATGTAATCCATAGACCAGAATAAAATAAATAAATAAAATCTTTCTACTATAGCTGCCTTATTTATAACAAAACGGGTTTCAATCTTTTTACTATCGTTGCTTTATTTATAACAAAGTGGGTAACAATCTTCTATTGACTGCCTTTTTTATAACAAGACGGGCTCTAATCCTTTCACTATTGCTACTTAATTTATAAAAAAAAGTGCATCCATCTTTCTACTCTAGCTGCCTTATTTATAACAATCCAATCTACAATCAATTCTACTTTCGCTGTTTAATTTATAACAAAATAGGCAACAATCATTCTACTATCGCTGCCTTATATATAAAAATGAATATGTGTTTGTATATATGTATGCATGTATGTTTCTTTGTTTGTTTAAACCTTATGAACGGGTGAACTGATTTTCTTGAATTTTTTTGCAGTATTTCTCTGTATGTTTGGAAGGAACTATAGGCTATATAAATTTCAAAAATTCCAGTTGGGTAGTGCCTGGTGGCCAAGTTTTGTATATCTTCAAAGAGGTAGCAGAAAAAGTAGCTAAATTTGGCCTAAATAGTGGGCGTGGTACCTCCCATACAAACTAAATATTGATTTCATTATATCTTGAGAACGGTTAAAGCTAAAGTTTCAGTATTTGGTCTCAGTGAGCTCATGACTAACACAAACCATCAGTCAAAAAATGGGTGGATTCGGATAAGTGGGCATGGTACCTTCCATACAAATTAAATAATGATTTTTGTATATTTTGAATGATCAGAATTGAAGATTCTAAATTTGATTTTAGTGACTTGGCAGTCAACACAAACCTTCATTTAAAAAAACATGGAATTTTGCATGTGTAGAGAACGGTAACAGTTAAAACTTTCTTTATCTATCCACATCAGTCAAAAAGCAGGTACAAGGGAGGGAAAAACAAGAGTTGCTAAAACTGAGCCTTGAGTCACACCAAAATCATTTACAATTACGTTAGAGATTATATCATTTACATTTGTAAATTGTTGGCGATTCGTTAGATAAGATTTAGTTCTGTATCCCGAATAACGTATTTGTATAGTTATATTTTATATTTTATTATTTTTTTTACTTTTCCATCTATTTACAACATAATATACAGAATAGAGCTTTCTGAATCCCGATTGATATTTTGACAAGAGGCCACATTGTTCTATGTAGTTTTAAAGTTGATCTTTTACTATTATTTCAATGACTTTCACATTTTAAGAATTATGTTGCTTGATATTTTCGTGTAGTCTGGTTTCTTCTTAATACTTTTAAAAATAGCCTTCAGATCCTGTAGACAAGACTATTTGGATTTGCAATTTTCTTGCAAAAACCACACGTATACGATTGTAAGAACCCCCGAAGTTGTCTTACACTGGTGTATTTAAAACTAATCTGTGTATATTTCCCATCCATTCTTTTTATATAGCAGGTAAATCACAAGTGCATACCCAACCGTGGTAAGACCTGTTAAGTTTTAAGTATAATAGATTAAATTAGATTTGAAGTGTATAGATTAAGATTTTCGTTCAATAAAATATAGTGCTCAGATCTTTGATATGAATCTGGACAGACTTAGTCATAACTTAGCTGGAAATAATACCATTAACTGCATCACAGGTTTTCAAACATCTCCTACTGATCGATATGAATTGTACATGCTCGCTAGATTTGTCTGAAGCTATATCTTTGAGCCGTATACATAATTACAATAATTATTATCAAAGATAGATTTTGGTATAGGGTACTTTTAAGTCGGTTTCGATTGAAAATAACTTTTTTAATTTGCTCCCGAGTTAGTCCCATATATGTAGGTTGATAGCATATTTATAAATGTTTTTTGTTTCCATATTTCAGGTCAACTAACATTAAATTAATGACCATTAAAAATAACTTTCAAATAACTTTGAATAAATTATAATTAATTAATGATATTCTTTAACTGAAAAAAAAAAAAAAAACAATAAAAGAACAGATAAATATCAAAAGTTTGCGTTGCTTGAAAGTCTGAATCATTTTTGTGGGTCATTCTAAAATTGGTTCATGTCAATTATAGATTAGGCACAATATTTGCAATAAACTGTGAATGCCAGCTTAAGAGAGCAAATCATGAAATAATCTTTTTTTTAATGAATATTTTTTCAAACATTTTTTAATTTATGCGTAACGAAGTTGGTAGTGAAAGAAGATCGAAAATTAATGAATGTGAAAAAAATTCATCAGGTGAAAGCTGATGATTATGTGAAATGTTAATCAGCCTTAATCTGTTCTACGAATTTATTCTTTCATCGGTCCGTGAATAATCAAGATGTGGACGGAGAAATTATTCTTTATAATCAGTTTATACGTTTGCTTAAGCCATGGTCAAGAGTTTTCCAATTCATCCGTGAGTGTTGTAGAGGTAAATGATAATGGCTTGGCTAATTCTGCGTATTTAAATTATACGGGAAATATAAATCGTATTGTTGGCGGTAAGCCATTAAATATTGCTCAAGTACCATATCAGGTGGCCATATACAATAAAGGAATCTTTATATGTGGTGGTTCCATAATAAATGCCAACTGGATTCTTACAGCGGCACATTGTGTTCAAGGTGGTGGTCAATTTAAAATACGTGCAGGTTCCAGGTACAGAGCACGCGGTGGTGTTATAAGAAGTGCTCGTTTTGTGGTGGTCAACTCGGGCTTTAATGTAAAAACAATGGCACATGATATTGCCTTAATACGCCTTGAAAAACCTCTTAAGTGGTCAGCTAAAATAAAACCAGTAGTTTTGGCAAAACCAAAATGGAAACTTCCTAAAAATATGCTAGTAAGTGGTTGGGGTGCTAGAAGTGAAATAGCAAATGTACCCTCCAATATACTAAGAGGTGTAACAGTGTCAACTGTTCCGCATAATATCTGCAAAAATAAGTTCAAAGGAAAATTTCGTGTAACGAGATTAGTTGTCTGCGCCTCTGCTCCAGGTAAGGATGCATGCCAAGGTGATTCTGGAGGTCCTTTGGCTTTGAAGGGTGTGCAATACGGTATTGTTTCATATGGTATTGGTTGTGCTCGTAGAGCTTTTCCTGGCGTATATACTAATGTAAGAAAACAATATGCTTGGATAAGGAAGGTTATGAAACGTCGTGGTTAATCTATTTCAATATCATATTTTGTAAAACTATAATTTTACCGAGATTTTGTTGAAGATTAAAATAAAGTTTATTTAATAAATTATTGAAGAAATAAATACATACATACATGGAATTATTTATTATTTCATATATAAAAAGTATAAAAAAGAACCATTTAAATTTAAAGGTGGGTAGGTGCAAACGGTTTGGTAAATTATGAAGTGCGACTGGAAAATTCACATGTTAATGAATTTTGTAGAACCGATATTTCCTCATGCTGATATCTTGTAATCGCTTCAAAGTAAACGAAGTGATAAATCTGCTTATAAATTAGCGAACAACACAAAAATAAGTTTAGGACTACACAACTTTTATGTTTTTATAGGGTGCAATTTCGTGATCTGGAGTCAATTTTCACGGAGCATTATGGATTTTGGATCCATGCGAAGCAAGGGGCTTCTTTAGATGGACTTATTTGGGGGAGGTTGAACTCTTTTTATTAAACACTAGAAACCACATTTAAATTTTTTCTCTTCAGATCCTCTGTTGGGACTCGAACCTTGGCCGTTTTTGTTGTAACGCATTAATTTCGCTCTTTTTGCGCAAGAGTGCGTTTAACACTTTTTTTAGTATCTTAAAGATGCTTGATCGTAAGTCCGGCTTTACACACATCAACTTCAAATATTAAACACATATACCATAGCAAACTACCGACTACAAACTGTCAAAACTAGAGTACACATGTTTGTACGAGGACAACTGCTACAAAACTTCAAAATATATTTTTTATTTAACAAGAAAAAACAGTACGAAAATAATAATGGTTTGTTTTGATGACGAGCATTCACTGCTCCCAGACCGGTGGCGTAAGAAACTCAGAGTCCATGTGGTCCATTATGATCATTCTAAGCAGAACCTATAACCTACAAAAAAGAAAAGACTAAAAGAAAAGATAAACAGTAAGTAAAGAAAAAAGCTGGAAGGTTCTATTCCACGGACCTCGGAATTTTGACGCCACAACCAGTCGAAGCCTTCTCAAACTTAAGGATAGCAGTATGGTATATACATGACAGGGAGGTTAGAGTTTGGATCAAAAATTTACCCAAGATGCAATACCTCCTGCCTGAGAGCCTAGGACAACGACACAAAGGGTGTTCTATCGCCTCTAACTCTTCCTCGTCTTCAAATAACCTACAATGATCCGTGTCAGCAGACCCGTAGTTAGCGCTGCTCACCGCTTTCCACAAAAAAAGACCACATTAAGTAAGGATGAGACGTACCGCCATGCTGTACAGCCAGTGAATCGCACGCGGCTTCAAACCCCAATTCTTGCCGATAGAGTTCTTGCAGGAATAGAGTGCCATCAAACCCCTTTTCGCACGCTTCTCGGTGTTCCTTTTCCAGGTATTTCGCCTTTGAGAAAAGTTCTAATGCTACTCCATCCATGGAGTAAGTATGGAGAAAGCTACAGCCGATTAATCATCTACTTAGCTAGAAATTAAATTGATTAAAGAAACTGAAACAAAGCAATAGATGCTTTGTGGAAAGCCAATATGCTCCCTAGAGGAGTGACGAAAAAATATATCTACGTCATCAGCGTATGCAACTATTTTGGTACCCAGCTGATCGAATTCCCCTTGTATCTTCCCGATCATGGGAAGCCACAAGAGTAGCGACAAACCGCCCTCCCTTGTGGTGTGCCCCTAGTGACCGACATCCTAAAAAATTATGAATAGATGAGAGATCCACGTTGTTGAACGTGCTCTCTATATCCAGGAACGCCGCCAAAATATAATCCGATGTGGCCAAATTCCTCGATAAAACCTACCTACCACCTCGTGTAGAGCAGTCTCAACAGATTTACCCCTGATATAGGCATGCTGCGCAACACTCAACAAGGCTAAATCCACTTTTGACCTTATCTCAAGCTCAACCAACCTCTCCAAAGTTTCAACGGTGAGGCCTTCTGTAGCATCGCCGGTATTACTCCATTTGAACCGGGTGATTTATAAGGCTTGAAGGTGACAATCGCCCAAGCAATCTTCTGGTTGTCAGTCACGTTGCTGATAAGATCCGATGCCTTCCTGAATAAGAATAGTCCGAAGTACCGGAAGCGCCGCGACCCACTTCCTCGCAGCCAGGAAAATGTGGTCTTGTCAGAAAATTAAGAGTCTTAAAACTAGAGTTCGTCCACGTGCTGTCCAGTGGGCTTGTGTTGCCTTGAAAGTATTCTTCGGAACCTAGCAGCGTCGTTCACTTCCTCTATCGATTTACAAAAGGCAACCCAAGATTTCCTCTTAGTTGTTTAATCTATCTCTTATACCTATTGATGTTCACCCTATAGGTGAGCTTCGATCTGTTAGCTCTATTGTAAGATTTCCTAGTGGGTTTCCTAAAAATCCTTAAATCAACAATCCACCAAACTGTCTGGGCAGAAAACCTTGTAACATCCCAGTAAGGTGCTGGTCAGAGTATTCTGTACCGTCTACATCACTAATGGACTCAAGGACAGTCGTCCCGCAGAGTCTTAATGAAGTGAACATTGCCAGTCAGTCTTCCTGTGATTCCTATAAGGCACAAGACGGTTTCCACTAAAAGACAGCTGCGGTCCGAAAAAGAACACTCTTCCGATAATATCCAGCCTCTAATAGTAGAGTCATTCAGATTGGTCAAGGTCAAATCAATGACCTCCTTCCTATTCCTCGTACAAAAAGTAGCCGTACTACCTCTATTACAGATCCTTAGATCATATTCCAAAATAAAATTAAAAATTGAATTACCACCTGCATTTGTGTTACTGCTACCGCAATGGAAGGATAATATTGAATTTGCTCTTCATGTCCTCAATCAGGTCACGAACGAAACGTCCATGTGGGTCCATTTCCTCATAGGACATATAGACGGAGGGCAGTCTTCTAGTCTTACTGTCGACATGTCTCCATGGCTTAAATTAGAGAGAAAAATTAAATTAAGCGAAAATATAAATAATAAGGAGGTTTGAAGCATTATTTTAAAATAATTATGTAGCCGGCAGCAATTAAAGTCACCTACATTTGTAATCATAAAGTTGTGTAATCTGCTGTGGTCTATGTGTTTAATGCTTCAGTTGCTCAAGATATTGCATTTGTGAAAAAGAAAAAGTGAGATAAATTTTTTTCAGTGCAGTATTCAATTTAATACTTCTAAAAAGTACAACTCTGCGTAGATAAGTGAAACAACTACAAAAACAATACTACAAATATGTGTCAAAAAAATAATTTTCCAATAGGAATCTGTCAAATGAAAAAAAAAAATCGAAATTCAATGCAAAAGCAGAAAAAGAAGGGAGTTGTTGCGATTTTATACTAAACGGGCTGTAGTGATACAACAAATTAAACGAAAAAAATAGAACAAAAAGAGAAAACACATATATATATATATGTATATATATATACACGTTTATAAAAATAAACAAAAAACGATATATTTTTAGAACATTTATTTTTGAATTACAAAGTAAAGAAGAATTAAAAACGGAGAACAAATAAACGGATTAACTACAAAAAACCGAAAATTACAAAAAGCGGATGATATAAAATTGTATTATTATTTTATTAAATAAAATAAAAAAGAAGAGTTTTCCATGATTTATTTTTGTTAAAAAATTGTGCTGATAATTCGAGATTTTTTAAAAAGAAAAATAATATTGCAGGTTTTTTTGAAATGTAAGTATGTAAACAAGCTATTAATGAATTAGATGGAAATGCAAAAAATACAATATTAGTCATTGTTCTGTTTTGTTGACAGTAACGTTGTCGCCATCATTATCATTTACCATCATCATGGGTAATCCATATCGCTGTCACATTTAATTAAAATATAACGCTTCTAAACGTTAACGTCGAATTTAATGCATCTTTATCATGACCATCTTTCTTACTCTCTATCTCTCTTTCTCTCTCTCTCTCTCTTGTGATTACGAAATATAGGAAATTCTAACAGAGTTGCGGAAAAGTAAAAAAAAATACAATTGTTAGAAAAACCAAACCATGTGGTAATAGATATTCCCTACACCTTTTACGGCCCTCCATGAAGCCTTTTGAAAAGTGTAATTGTTATTGTACAGTCCTAAATTACATGCTAGTGTTCACTATTTTTGCTCACTCCAATTTAGTTTTGTTTGTTTTTAAAGGGTCCGCCGTCTAACGTTTTTTTTTTCAACTAGAGCTTATTTCGTGAATGATAACACTTAGCTCATGTCTTATTTGACAGATAATTAGTTTTATCCTTTCGCTGAACTAATATGGTTGTGTATACGCTTGGACAACGCTGGGAATCTGGGCCTGCGATCGACTTACAGAAGATGCCGATTTTGACAAAAAAAAAATATCTTTTTTTTGAAGCTCATTTTGATCTAGGCGGGTATGTAAACAAGCAAAATTGTCGCATTTGAGGCACAGAAAACCCGCACGCATACATTGAAAAGACGATACACCCAAGACGAGTCACTGGTTGGTGCGGATTTTGGTCCAGAGGCGTAATTGGGCCATTTTTCTTCGAAAATGAGCAAGGAGTGGCCGTTACAGTCAATGACGATCATTATCGGGCCATGTTGAATGAATTTTTGTTGACAAAAATTGAAGAGGAGGATATCAGCAACATTTGGTTTCAGGAGGACGGCGCTACGTGCCACACAGACGAAGCTACACTCGATGTTTTGCGCCCTGTTTTTGAAGATCGCATTATCAGCCGCAGAGCTGATGTCGTTTGGCCACCTCGGAGCTGCGATTTGACACCGTTGGACTATTATTTGTGGGGTGCCGTCAAAGATAAGTGCTACGCCAACAAGCCAAAGACAATTGACGCTTTAAAGGACAATATTCGTGAAGCCATTGGTGAAATGCAGCTGCACACAATCGATAATGTGCTTAAAAATTGGACCGATCGTGTTGGCTACTGCATGGCCAGCCGAGGCAGTCATTTGAATGAAATTATTTTCCATTATTAACCGGAAGGATTGTACTTTCAAACAAAAAAAGAAATTTGAGAAAATATTCAGTAGTTTTTTTTATAGTTTTTTCAAAAAAAAAAAAAATTATTTGTCGGACCCTTTATAATACCCTACAGCAAGTAATGCCGCAGATAAAGTCAGCTTGCTAGTTCTGTATTTTAAAGTTCATACCCCAATTGAATCCAATAAATCAGTGATCCCATCGTGATTACTGTGAAAAAAAGTAAATAAAATAAACGACGAGAATTTTATGGAGAAAAATTAATTGGAAATACGAGATGATAGATGAGGTAGTAGCCGTATATTAGCAAAATAATGCGGTAAACATTGCTAACCACATTAAGTTGTGCTAGGGTTTTAGACACCCAGTATTTTGGACTAAAACATCGCAAAATTATTAAGTTATTATATTATTATGCGCTTAAAAAAGCAAAGTTCTTCAATTCAAGACAGTGACACATTAGTAGTAGGTTTGCTTTAAAATGACAGGCCGTTACTTCGCAAAGATCACTTAAATTCAATAAATCATTTTCGTTCCAGAAAATAAAGTAATATAGAGATAGGTGTTTATACGATAATAAAACCCATTAGAGAGGCTACAGAGTGTCAGAAGAATATGAGAAGAGAATACAGTGTAAAGAAAGAGATCGTAAGATAAAACGAATGGGTAAAACATTCTAAAGTACAGTAAGGCAGACGACGAAAACCAGCCGTTTAGTCCAATAACAGAGCCTACAACTATCAGTATTTTAAATAGGAGCTCTGAAAATGTATATGTATGCTAAACGAGACTTTCCAGTATAGTACAGACAACGACTCATGACAACGAAGAGTGTAATCATAAAATATAAAGCGCTTTCTCGTGGCATTACAGTCTTATTGTTTTTAACTTAGTAAGTCCTTCAAAATTAGAATGATGAAATAGGTTCTGGACTCTTACAGTAGTACCAGACTTAATAAAAACAAAACTGAAAATAAATTCCGATTAAAAAGGCCTGTTAGCAAATCTAACACCTTGTCAAACATTTTGGAGAAGATTATTAAGGAAATTTGCTAAGCATATTCTCTTCTAAGGGCGTATATTTGGTATTGTCTGAGGATTTAAAGCAGTGCGACTAAGCGTAAACCGTTTCATTTAATTTGTCTTTGGACTAAGTTTCAAAAACCGCGTATCTATTTACTCAATACGTTTTTAGAATTGTACTTTTCAGAATCTTATTAGTACTAAAAACTTTATATCGGATAACAAGAACTAGATCTACATTTTCCAACTATCATAGAAACACTATCGCAACTATGAAAGTCACTTCAAATTAATCTTAGAAGTTTTAACTATTCTTTTGCCGCTATTAGAAGGAAATATTTAAATAATTTCTAAGTAATATCTTACTTAAAAACCTATATACAATCGTAAAGATCAGTAGCCTGACTAAGACCCACTTTCGCCGAATCTCTATTATTTTTAAAAAATACCGCAGATACCTTCGTGCATATGCACGTAGCATGTTTTTCCTTATGTGGATTGTAGCTTTTCTATTAATCTTAGCATCACGAAGAAAATGTTGAATATAGCACAGGACAGACTATCGCTCTGTCTGAAACCTTGTTTGGTATCGTACGTTTCGTATAAATAGGGACATTTAAATACTTTTCGCCAGACAAAGACTAAAGATTTTTTGTTGAATGCTATAGCAACACTCATGTCGTCAGTTATTAAGATACTGAAACCTAGTGCTACTTACTACTATATAAAGTGCCGCAGCAAAAGATATCAGTCTCAAGCCGTTATCGTCTGTGTTCGCATTTAATCATAATTCTTGTAAATTTAGTCTTCTTTGGCTTGATTGATAAATAAAATAAATAAATTGAAAAAAGCTTGTCATTTCTTAAAGAATTAAGCTTATATTCCTATATATTATATTATATAAATGGCTCGGAAAGATTACTAAAAACCCTTTTCCTCAAAAGTTTGATACTTTTTTCCCTTATCTGGAGTAATGTATTAAAATATAGGTCACACAGTTTCCCTACTCATCCTGTCAGTATAGAAAATAGTCCATTTGTTGAGTGGCCCCTTATTGAGCTTATACTGACATGAATTTTGAACAATAAAACCAAAATATAAATGGATTTGTAGGGTAATATATAGACTAATTTGGTCATTTGTAAACACTTAATTGCTTTTATTTTAGTTTTTCATTTACCGTTTGTGCATTAAGTAAATCCGTTTAGTGGGGTCATTTATACTTAATTATATATAGTTTTGTCTTGTTGGGATTTTTTTTTGGATCTACATACCTATGTATATACAAAATCATTTGAAAACAAACATATGTATAATTATATATGTACATATACAAATTTTTTATGTGGTACCCCCATTGCTTTTAGTTTTTTTCTGCCACATAAATTACACTATTTTTCTATTTGTTTGTTTGTTAAGAGGAAGGAATAGGAGAAATTTTCCATGTGAACAGTCAGTGATCTAATGAAATTTACAATGTTTCGTTGCTCTATTTTGAAGGGCAAGTGAAATGGTTGGCTATTCGTAGATATTTACTGAATTATTATAAGTTTATATTAAATTAAGAAAAGAAATCCATAATAAAAAACTGCCATCAAAGCTGAAGGAGGCTAGAGGTTAATATTGTTTACACCGGGCGACATGATTTTTGTTACTTATGGTATGAAGGGAATTATATTTTTTTATTCAATGTTTGTTTTTTACAATAAAGAGAAATTTTTAGTTTTAATAAAAAATACTGTTTACCTCAAAAAATTTATTATTGAGCATTGGATCTTAATGATTGCTAATAGTTTAAAAAAACAGTACTCGGTATAACGTCAACTAATTAAAACCAGGGATGTTCACATTTATCAGATTGTTAACGTTTATGAATGTAAAAATTTAAAATAAGAAACATATTGATAGTGTAGTTTAATTCAGTTTTCGGCAAAAAGAGCTGTACTTGTTTTGTGTTTTCACACGTACGTACTCACACACATAGGCAAAAAATAAACAAAAACAAAGAAAACAAAGAATATATATGTATATATATATATATATATATATATATATATATATATATATATATATATATATATATATATATATATATACGAGGAAACATTTAGTTTGGTAGCACATTGCGGGTGGGGAAGAGAGAATCGTTTTTGTCTTCGGTACTCGGCGATACGCTTTGTAACCATATTTACATTAATATTTATTAGCTTTACTTCTTTACAATTACAATAGTAACGGAATGTTGCCGACAAAATGTTCGTCTGTGTGAACGCGAATGGGAAAAGCAAAAGATATTTCAAAATGCTTCCTCGTGTAAACGAGGACTATGAAACTTCACTTCTATACCAGTTATAAGTGGAATCCCCAAATTCGGAACTAATTTCGTAAAATAAATATATCTACGCACGTAAAATCAGAGAGAAAATATATTAAAATTCCATCCGTATTTTAAAAATGAAAATAAAACTCTTACGACAGATTTTTTTCAACTTCTATATTTTCAAAGAGTTCGTTATAGTGTTTGAATCGTGTTTATAATATGTTCCCTTCATAATTCCAAAGAAGTTTAAGTCGGGTGATTGTGTCGGCCAATCAAGAGCGTGAATCCTATTCTCTTCATTGAACTCTCTAACTAACTTAAAAGTGTTGAAGGCTGGTCAAATCTTGTGTAATGAATGAGTGTGCAGGGTCTCTATACCCCTACGCCGCGTTATTTCCAGTCGTAGGACGTATTATCTTTTCTCAATGAGTAAGGCGGTGCTGAAGCTGACTACGGGCGTTATTACGGTCCATTGCGGTATCCGTTCGATGACTCGTAGATGGGCGTATACTAATGTCGATTTCCGTACGCTGTGCGAAAACGAGAAAGAAACGAGGCGATCGAATACCTACCGCGTCATTGTTCTAGGCTTTCAAGTAGGAGGCATCGACTCTTAGGTGAGTTTACGATCCAAACTTTAACTTTTTCGTCGTGTACTGACCCTACTGTCATCCTTCGACTTGCCAAGGGGGCCTCAGTTGGTTGTGGCATGGGGATTGATTGGATGCCGAGGAGTTTAGGATCATCCAATTTTTTATCTTTCTTCTTTTTGATTTTTTTAGTATTTAGCCTTGTTAGTTTCTTCGCCTTTTTCCTTTTCTTTCACATTGATTATTTTTCTTTCTCCCCTTCTTATTTTTGCTTCTTTACATAGAACGATGACAATAGACAATATGGTCTCTGGGTGTGTGCGCCCATCGGTGTTATTATTACCAGATGGCCGCCCGGACAATAATCGTGTTGAAACACCCATCAAAGTGGCATATTCCTCTAAGCATAAGGAATAATTTTCGATTCTAAAAATTTCATGAAAGGGTGTTACTTGAGTTGTTGAAAAGAAAGTCCACACCATAAAGTTGGTTCTCACACGCTTAAAACTATTTTTACATCTGCGTGGATCAAACCTCTTACTAGGCATACTTCTCACCGTACTCGTTATTAAACTGAATTTTAATTCGTCGCTAAACAGAAGGAAAACTGTTACAATCTTATAGCGGAAACCAGTGGAATTTTGTTTCCATTTTTAAAGTATGTAATAAAGATTTGTTCAAAGTGTGACAAGAAGTTGAAAAAACTCTCCAAACTTTTTTCCGCATTCAGCGGCCTAGGTAGACCCTTCTCAGAAGGTGCTCATACACCTTCCTCCCTAATGCATTTAGCCCTGACTTTTTAGATTTTTTAATTTTCATATTATTTTGTATCTTATTTGCCAATTATGCTATGTATGGGCGATGCCACGCCTAGTTATTCAATACCGCCCACAATTTGGCTGATGATTTGAAGAAAAAGAAGGACCTTTAAACCAGCCTGCCTCAGACTAGGCCACAATGTCATAGATTTTCCGCAGTCTAGTAATTCGTCCTTTCCTTTTATTAATAGTCCTAAAGTAAGACTTTATTAGAATCTTAACAGATGCCTATAGTTTGTGGTGTGTTGTAATGGATCCATGTTTTTTACACAATTAAGAAATGGCGCAAAAACTCCTAATTGCCCTTAAAAATCGCCTATTAAGCTAATTGGACTAACATCAGAAAAAAATTGTTTTGTTGACCGGGGTTCTTCAATGTCGGTTAATAGTTTTGGTTTTCATTTAATTCTTTAAATACTTAGAGCTTTTCAAATTAATATTAACATAGAATTTGCAATCGAAACAATGTACTTTGATAGAGACAAACGTTTGCTAACATTTTTTTTGTCTTTATAGTATTTTGTGAAACGAGGCTATTTCAACTTAACCAAACAAATCTATGGTGTCTACAGTTTTCTATACTATCGGTATAGCATTTTTAATATTCGTATTTTAAGAGAAAGTCACACTTGCTAAACGCATTTCTATAAATTTGCTTTACAACAATACCTGCTTGACCTTTAATGAGTTTCTGAAAGCCAATTATACTTTTTAAATATAATCTCATTAAGGTGTTAACATACGAAAGGTTCTTAAACTTGTTAATTATTTCCATAAACAATTATTAACAAATTAAAAGGCGAACATACATATAAAGAAACAAACAAATAAACGATTACCTTTCGTATTAAAAAAAATTACGATAATAATATTTATCTTTTAAATGTTAAATGTTTGTACGCATTATCAACTTTATGATTTTTATTTATTTTTTAAAGTAGCTCTTGCTGAACCCATCCATAAGGCTAACGAAACAGTTCGAAAAATAATAATAAATAGTGAAATTATTAAAGATAGAAAATTTCATAACAAACAAAATAAAGTTGTTGAATTTTCTTATAGTTATAGAATTCAATTTCAGTTTTCTATATGTACATTAAAGAAACTATATTTTTTCTATCAAAGCTTTAATCATAGTTGAAATTGGTTTGAGTTTAAATTGGTTCTTGTAATGATGATGATGTATTTTAGCCAAAATTCACGGGCTTACATACTACTTATTCATAACAGAGTCAGGCAAACGCGAAACGATGTATGATAAAATACAAATTTTTCATGAAAATAAAGACTGAAAAGACTAAAGGCTGAATCACGAGGACAATGTGACCTTTTGAATAAAAAATAGTTTTTTTTTGGGCAAAAAAGCTTTATGTTTCTCAACAAAGTGTCTCTTAAGCATATCTTTAATTCTGTATTTTTTATCCCTTCCAAATTATAAGATTTTTAATAGCCAATATTTTTACTTGGACCAAATCTCTTATTACTCGGACATTTCTTCAAATTTGGAAACTGAAAATAGTTGTAAAGGGCTAAATATTGTGTAGCAATTTGTAGCCCAATTGGTGGATTTTTGCACTTTTTCGTCGCCACATGGAGTCGTCATTACTTCAAATCAATGCTGAATTTGTCAAAAAACCTCTAAATAGTATTTTTCGCTACCAATTAAACCTTTACAAGTTAATTGATGTGAAAAACACTGCGTGCATTCATAGCCACATAGGCCTACTTTAACCTTTTTTGATGCATGTACACCCAATGTAATCCCCTGTTTTGATTGTTTTTGGCTTGTGGTGTATTCTAATCCTAAAAGGTTAACAAGCTCTTTGCCGGTAATCTAACCCAGTTCGTCCAGTGTGTGGCACCCAAACCAACTCAGCCTTTGCGTTGAAGCTCTGGTCAGTGGTACAACATGCAAAACTTCGTTGACCCATTTGCTTGCCGTTGTCCCATTTACTCAAAGAGGGACCAGCAATTATGCCCATCGTGATCCTTAAACTATCTCGGCTCATATTCAGAAGGACCTTTGAACCTGCCTGCCTCAGACTAGGCCACAATGTCCTAGGTATCCCGCAGTCTTTCCAGAGTAAAAATCCTAATAGTCCTAAAATAAGACTCAATTAGAATCCTAGCAGACACTTCTAGTTTGTGGAGTGTTGTAATGGATCCATGTTTTATACACAGTTACGAAATGGCGCAGAAACTCGTTTCTGAAAATCGCCTAAATTTCCTTTAAAGTGCTTACACTGTTGTGCTTTTAGTGGATTACTGCTTGGTACCTCAACAAATTTCATTCTCACTCAAATTTTTTCTTCGATCGCCAAATACAATTCCATCGATTTTTATTGAAAATTTCTGACGTGACCGTCTCCTCTTTTTTAAGGCTTGCCAGATGGTCTTGATATCGCTTGATTTACAAAAATTTTGTCGAGAATCATGAAAGATTTTGTAAAGCCCATTTTTTAAATTTGATCACAAATGAAACTACTTTTTTATATTTGAAACTAGCTTTTTATTAAACCAAATATATATGTGTTGTTGGGATCAAAAACTTTTCGCCATTTTAGGGAAAAAGTCATTACTTTGTCATTGTAAAAGCTCTGGGTTTTATGATTAAAAAATAGATGCAGTTGCGTTTTGCAAGCCTCTACAGAAGTTAAACTTGTACCATTAAGAGAGTTCTGCAGAGATCGGAACAAATGATAATCTGAGGGTGTAATAGTAGATGCATTAAAACTTTCAGTCAAGCTCTCTTAGTTTCTGCCGGGTCATCAAATCAATGGTATCTGTGGTCTGGCGTTGTGATAATGGAAAACAACGACTTTTCTGTCGCTCAATTCTGACGAATTTAATTGATTTGCTTGCTTCAATCTCGTTAATTGTTGACATCAGTGATCAGAATCAATCGTTTGACCTGATTGTAAAGGCTCACAATGAACAATTATCTTCCGATCTCACCAGACACACAACATTACCTTTCTTGGTGTTAATCCTGGCTTTGCCATCGTCTGCGTAGTTTCGTCTTGCTTCGTCCATGATGTTTTTTTTGCACATTATTGTCGTACGTAATTCACTTTTCATCGGCCGTAATCATTCAGTCATAGTGTTGTCTCATACAATTAATATCAGAGCTTTTACATTGGAGATCCATCTACCGACAATTTGTAACCAAAGTTTTTCGAACACCAATATTTTTGACTGTCAAGATTTTTTTCTTTAAATGTCAAGAATTTTGTAGTGTTGAATTTGGAAACTCGTATCTCTTGTGCACAATTGCAATCAAAAAATATGCATGATATTATGGAAATATTTACATATATAAAACATGATATTGAAATGCCTACAATCTCAGCCACTTTCATGTTTCAACATCCATATCACATTACAAATTTTATTGACTTTTTCTGGAGCAACAATTTCGTTTTGGCGACGTAAATTTCGTTTTGGCACTGTTTGTGCGGGTGTAACACTAAAACAACTTTTAACCATTGAAATCGATGTTGCAAAGCTATTATAGTAATGGGTGATTTTTTAGCCATTTGGGTTCTGAAAATTAAAAAAAAAAAAAAAATACAGAAATTTTGCAAAATTGAATGAAATATTTATTTGAGGCGATAAATGAATGCCTGTTATTTACTTTTTAAGGATCATTTAGTGTAAATGTTGCCCAATCTTGGCATATTTTTCCAGTACTTCGGCCGATATCTCACTAATGGCAACTGTAATGTTGTTTTCTAGGGCTGGAATTCTGGCTGACTTGTACCAGTATACGAGAGACTTCACGTATCCCAAAAAAGTCTAGTTGGGGCATGATCTTAGCGGTCAATGGCTCCAAAACGAGACAATAATTGCTCATCAAACTCGCCTCTCAATAGGTTCATGGTATTGCGTGTCGTGTGACATGTGGCACCGTCTTTTTGAACCCATTTCAACCATGTCCAATTCTTTCGTTTTGTGAAAAAAAATCGGTAAACATCGCACGGTACCTTGATCCATTGACTGTAACGTTCTTGAAAATGTACGGTCCAATGATGCCACCGGCCCACAAACCACACCAAACAGTGGATATTTCAGAGTACATTGGCAGCTCATTAACTACCTCTTCACATCAAATTCGGCAAATCTATTTACTGACGTACCAATTGATTCAAAAATAAGTTCGACCATTAAATGGACGTAATTTACCAATCACTTTTCACACACGATATAAAATTTAATAATATAATTCAATGATTTGCAAGCGTTGTTCATTTGTTAGTCTATTTATGGTGGGATGACAAACCTTACAGAGTATTTTTGGCATTGCCACATTTCACGAACTTTATTTAACACTGACAAAATTTGGAATGAAAAACCCAATAGAAAAAAAATCGCCCTTTATTTACAAATCTTTATTTGCTCTTTTATTTCAACTTTGTTAAAAGAAACAAGATTTTCCGCTTTTAGTTTTTGCTGTCAATACTAAGCTTGCTTAAAATGCGACAGTAGTCCAATTGCATTGAAAGTTACTAAGCTCTAAAGAAAAAAAAGCACAAAATAATTTAAAGCCCTCGTAAAATATTTGTAAATATATCTACCTGTAGTGCGATTACCAACTCTGTCAAAAAAGCGAAAAATACAAAGAAGAATAAAAAAAAAAAAAAATAATTTGAGGTATAAAAGAATGTTTTTGCAATTATGCACGGGATAAATGGAATAAAATGTTTATTAGTTTTATTTATTTTATTTATTTCTAAAAAAAAATCCGCGCAACAGCTTACGACAAACCTATATCGAATATCGTAAATAAAAGTTACTGAATATCAAAATCGACAATTTTGTCGGTTACTGTTAAAAACAATACGATTACCGTAAAGAAAAGTTACTGAATCGGGCTACTGATCACTTTTTATTACACATTATATAGCATAAATTACATAATTACCATTTTTGTGAAATAGACAAGATGGATATTATCTATTACTTAGCTTAATAAATGACAGTTTTTTTGTATTATTAATGAGATTTTTTAAGGATCACTACTAAAAATATTACAAAATTCATTGTTGCTGTTATCTAATCTAAATGCATTTCATTATCTTTTATTATTTAAATATTAAAATTTGTGTGCTACTCTTTTGTTATTTTTTTATTTCGTAAGCATTGTAAACGTTGAATTTAAATATGAATAGAATGTTCGCCGTCAACACTTTACATTCAACGTAAAATTTTTCCATTTCTATTTTAATTTTAAACACATTATTTTATACTCTTTTATAAATTGATCAATTTTTTGTGTATTTTCAGTTTAAGTGAGATTACAGCAAAACTTACTTATCCAGTAGTTGTCACTGTCAATTTGCAAGCGAACTTTTGGAAAAAAATTCACATTTTGAGTACTCAATCATAATTATCAAAGTATTTACGCTGCAAATAGAAAACAGAAATAAATTAAATCTAATATGCAGAATGTATCGAATGGAAATAGTTCCGGATCTAGTGGAAGTGGAGGTGGAGGTGGAGGTGGGGGTGGTAATGGTGCTAGTGGAGCTGGTGGTAAAAGACCAAAAAAGGGAATTCTAAAAACCTCAAGCAGTTTTGATCGCACTGGTGCAAGGTAATTTTTTTCTTAAATACAGTTTATAAGCTAAATGTTTTCAAAGTCGGAAAAAGTTAAAATCTTAATTTAATTTGAGAATTCCAACAACAAATTCTTAACATGTTTATTTTTTTTTTGTACACATCCCTTTACTGTTCCTCTTAAGGACTTCGAAACGTCATAACCTTTAAAATCGATTAACACATTACGACGCTATCCACAAAAGAGATCTGTAGCTGATTGCTTTGCCGTCAAATAAATGTTTTCAAAAATATAAAAATTTCAAATTTCCTGTAATTTGAATCTTTTATGAAAAAAGTTTTGGTTTTTTATGAATGTTATCATATGTATCGGGTGATTTTTTTTGGCAACTTTCTTTTGGGCAATACTGTTTTTGGCAGCTCAGCTGTTTTCGTGTAACATGTTACTGTCAAACATGTTCAGTTTGGCCTATAATTTTTCCATGAATCGATTTACAAACGAACAACGCTTGCAAATTATTGAATTTTATTATCAAAGTTCACGCTTAAAAGTCATGTTTTTTTATTAATCGGAAAATTGTGTTCAGTGACGAAGCTCATTTCTGGTAGAATGGATATGTGAACAAGCAAAATTGCCTTATTTGGTGTACAGAGCATTGCAAGAACTCCCAACGCATACTGAAAAATGCACTCTTTGTGGCATCATTGACCATACTTTTTCAAAGACGACAAAAACAGGAACGTTACTGTTAATTACAAACGCTACCATGCGATGATTATAATTTTTTTTGCCCAAAATGGAACAGCTAGACTTGGCTGACGTATGGTTTTAACAAGACGGTTCCACATGCCACACTGCACGTGAAACAATGGCCCAATTGAGAGGCGAGTTCGGTGAACAGTTTTTTTCTCGTTTGAGGCCGGTCAATTGGTCGTCTAGATCGTGCGATTTTTAACGCCTTTAGACTATTTTTTTGTTGGGCTATGTTAATAAGGCTCATGTCTATAAGGACAAGCCCGCAATGATTGGCGCACTGGAAGTCAATATTGAAGAATTTATTCGTGAGATACCAGCCGATAAGTTGGAGAGAGTATGCCAAAATTGAACCCATTTGAAACGTAGCCACGGTCAACATTTACATGAAATCTTTTAACATTGACTTTTATAGATTGTTCTATCGACTCAAATAAAGATTTCATATATTTCTCTAAATTTTATGTGTTTTTTTTTAATCAAATCCGAAAGCTCTTAAATAATCACCTCGTAAAAGACGTTCTTCATACTTTTTCAGCGCGAGATAAGATCTTGTATACGGCCATGAAATCAAATCAGGAAATTTTCTAGCTGATTTGCATTGAAGGCAATGGATATACCCTAATCTTTTGAGACTCATGTTCGCTGAATGTTTTCATTTAAATATAGAGTCACTTGTTGCACGTTTGTTTGTTTATTGCTAAACACTATGTGACGTCTTTTACATACGATAATATTCATAAAAAATGCACACTTTTTTCATAAAAGATCCAAAATCTAAGAAATTCCAATAATTTCTTATTTTTTAAAACATTATTTTACAGCAAAGAAATCAGGTAAAGCATTTTTGTTGTTGTTAACGTTGTAATTAGGGATGCCGTTCCTGAAAATCCCGGGATATTCGAGATTTATGAAATCATGGAATTCGGGAATTGTAAATTCTTAAATCCCGTGATTTTTGGGATTTATAAATCCCGTTTTAATTTGTATAAAAAGTAATATTTTTGGGTATTCCTTGTTGTAACCTAAAATTATTTTATAACTAACAAATATTTGATGTACCAAATAAAAATAGTAAATTTGTTACGGATATACTGACAAATTATTTTAAAACATTGCACTGTGTGTGGGACAGGATTGCACCATTTTTGGAATCAATTAAATCGCTGAGTTAAGGTATAAGGTATTGGTATCTTTGGAAAGGTCGTGGTCTTGGTAGTATGAATCAATCAAAAAACTTATGTTTTTATTGAAAAATATAAAGAAAAATATAAAATAAAAAAATAATTTTGTATTATTAAAATCATTAAGCAAATAATCATAAATATTTCGAAAGTTACAACACACATTTATCAATTTAAGGATAGTTATTATGTATTTATTTGCTATTATTTTGTGTTTCATCAGTATCTTCGTCACTGCTCATTTCAAGTCGACCTTATCAGATTATGAAAGAAACAGACATATTGTTTCCTTAGGCACAACCATTTGTGTTGCCTTCGGAGTCTATCAAGTTGCCGTGACCACTGGTTCTGAATTTATTAAAAGAACATTAAAGATATATTCTAAATTATTAATCCTACCACATTTTCTTCCGTTATGCTCAATAACTTTGTTAAATATTTTATTAATAGATTCTTGCGCTTCTTCAGACAAAGAACCAATATGTAACTTTAACTTCCAAATTGTGAATCAGCTATTTGTGTAGCGTTGGCGACATCTAATACTACTGATAATTTTTTTTTTCGAACGTTTCTACATATACATATATGTATTTTTTATTAGGTCGATATTTGTCCTGGATGTTTTTTCTGAATTTCTGAAAATGTTCTGCAAGTATATTCATCATTGTAACTACAACCACCTGGCTTTGGCTCATCTATAGATAGTCTAAAAGTTTTTTTAATTCTTTTTGAATTCTTTTTGAATTCTTTTTTATTTATCTTCTACCAATTGCTTGAGAAATACACAGATATTCCTCAAGGCTACTTAAACGAAATATATATTAATTAAAAGGTCTGTTTCTCTTTTTTCCAAACCAGCTGAGAAACTTAAAATTGGATAATATTCGAATAAGTTATAAGCTTATAAGTTCAGGAATATACAAAAAAAAAAAAAACGGTTTTTTATCCGTATCTCAAGATTTTAAAAGTGTTTCAGAGATGTCAAACACAGATTCTTGTTATACTCGATATCATCTTAAAGAAAAATAGCACCACATCCCAGGTGTTTATTTGTCGCACCGTGTTATTTACTTGCATAAAACAAAACATAACAAAAGGAGGCCTGAAATTTCGAACAAAGTGTTCTGGTGGGTAGCGTTGGGCAGAACGAAAGTACCATAGCTGGAAACTAGACACTGGACTAAATAACCCATATAAAAATACGCTTGCCAACCCTTGCCGAAAAAGATCTAAACTTTGAAAAATGAAATTTTAATTTTTCAGATAGGAAAAAATACAATTTTTCAAAAATATCTTATAACTTGCCTGCTTGATTTTCGACGATGTAAAAAACCGTTATTTGACAAAAAAATTTATACCGTTTCTCAGTTGTAGTACATTTTTCTCTTAAGCTTTTAAGGAAAACCGTAATGTATCCCTATTATTTTTCTTATGACTATATACATATGTCTAAATGTTAAAAAAATAATAATTAAATAGATAGTATTCATATTTTGTAAACGTTTAGAGTTGGTGGAATAAAAGCTGAATTTTATAAATATTTTTTCTTAGTTTGAAGTTTGTATTGTGAAATAATTAAAAAGAAAAGTATAATCTAATAAACCCCATAAAAATTTTCCTCAATTCGCATTTTTAAAAATGGACCTTTTTCCAAAAAGTTGTTCGGGCTGCCCCAACGTACATTGTTAAAGATAACGGTTGTAAAAAGTAAGCGTAATTTTTTTTGGTTAAAAAAATAAAAATGAATTTTTTTGGAGTATAAATTTAAAAACCATGATAAACAAAGTTAATTGTCTGATAACAATTTTCATTAATTAATAGGTTCGTATGATTAAATTAGGAAAAAAAATTATGCGATGAGCAGCAAAAATAAATTCAAAAAATAATTGATTTTGGTTCATCACAACGCAAAAAAACTTTTGCTGCTGCTTTTGGCCCCCGAAATCGGGATTCCCGAATCCCGGGATTTGTAAAAGCCGTTTTCGATTGGTATCCCTAGTTGTAGTGTGTGGGTCTATTTTAAAAGTTATGATGTATCGAAGTCCTTAAGAGGTACAGTAACGGGATGTGTAAAAAAAATCATGAAAATTTTGTTGGAATTCCCAAATGAAAATATGATCTTAACTTTTTTCTACTTTGCAAACATTTAGTTTACAAACTGTATGTACTACACGTGTGGATTTTTTTCTTGCTTTTATTCCTATATAACGACATAATTTGCATGTTTGAATTTCAATTAAAATTGACTTCTAATTTTAAGTAAATACACATATAGAAAATGTTCGTTGTTTTTGTTTTCTTAAATGAATTTCTTATATTTTCTAATATTTTGCGTATTGGGATAACGACAAGTTTATTTTCAATTCATATTATTAACTTTTAACTATTAACTTTTATAGTTGCCGTAAAAGTGCTAAATTCGATGAACTTAATGTATTACAAACATTTCATCCAGCCGATAAAGATTATGGCCATATGAAAATTGATGAACCGAAAACGCCATACAGTTTAGATGAACCTGATGAGGAACGTGATCATCTGGATGCTGAATTATTAGCTGAAAAGTAAGTGTTTGTAGATCATTTAAAAATATTTCAACAAGATTTATATAAAATTGTTTTTAATTACAGATTACGTATTGCTGCCAACACACAAACGTCTTCTTTCGACGACGAAAATGAAGTAACTGATGAAGAATTCGAAGAAACACCAGAGGAAAAAGGTATGATTTAGTAGATTTTAATGTTGATCTTCATTGTATAAAGAAACAAATCTCGGCTAATACTAGACTATAGCATCCTATTTTATCACTAGATATTAGATTTTTAGGTAAAATATTGTATTACAGCTTGGTTTTAGTGTGGATTGATTTTTTCCTAACTTACCGCATTTTTTAACGTTTATCAAAACTAATAAAAGCGAGTTATAATGAATGTTATAACAAGTTATAATGGACAAGTTATAATTTCATTGGCTTCTTATAAGTTTTGGATTAATTTGATTTATGTTTCCGAAAATGTATCTATTGTACAAAATTTGATTAATAAGGGCTATAATTGAACCACAATTACAAAATCAACATAATTACAAGTTAGGTTAATAGGTCACTGAAGAAAAGCAAAATACAGCACATTTGGGTTCATTAAATCAGTGATCCCATTGTGATACACAAAAGAAAATTAGAATAAATTTGAAGGACAATACAGCCATTGAGGTAGAGGCGAAAGATGAGAGAGAAAAAGATCTTAGAAAATGCAGATATGTCATATGCCAGAAAAACTAAAGACTGGTAA
This sequence comes from Wohlfahrtia magnifica, assembly GCA_023159175.1. Lineage (NCBI taxonomy): Eukaryota > Metazoa > Arthropoda > Insecta > Diptera > Sarcophagidae > Wohlfahrtia > Wohlfahrtia magnifica. Next base: position 1,720,114 of record JAKWBJ010000490.1, on the reverse strand, counting down.
CAGGCACAAATTGCAGTAAGAATAATGACAATTTCCTCGTCTTCTGACTGAGAGCTCCAAAAGATTACTGTATTTTGAGCACATTAATTAGACACAGCGCAGTGATAGATAGTCTTCACCGCTTCTACATCACGACAAATATGACAGCGGTCGTTAAATAGAAGCTAATTTTTGCCGTGGAATAGTACGTAAGTTGTTCTAAAACTATCCATACAAGGCCAGACAATTTCGCATTGATGCGCCAACGTTTAAACTTACCAGTCGCACTTAATCCTTCATCAAACTGTTCGCAATTACATTCTCTATGAACTATCACAGCTTGGGTTTGAGTTACCGGCAATTACTGGTGCTGATTACCTTTGTGTAGTCTGGTGCTCGAATAGAAAAGAGAAACCTTTTTGTGGTCCGACCACGAGGTCATTAGAAGCTTTAGGGAATTCGGTTCCTGCCTGATTGGTAACGGTTTGTTTTCTGATTGGAAATGGCTCTTTGACTTGCCCGGTGTCAAGAACATTTTTCTTCATATCCGTAAGTTAAGAAAATCACTAATAACGGGTGATTTTTTTACGTTTGGTTTTTAAAAATTGAAAAAAAAAGAAAATTTTGCAATGGTTTTTAAAAATTGAAAAAAACAGAAAATTTTGCAATGAAACACATATTTATTTAGGGTGATAAATGAAGGTTTTTTTAAAAACGGCTATGCCGTAGATGACTCCATCCGTGAACTCCAATTTTGGCATATCTTGCCCACCTTTTCCTTCTATACGAGAGACTTTACGTATCCACACAAAAAGTAGCATAGTGGGGTAAAATCACATTATCATGGTGGCTAATGGACTGCACCCAAAAGTGAGATTAATTGATCACCAAACTTGCCTCTCAATAGGTTAATGGTATCGCGTGTCGTGTGGCAACTGGCACCGACTTTTTGAAACCACATGTCAACCAAGTCCAGTTTATCCACTTTTGGCGTTTCATTGGCTGTAACTTTGCGACTTTCATCGCTCTTGTATAAGTACTAGGGCGGGTTGATTTAAAAATCGCCCAGGTAACAAGGAAAATCGTATTCTAGGGACCAAAATAAGAAACTTTTCCCAAAGAACCATACCTCTAAAATGAATTCTGATGTTCCTTATTTTGACTCAAAGGTCAAATTTTGAAAAATCCCATTTTGACCCATATAAAATGACCAAATCGAGTCTAAATGTATGACCGACCCCCACTAACTTGGGAGGCAGACCCACCCATGCTAGTGGCACACCTCCTGGAACCTCCCTGTGTGAGAGTCCCCATAAAAAATTCAAAAAAATCACCATTTTTGGCACTACATGAAGCAATCAACGAAATGGCTATGTTTGTTTTGTTTTTAAGTTTATTTTTTTTAATACTCGTACGTCTTAATAATAGAAAAGAAACTAAAAAAAATTATTGTTTGAAATTTTTTTTGCTCTCAAGTCTGGGCAATTTCGCACGGCTTTCTGATGTCTCGCCATAATAGCGTCTACATTTTCTGGTATAACTCGTTTGGAAACACTAGCTAGCAATTGAACATGTCGTTCCGTTCCTTGTATATGTGAGGGAACGTTTAGATCAATAAACGGTGGATCATCTTGATTTAAATATTCTTTCAATGTATCGTACTGAATGCTTCGCGTGATTGGTGATTTAAATACGTTATTTACATCATTCAAATTGATCATTTCCGTGTAATTTGTGCAATGAAAGTTTATATCTGTTTTTTATAAACTTTAAGTTCCGTTGAACCGATGTTGAAGAAAAATTTCTTTTTAGCACAGTCTTGATATTCTTTGCTATTATCAAATAACATTGATAGCAAGATATTTTCTGAATGAGCATAATATGAATTATCTTCAATTATGTGATTGACAATACTGCGTAAAGGAGGTTGTAGAGACCGTGACCAACTAATGAACTAAAAAATAATGCACTACCGTACACGACAGAGCTGTAATACTTGATATTGAAGTAGATTGGCACATAACAATTAATTATAAATTCAACCAGAATTTGTAAATTTTCGGATGAATTTTCCGTTGTCACATATAATCGTAATAATATAGCGGCCTTGATGAGCCAGCGGGAATGTACAATTTTCCCTGGTTTGATGTTACCCAGATCCACCGAAACCATGCCGCTAGAAATTGCATAGACAATGTCGTATAAGTACTTCGAATCAGTGGAAAATTAAATTTTTTTTGGAGCAGGGGAATTCCAAAGCTTGAAACAAATGCCGAAACAGAAGTTCGTTGAAGTGTAGAAGGTAAATGAACCAAAGCAATGGTCTTTTTAACAGCAATTCAAATCGTCGTATAATTCCACCGTGTGTCCCAGTGTTTGTTGGCTTACCATCAGTGCATATACCAATTAATGCATCCAGTGATATATTTTTATCGTTGAAAAAATTATTTAATTTGGTTGTTTTGTATTCAGCCGCTTTATGTTCCAGTCTTACGTAACCAATCAATTCAAAACTTGGTTCTCTCAAAATAACAAAATGCGGTTATTTTACTATCCTATATGATACTTCCCATCAATTTTATCTCTCGTTACAGTATCATCTTTTCTACCATCGAATGAAAACGCTATAAATTGGTATCGTATAACCGTTTGCGAAGCACTTCTCGTCTGCATTTGTCTTTTTCTGTGCGAACCTTCGATTTATCGATGATGAGAGGTTCGACATGAGGATCTTTCATTTCGAAATCTTGAAAAATCTTGTAAAAGAGCGGTTCCAAATGCTGATGCTACTCTATCAGGCACACCAAATCTGTCACACAGCAAGGCAAAGTTTATACATGTTGATCGTGCATAAACTCTTTGAGGCGTTCTGGAACCAATCCGCATGTACTTACAGATGCCTTCAAATCGCATTTACATTTTCCAATGTAAAAAATTTTTTCCAGAGATTTTACAAACTCTGGAAATGGGTTATATGTAGTATCTTTGCTTGCCTTCGGCTTGATATTTGTTTAGCAATCTATTCGATTTAATCAATAGACTATATTTCGGCATTATATTCAAACCAAGTTTTTCCCAAATTCCAATGAACTTATTTGCGCCTTGAGTAGTGAATGATTTATAGGAAAACTTTTTTTGTTCTTTTTAGCACGTTCGCTCAAGTAAAAATAATATATCAAGATATCCAGTTCGGTTGGTAAATTAAGATTAGTCAAATCAGAATACGCACCAAAAAGAGTTACATCAAGCTTAAGTATATGACTCATTGGGTTTTAGATAGTTGTTAATGTTGTTGTTGCTGCATCTTGGAGGATGGTGGATTCATTTCGCTGAAAAAATATAAAAAAATACTTAAAATTAAATATAGCTTAAACCAAAGGCCATAATCAAGAGTTTTAAGAATTTTTTAGTTGGCACTCATCTTGGAAAAATATTCAAAACACCAGCACAGCACAACAAAAGATATCACAAAATATATTCAATATATAATTTAAATGTGTTGGAATATTTAAAAAAAAAATTTTAAATGTTTTTTTAACTTTTTTTTACAAATCGACCCGCCCTAATAAGTACGGTCCAATGATGATATCGTCTTACATAATGCACAAAGCAGTTCATATTTCAGGGTGCCAATGCTCCTGAATTGCCTCTGGCTGCTCTTCAGACCAAATTCGTCAATTCTGTTTGTTGACAAACACATTGAGCTTCGTCTCCGAAGATAAAATTTCGATAGAAACAAATTTCCCACACAGCCTAATTTTGATAAAAAAAAAAAATTCAATGATTTGCAAGCGTTCTTCGTTTGTTAGTCTATTAATGGTGAAATAGCAAACCTAACAAAGCCCAAATATGCTCATCTACACATGTTATGATTTTTTTTACATTGAAAAACCAAACTAAAAGAATTACCCGTTATAAAGATTTGTTTTCTTCATTTGCCCCATGTTCATGCAACAACATTAGCGTAACACTCAAAAAGACGATAAAAAAAATTTTTATAAAAAAAAAACACATTTAAAATTGACTTTGTTTTATGTTTTTTTTTACTTATTTTTAACAGCCCGGCGTTTAGAATTTGAACGCCGCCGTAAAGCTCATTATAAAGAATTCGAAGCAGTTAAGCTAGCACGTAAATTAATAGAAGAAGAACTTGCCAATGTAAATGATGATGATGAAGATGGAAATGATGTAGAACATCAGTCTACTAGTGTTGAGAAAACATATCCATCACAAGCACTCTCATCTGATGCAGCTTCTCAATCGCAAGAAGAACAAAACTGTCATTGTCGACAAATGGATGTAGACCAACAAGTGGGACGGGACAAATCTTAAAACAATGTCTCAATTACTGTTAAATATACGTGTAAACAACAACAACAAATTGCAAACAAATAAATAAAATTAAACAAGTTACTACACCAGATCATAAATAAAAATTGATATTAATCTCAACAGATTGTTACTATGATCATTATTATATATATAATATTAAACAATTCTGTTAGAAAACCATGAACTTAAAAAAAAGCAAGTAACTAATTAATCAAAAAACATGTATTACACATAAAAAAGCAAAAAAGCAAACATTTATCATTCAGGTTAGTAAACTGTAGAGAAATACCTTAAATATTGATATATATATATATATATATATATATATATATATACATACGAGTAGAAGAGATACATAAATACGACGACGAGTACATACACATATTTAATTTAAATATGGATTTTACTTATTCTGCGAAAACAGCAACTAAATATAAAATACATTTTATTAAATAAAATAAAAGAACCATTTATTTAATTTCTTTTAGTTATTTTAGATATCAAAATTATTTTGCATTTATTCTAAGAAAACAACAACAACCACCTCAAATCTCATTTCGTTTTATAAATCTCTAATGTTTCCTTAATACAAATTTTAAATAACTGTTTAGGCTTCTCCTTCTACTTTAGCTCCACCTCCTTGCATCTGTAATTTATAACACTCTCCATAAACATATTTGTGACTTTATGCAAAGTGTTTTATAATTATTGATAATTTAAGTGCCACATTAAATCAATTTTAATTTTTTTAATAATAATAAAAACTTTTAACTCAGAATGCTGTTATTTTAACATAATTTTTCTAGAGTTTTTTTCTATTATTATTATTTTTTTTTTAATTAAAAACTATTATTATTATGCTTCCGAGCCACATAACACCAACTAATAATAATAATAATTTGATATATAAATATATATATATATATATATATATATATATATATATATATATATATATATATATATATATATATATATATACATGTATTTAAAAAACAACTCATATTTGCATACATAACGAAGTTATAATATTTTAAAATTTAAATAAATATAAAAAAAATAAAAATTTTGACTGATTTAGATTTGTTTTTAATAAACGTATACATTAATTTGCCAATAATTGAAATGTGTGGTAAAAACAACATTTATTTTTATTGGGTTTTAAATGTCAAAAATGAATTAAATGAATAAAATAAAACTATAAAATATATCTGTGAAAAATAACAAGAGATTTGCATAAAATACTTTTAAGTTAATTTAAAAATAAATAACGTTAAAAACAATTATAATAATACCTTTGTGTTTTTTTTCACATTCACTTTTTTAATTTAGAAATGTAAGCCTTCAATAAAAGCATAATTCCTATAATTTTTTTTTATTTAAGCAAATATTTCATATTTATGTTCTAATGTTAGTCTAACCGATTAAAAACATTAAAATATTAAAAAATAACTACTGCAGTAACCACTATTAATTTTTAAGATCCACAGTGTGTCGCCTAGAACAACCTAGCTGGACAATAACAGCATTAACAATTCTGCAAATTGTTAAAGAAAGTAATTAGAGCATGCTTAGATCATTATAATGACGGGTAATGCTTTGTCAAAAATAAAGCATTTATAAGGGTAAGGATTTTTCTCCCTCACTCCTCTAGGGAGCATATTAGCTTTCCACAAAGCATCTATTGCTTTGTTTCAGTTTCTTTAATCAATTTGATATTTCAAGCTAGGTACATAATTAATCCGCTGCAGCTTTCTCCATTGATTTTTTTGTGTAGTGGTGAAGATCCTTGCTAATTGGTGGTGATCTTTACTTTAGCATTGTAATTTTTTCCCAGTAGGTGGCGTGTTTTTCCTGATCATTCGTCTGATGTTTATCATCATCGCCAGAGGTATGCGTGAAGAGTCAGGGGGCTTTTTTTATTTTTTTTAGGTGGAGTTGTCTGGAGGGATAAAGTTGAAGCCTTTTTTTTATTATTAAACATTCGAAACCACAATTAATTAACCTTTTTCTCCGTCATGTCCTCTGCTGGGGCTCGAACCCGGGTTGTTTGTGTTGTTATGCGTGCGCTCTAATCACTACACCACGCTACCTGCAAGAATAAAATATAGATGAATTAAATTCATTAAATTAGTTACGGATCAATGTACCTTATCCATAATAAATTTTAATGGCTTTAAGTATGTAGTTATATTATATTATATTATATTATATTATATTATATTATATTATATTATATTATATTATATTATATTATATTATATTATATTATATTATATTATATTATATTATATTATATTATATTATATTATATTATATTATATTATATTATATTATATTATATTATATTATATTATATTATATTATATTATATTATATTATATTATATTATATTATATTATATTATATTATATTATATTATATTATATTATATTATATTATATTATATTATATTATATTATATTATATTATATTATATTATATTATATTATATTATATTATATTATATTATATTATATTATATTATATTATATTATATTATATTATATTATATTATATTATATTATATTATATTATATTATATTATATTATATTATATTATATTATATTATATTATATTATATTATATTATATTATATTATATTATATTATATTATATTATATTATATTATATTATATTATATTATATTATATTATATTATATTATATTATATTATATTATATTATATTATATTATATTATATTATATTATATTATATTATATTATATTATATTATATTATATTATATTATATTATATTATATTATATTATATTATATTATATTATATTATATTATATTATATTATATTATATTATATTATATTATATTATATTATATTATATTATATTATATTATATTATATTATATTATATTATATTATATTATATTATATTATATTATATTATATTATATTATATTATATTATATTATATTATATTATATTATATTATATTATATTATATTATATTATATTATATTATATTATATTATATTATATTATATTATATTATATTATATTATATTATATTATATTATATTATATTATATTATATTATATTATATTATATTATATTATATTATATTATATTATATTATATTATATTATATTATATTATATTATATTATATTATATTATATTATATTATATTATATTATATTATATTATATTATATTATATTATATTATATTATATTATATTATATTATATTATATTATATTATATTATATTATATTATATTATATTATATTATATTATATTATATTATATTATATTATATTATATTATATTATATTATATTATATTATATTATATTATATTATATTATATTATATTATATTATATTATATTATATTATATTATATTATATTATATTATATTATATTATATTATATTATATTATATTATATTATATTATATTATATTATATTATATTATATTATATTATATTATATTATATTATATTATATTATATTATATTATATTATATTATATTATATTATATTATATTATATTATATTATATTATATTATATTATATTATATTATATTATATTATATTATATTATATTATATTATATTATATTATATTATATTATATTATATTATATTATATTATATTATATTATATTATATTATATTATATTATATTATATTATATTATATTATATTATATTATATTATATTATATTATATTATATTATATTATATTATATTATATTATATTATATTATATTATATTATATTATATTATATTATATATTATATTATATTATATTATATTATATTATATTATATTATATTATATTATATTATATTATATTATATTATATTATATTATATTATATTATATTATATTATATTATATTATATTATATTATATTATATTATATTATATTATATTATATTATATTATATTATATTATATTATATTATATTATATTATATTATATTATATTATATTATATTATATTATATTATATTATATTATATTATATTATATTATATTATATTATATTGTATTATATTATATTATATTATATTATATTATATTATATTATATTATATTATATTATATTATATTATATTATATTATATTATATATTCATAAGTAAAGAATGTACCATTAGGAATATTTATACCAGATTCAGGCAAGGAGCTGCTCTTCTATTTCATTTTCACACGTACGTAGTCACACCCATAGGCAAAAAATAAGCAAAAAATAAACAAAGAGAAGTAAAGGGAAAACAAGTGAAAAAATACAGTGCAAAGTGGCTTGAGTGAGAGACTTTCAATTTACTACCACGATTGTAAAATGCATTATTGTTAGTTTGCCTAACTTTGATTTATAACCTCAGATAAATTAAGTTGACTTTTATTCAAATATTGTTACGAAAATAGAAATAAAACTCTGCATTGGGGTATTTTGGTATATGTCAAGTTGGCGGCACTGCCACATCGAATATCTTTACGTTACATTTGAATTAGCGGATATGGAAATAGAAGATCGATATTTCCTGAACCTTCTAAAATGCAGACAATTAGGTGTATAAAGGGCTGTTTTACCTACATGTCAGTTAGCTATCATTTGGCTGTCGCAAGATAAAGACGTGTTAAAGCGGAAATAAAAGTGCTGTATAGTGAACATTAAGTTGTTGTAAATTGTATAAAAGTTATTGTGTAGTAAACAAAAGATAACGGTAAAACAAGAAAATAAAAACGATATTTATTTTATTTTAAACGCAATTTAAACGAACTAAAACGTTTTAAAAAGGTTAAAACGTAACAATTATTTATTTTGATTCCATTGAAAATAGGACAGCAACCAATAAAGTGAAAAGTATTTTCTATTGCATATAGATTGCAGATTGTGTAGAGACCTACAGTATTACTTTTAAAAACTCGACCATTTACATCTAACAAGCTACATCTAGCTCTAATACAAGCACTTGTAACATAAGATGACAAGTTCGAGGAGGATATATTTAACAAGTTCTAGTTTAATTGCGAGTATAGTTCATGGAATTGAGAGTTTCTTACATGGGCGTCAGCTTTTCCATTTGCGTGCGTTTTTACAAGAGGTACAATTTGTTTACAATAGAACTTATAGGTGTTGATGCATTTGTTGGTAAGAAATTTATTTGCAGACACAAAGTTGTCCACTTCTCTACCCAATATGTCTGTTTGGCAATTATAATTTTTTTCAAGTTTATAAGGCAATCTGTTATACTTTATTAATGTAATCGAAATGAAATTTTAAGGTATCCACAAATAAAGAATTAAGACTGGTTTTCAAAGAGAGCGTATAGTTCGGGGCGTTACTAGGCAAATACGAACATAACGGAGTAGTTTTTCTACAACGTCATACTTTTTGAATCCTCATATTAGAGCTCTCTAAAACATAATTGAATGAGCTGTAACATTACAAATTTTAAGTTTGTTTGTAATTGAAATTTTGGGATGGTTAACACATTTAGGCCAATATGACGCACTGGCCAATTTAGAAGTTAATAATTTGTTAGCCAGATGATTATAAAATGATAAATTAAAACATAAGTGTATGCCCAGATATTTATATGAATTGACTATTTCAATTATATTTTTACCATATGTCCACTTTAGTTTTCTGAAGATGTTTGCGCCATTACGAAATAATAAAATCTTTGATTACGCCATATTAATCATCAAAAGGCATAAGTTTCAATGAGTACATATATAAAGAATTAATCATAAAGATCACCAGGCGAATCGGAGATAATAAAAATATCGTCTGTATCCATCATTAATTTTACAGAGAGCTTCTCAAGTTTAACACCACCAGGGAGAGCATCGGCAAGTTTATTTAGATCAGTGACGCTCATCCATATTGTTCAATTTAAATAGCATACATTATTTATTGATATTGCTTTTATAATTCCCCAAAAAATTGTTTTTGTTTTATTTTTCTATAAAAAACTTAAAAAATCGAAACAAAAAAAAAAATGATCTCTTATAACGTTTATTATCCAGGTTCTTGTTGAGTGTATCACTTTAAAAAGAGGATTTTTGGCTAACTTTGGCCAAACTTTTGCTATGACCATTTGCTATGATCCATTCGTCTGGTAACATATGTATTTCGTGCCAAAAGACTGTAAATTTCAATACTTATACTTTGTTCTAAAGTGGAAGGTACTCCGATCGAAACAAATGGTAGTCTGACGGGCAAGGCTGCTAAAACTATTTTCTATTTTCTAAATAATTTCAACTGATCTTTGAACATTTGGCCGAGCGTTGTTCTAATAGATCTATTTCTCATCGCCAGTAATGATTGCATTCCGCCTCAATTGTTTTCATCTTGATTAGCTTTTTGAATTCGAAAATAATCTTCATAGAGTAATGCCATCCAATCATCATCTACGAACAGTTTTGCCTGACCTGGGAGGTTGTCCTTTTTCATGACAAAATCCTGACTTCTGAACTGCATAAATAATCTCTCGCACGTTGAGATCGGTGGAACATATTCAGGATAAGCTTTGTCAAGAATAAAACAATAAAACTTCATTGTTTAAACTATTTCGTTCATTGGCTAATTGCGAATATATATCAGATATATTTCACTTCAATGCTATAGTTTGGTTCGGGTGATTCATTAAGATATCTTTTAGTAAGAGCTATTTAGCTAAAATTATCCACAATGTTAAATCCTCATCATAACATATGAGAGAACGATATTTTTTATTGTGCGAAATTTGTTAATACATATTTAAAATGTTTAGAACAAATAGGAGAATATGCCTCATCAATTGTTGTACCATCGAATTGTTGTTTTTTTGATCAGTCTATATTCAGTAAATACTGCTATAAATTCCATTTATAAAATAATATGTTTTTTGTATTAAATTATGATTTAAAATGCTTAGAACGCATAGGAGAATATGCCTTATCAATTGTTGTACTATACAATTGTTATTTTTTTGACCAGTCTATATTCAGTCAATACTGCTATAAATTTCATATATAAAATAATGTTTTTTGTATTAAAATTATGATTTAAAATTTTGGTTGTTTTTTGGTTACAAAAAATAAAATGTTGTGGCAACGCTGGTGGCTTGTTAGTCGTCAACGAAGGAGAGTTATAGCGCATGTTTTTTTTTTTTTTTTGAAGAGAGCTAAAATTTTGATTTATACACCGAGAAGTGTTAATAATAAGCTACATAAATTTATGCATGCTTACACTTTGCAAGTTTTAACTTCAGTGTATTTATTATTTTAATTGATTCTTTATTTTTGCGCACCCCTGATTAAGATGCAGGGCAAATATGATTGGACTTAAAATACATCCCTGTCTGACATTAAGATTAACAATGAAAGAAATGGATAGAAAGTTATCAAAACGTACTCATACTTTTTATAATTTTTGATAACATTCTCATAGAAGCCAGTCTGTATAATAAGAGTTTCTCGGAATCAAATCAAAAGCGAATGAAAAATCAGCAAAAATTGCATAAGTATTTTATGCATTAATAAGGTTTAAATGAACGATATTAACCAGGTTAAAACGTTGTCAATAGTCAAGTATTGCTTTCTGAAACTAGCTTGGAATTCATTAAGCATATTCTATTTATTTATCTAATCACTAAAGTGATTTAAAATAATGTTAACAATTTTGCACATCGTATCAAATAGAGACAAACCTCGATAATTAGGATTGTTAGTATCACTTTTATTAAGAGGAGGGATAGGCAAAAAAACATTTAGAATTAATAGCAATTGGTGTATAAAATAACGGGTGCATGTTTAAAAAATTCATAACTTATTCTATCTTGCCCAGGAGCTTTTTATTATTCTTAAGATCCTTTAGAAAAGATTTTAGCTAACAAATTTCAAATGGAGAGCCCAAGAAGGGGCATAAGTTGTAGGGCAAACACCACTGTATTGTATTCATGGAGTTTGAACTATCCAATGTGTTGCAAAAATGTAAAAAATCGTATGCGTTGAGGTTAGAACGTGTTCATATGGGACGAGTTTTTAAATCTTTTGATAGTTTCCACCACTGCTTAATGCAACTAATTGAATTTATTTTCTCAAGAGTAGAATTATAATAATTTAATTTACTGTTACGTTATATAAATCGGACCGATGTGCTGCGTGAAATATTCTTATATTATCCAACATTTTTTCTCTGGAACGGGCAGAATTCTAATCAACCCACTTTTGCTTCGGTTGAAAACAAAACGTTGGTTTAGATTTGTTTGTGGCATTCATTGTTACGAATATTGAAACACCTGAGAAGATACAACATTTAAAGCTATAAACTTTATTATCTCTCTGCCAAGGTTGTATTTATTTGAACAGTGCTAGTAATTTCACTATAAGTCGGATATGTAATTTAAATCTTATAACTGTATAATAGGTTGTGGAATATACTAGAATATTCGAAACTATTGTTGATTAACTATATAACTGATAAACCTAAATTAGAGCGTTGGGTGTTGCGTTGCTATTTCTCTGGAGTTGACACATAAGTTTTAACTCAACTTTTGAACAAAAAATAACTAAATTTAAATTAAAAAATTACTGAAACGTTAGATTTTCGTGAAAACAGCTAAAATAGCTCTACTAAGCATTAATACTGTGCTTTTATGGTTTGCTTCATACAATTTTTATAAAAAAACAGCTATATAACGCTTAGCGCTAGCCTAGCTAGCCTAGCCCTAACTCAAACAATATTAATTTTACAGGGAAAGGTAAAAACATAATCGAACCCTAAGTATCAAAATGTACTTGTTTTAAATGCAGATTTTAATGGAAATCAAACACAAATTTAAATTAGAATCTTTTAATTATTAACGTATGGCCCAGGGTCTATTGCAAGGCACTACGACTCATGTGATCTATTGTGCTCCTTCCGGTCTATAGTTTGTTCAGCAGATCTGCTGCCATTTTAATGAATACCAGCATATTTGAAACCATAATGTTGGATATGTCACCCAGTGAGACCCTATGTCCACATAAACATTTCCACCTGAACCCTTGACACTAATGTATTCGTTATTTCATTACAATCTATTCCACAGTGTCTAGGTACCCAAAACCACTGAACTTTTCTTCCAAGCGAAAGCTTTTGCTAGATGTCTTAAGGGTCAAGGGTCTTACCCTTGATCCCACTGTCTAGGTTGAGCTCCACACTTAGCGATTTTCGCAGTGGAATCGACAAGTATCGGTTGTGTCCATGGACACCAGCACCGACACAGTCATTCAATTTGGTGCCATCGGTATAACAATTTAGATCAGACTCACTCTGAACTAAGACCCCATAAGATCAACAATCTCGCTCCTGCCAAAGCACAGATCCAAAGGCATGACATCCAGGACCGCTGCATAATTGATAATGGGCCGAATAATAGCAGTATATATTCATAGTGCCATATAACACATGTTTTAACATAGGGGGAGCGATATGCCCAGAGGGCTCTTATCGCCTTATTCTAGACGGCCCCAATGTGCGAGTTCCAATTAAGCCTCCTACTCAGAATGAATCCTAGGTACTTAACCTTCTTAGAAAAGTTGATGGTGCTACCCATAAAAGAAATCGAGTCACATGATAACTTGTATCTCTTTGTAAAAGGTACAACAATCGTTTTTGGGATATTCACCGAGAGCGCTTCTGAGTGCACCAATTTGACACTTTGTCAGGGCTGTCCTCAAGAGGTCACACAACGTACTCTCATATTTCCCACGTATTGTTATAACGAGGTCATCAGCATAACCAATTACACTGACACCCATATCTGATAACATGGTGAGCAAGCAAGCCATCAACTACTATAGTCCATAACAATAGAGAAAGCACTCCACCTAGAGGGCACTCTTTCGACGCCATCATAGTGGATTCCACCCCATCAAAGGACGTGCTGATATTCCATGCTCCAAGTCATAATTGACTTCTCCAACCCTTTCCGTTCCAACGACCTACCACCTAACAATGGAGTCAAAGCCTGTATTGTCAAAGGCGCCCAGGATATCTAAGAAGGCACAAAGAGTCACTTCCCTATCACAGAATGCCTTTTCAATACTGCCCAAAAGAAATAAAATGGCATCTTCACAGGATCCCATCTTCACGTACGCGAACTGACTCGGATGAAGAGGGCGTTTCACAAGGTACCTCTCCATTATATAGACATTAATCACTCTTTCCATCGTCTTCAAAAGAAAGAATGAGAGACTGATAGGATTATGTCAGAGCCATTTTGCAAGAGAGCCGGAAAAATCCCATCCTTACCCGGAGCTTTGTAAGGTTTGAAGAAGCCATTTACCCGCAAAACACTGTCTGGAGTAAATATTTTACCCGCAAAATTTTTCACCCTTCTGGTCACACGTTCAGAGGCGGGAATACTCGATTATCGTGTACAGGTGCAACCGTTTGAGAGTCAGGAAAGAGTGTTGTCAACAAGAGAACCAAAGTTTCTTTCTAGATTTAGTGTAGGTTCCGGTTTCAGTACATAGGGAACCAATACCGTTAGAATGATCTATTGCGAGGGACTTTTAAAGATGGGCGAAAGCCGGCAAATTTGGATGGATGGACTGCCAATATTTCCTCCATGTATCCCTCTTAGACCTTCTTATTTCCTTATTGAACTCCGTGAGGCTTACACTATAAATTTGTCAGTCGCCTGTTCGCTTTGATTTATTGAAATTCCTCCTTACTGTTACTCTTAATTTTGCCAAAGTGTCATTCTACATGGAATCCTGTGTTTGTCAAAATGGTCACTATCACTATATCTTATACATATATTTTGGGTAAACGAGTGCCAATTAACTTCTGCATGCCTGTGTATTTTTTCGAGAAAAATTCTGCTTTTAAAATTCGTATTATTTTATTTTTATTACAGAAACCTAAAAAACCACATAACTTAAGATCTTTATTTAAAACTTTTGGTTTAATTGATCTAATATATTGATCTAATAATGCTCGTTTCAAACATAAGAAAAAGGTGTTTAATTTTCTTTTTATCTTTTTATTTCTTCTTCTTATCCTACGTTACCTAGGCACTAAGTCACCCTTTTGCAAAAAGAAGTTTTTTTTAATGAGTTAGAGTTTCTTATACAACTAATGTTAAAATCGTTATTTCTGCTGTTATTGCATTAAATTTTTGTGACAAGATGTAATTGTGTGCAACAGAGTAGGAAGAGTGCTCGAATTGAATTCGTTGGTAAAGAACGAATTCTCTCAGCTCTTGAGAGCTGAATTTTAAAAGAATTTAAAACAAAAGAATTTAAAAATAAAATTCGGAACGCAAACCGCGTCGAAAAGCACCAAAACGAGTTGAAAACGGGCAATTCTTTTTACTTAATGTCGTTTATGTAATATATCGCGTGGGCCATCTATCGGTTTAAATTTGAACCAGCGGTTATTTCAAATCTGGCAATATTTATGCCAATCTTTCTGTTACAAAGTACAGTATATTTTCTCCACTGAACGAAATGAATAGATTTACGCTTGAGCAACGTTGGGATTTATTGAAAATTTATTTCCAAAAACAAAGATAATTGGTCGGTAATTACATGAAACTGTCGTACAAAATTTGGTCCAAGAGAAGGACAAACAGTGCCCGATATACGCAAGTTTATTGCTAAAGTTCATGAAACTGGTTTCACTGTTGATGCGACAAGAAGTAAGCGAGTTCCTACAGTGCGTACACCCGAAAATATCGAAGCTGAGGCTGAGAGTGTGCGTGAGAATCCATTAACATCAACTCTTCATCGTTCTTAAGAATTGAACATTTCATACACCAGTTTACCAACGAGAAACTACACGATGATATAAATTTTGCTAAGAAATTCATCTTTTCGAATGAAGCTCATTTTCATCTTGGTGGGTACGTTAATAAGCATAATTGACGTATTTAGGGCTCAGAAAACCCAAACGTGGTCTTACAGAAGCCAGTGCACTAACTACGAGTGACTGTTTGGTGAGACTTTTAGAGCGGAGACATCATTGGCCCGTATTTCATTGAAAATGATGACGGCGCAATCATTACGGTCAATAGAGACTCCTATTACACCATGCTAACCGATTTTTTGTGCCCGCTCTTCATGATACTGATGTGAACGATGTTTGGTTTCAACAGTATGGTGCAACATGCCACACATCTCATGCCTCAATCGATTTATTGCGTCAAACGTTTGGTGGCCATTTATTTAGCCGAAATGGTGATGTCAGTTGGCCGCCAAGAAGCTGCGACTTGACACCATTCAACCATTTTCTGTAGGGCGCCGTTAAAGACAAGTATTATGTTGACAAACCAGAGACAATTGAACATTTGAAGGACAACATTCGTGATGCTATTGCCAAGATACGACCCCATATACGCGAAAAAGTCTCGATAATTGCTCCAATCGAATGGCCAGCCGCGGCAGCCATATGAATGAAATAATATTTCATTTCTAACCGAAAAAATTGTACTTCACAACAAAAAATAAATTGACAAAATTAGAAACCGCTTGTTTTTGTTTTATTGCATTTTTAAATTTAAACTTTTAAATAACCCACCCGATAAAACATTCATGCGTGTGATACTTAAGGAGGGGCTTACACAATACTACAAGTCGTATGACATGTCAAGTTTTTATATAGAAGAGAGCGGATAGTATCGTGTAAACTCCAATATGTAATAAGAGCTTACGACATTAAGAGAAAATACGGATGAAAACTTGGTAGTCGTACGGCTCTCTTTGTTTTTAAAATTATTTTCAAATTTTGTAAATTTGTGCTCACGTGTCGAGCAAAAAATATTTTGCGCAAAAAATATGGTTCGTGCTCACGAATTAAAAAATAAAACTCACGAGCACGAGTTATAAAACGAGCGAACCAAATAAAATTTTGCTTACGAGTCGAGTTTTTACGTACTATGGTGTGCAATGTATTGGATTCAGTAAAACGACTCTATTAAGGCTTGAATAAAACACAATTTATCGACTTTTTGATTTTTATTGTTTTATTTTAATTTCTCTTTATGTTTGTTGTTTAGTTTTACAATCAACTTATTTCGAACAAAAAAAAAGTGATTAAAGTGTTAATTACACACATAAACAATAATTAAATCGTAAAAAGTAGCGTTACTTAAAACATAACAGCAACACTTCTCACATATGGGAGGTGGAAAGTTATGCTAAGCAACGTACGTATGTTTAATGAAAATATTAAGTACATAGTTTTAAATGTGAACGTCATAGATTAGATTATTTGTTTGTTTTTGTTTTTCCGATTTTAGTATAATTATGCAATAATATATGTATGTCATAGGTAGATACGTATGTTAGCATGACAAAACGCTTTTAGTTTTTCTACTTCTCTAGGAAATTCATTTACTTTTTATTAAATTCTTAAAATTGGCAATTATTTCCTTGGGTATCCTCTCTCTGTGTTTGATGGTAAATAAAAGGAAAATAATTACAAATTTAAAAGAAATTCAATAAAAAGTAAATGGATTTCTGTAAAAAAGCGAAAAAAACTAAAAGAAACGTTTTCTTAGCATTTCAAACATAATGTAACCGCTTGATGACCAGATGGTATTAAGGATGTTTAGCAAATCTGGTAATCAGAGAAACATTTTGTTAAAAATACTAAAGTTTTGGGAAAAATCTTTTTAAAATATGTATATGATTTATTATTATTATTATTATTTTTTTTTTAAAGTTTAATTTTATAAAACTGCGCATTTCTCTTTGTTCTCAAAATATGTGTTGTTATACTCTCACGTTTCTTTTGTTGTTTTCAGTTTTCTTATTTTTATATTATTTTATTTTGTGTATTAAACTAAAACTATAGATTTTTTAATGCATAAAAGTTAATGTAATAATCGCTAAGCAAATATTTAAAACATTTAATTGTAAGAATAAATAAGTAAGTAATTAATTAAACATTTTTCATTTAGTATTTATGTTCGTTAATAAGTTTAACTGAAAGGGATTATTATATATTTTTTTAATAAGAAGAAAAAAATTAGCTTTTTTTAAGGTTAATTTGATCGTTAATATTCATAAAATTCTAAACTATCAAACTTTAAATATTTGACAAGTATTTTCAAGTTTTCTTATATTTAAAATATTTTTATTTTTATTTATAATTTTTTATATATTTTTTAACAATTTCTTACTGAGTAACATTTCTTGTTTTTGTTTTAAAATTTTAATTTTCTTTCGAAATTGAATATACAAATCTACTGCATGGGAAGAGTTGTTATTTTCCCTTTAAACAAACCTGATCTTAAAAAAAAAAATTCAATAGTTTTGTATTTCATTTTCGCATTAAAAGTTAAAAACCTCTTATCATCGTACATTAATTTTGATTTTTAAAGCTTTTTGTAAATTTATGAAGTGCATACATAATTTTCTATATCATTATTATTTTATTATTTTTTTTTTATTTTTTTAATAATATTTTCTTAAATTAATTTCGTTAAACTATTAGTAGTTTCTTTTTTTAAATCTTTCGTTAAGTTACTTATTATTAAAAAAATTTTTATTTTTAATTTTTATTTATTTTTTGGTGAAAAATCATATCCTTAATTTGCATTCGGGGGTACCGTCATCTTTGTTTTGAGTTTATTGTTTGTTGTTCAACATATTGTATTTGTTGGAGGCCACTATTAATTAATCATATGCTGTGTGCCTGGAGGAACTTTATAACTGGGATAATGGTGACTCAAAGCATTCTTAGCAAAGAATGCAGTGTAGTCCTGTAAAAGATTATTAAGAGATTTAATACAGATAAATATTTGTTTTAGTAAATATTAAACTAAATTAATTTATTCATATATAAATTGATTAAGCCCGGCGTGCTTCGTTATCCCTATCTGAATTAATACCTTTACTTTAATTTTTTAGTATTTTTCTAAATCTTATCTTCTTCCGTCTCGAAAACTTAAAGGTTCAGCCTTTTATATAGAAACTTAAAAAAACACACACATACATTCAAAAACACATTAATTTTTTACATATATATACATATAGATAGCTTTTACCCAGTGTGCTTCGCTATCCCTTAATTAAAAAGTAATTTTCACTTATAAATTCAACCTCTCCCGCATTTTGGCATTTTGGAGATATATATATATATATATATATATAGATATACATAATATATATATATATATATATATATATATATATATATATATATATATATATTATATATATAAATATAAATATATAAATAGATATATATAATATATAAATATATATAACATATATATATATATATATAAATACCATAAGTAGTAATAATAACTCCAGGACCACACCACCGCATCAATTAAAAAATTGTCGGGATTGGACAAGTGAGCATGATACCTTCCACACAAAGTAAATATATATAACTTTGTGTGGAAGGTATCATGCTCACTTGTCCAATCCCGACAATTTTTTAATTGATGCGGTGGTGTGGTCCTAGAGTTATTAAGTAACAAACATGGGACAACTTATCTGTATATATAAAAAGGAAGGCGATTTTGGGCTCAAAAAACAAGCAAAAGGATACTGGACATCGTATTGATTATAATACTTATTTTTACAAATATTAAAAATAAAAACAACGGTGCAAAATTGTAACGTTTGTTTTTATTTACACTTTTTGCCGTTACTACTGTCGTTGTTGATGTATTGGCATCAAACTAGTTACGGAGGAGGAGGACATGTGTACCTATAATACCATACAACAAAAAAATGCAAGGTGTTGAAGTCCCGTTTCACGCGTGATTGTCCCACTTTTTATTAAGAAATCCCTCGTCTCGCCTTTTCAAAATTCGCCACAGTTTTTAAACTTAACATTTTTTATTTCCAGTATTTTATGTTTGAATAAAAATGTATTAAAGGTAATGAATATCAGCAGCTGATATGAGAAATATATTGTAAGCTTTGTATTGAATTAATATAAGTTATACATCGATTGTTTTTCTCTATAGTGTTGGATATATTGTTAAAGACAATTAGTTGTATTGAACTAAAACATACGGTATCTTTACTTTTTTAACTCCATACTTTTTTGTATTATTTTTAAATAATGTGTAATTTAAAAAAGTACAGAAGATTCGTATTTGAAAATAAAACAAGAATGAATGTACAAATGTGCTAATTCAAGTTTACAAATGTAAATTTTTTTTGTTCACTAAATAGAACATATATTTTTAAGAAGGGCTACTTATGGTATTTAATTCTCCCTTCTTGTTTGTCTACTGACACGTAATAGTTTTATGATAGATACGCTTTCTATGAAGAATTTATAATATGCAAAACCGGCGTTTCAATACTTATGCAGTCTATTTTCGAATTTTTTCGAGTCTAAATTTTAACTTTTAGGACCATCAGGATAGGAAAATTTTGGATAACTTAAATTTGAGTCACTTGCCAGCAATGAAAGGGTTACTAGTACCTCTTTAATACGAGGGGTACTATCTATATTTCGGGAACTGGCATCACTAATGTCATTAGCTAAAATCTAGGAACATCATAATAAAGTTTGACATTTTTTAGCATAAACGTACTCACAACGTTTTGCTGTACAAGCAGCGTTGCCAAATGTGCAGATTTATCAGTATTTTGCAGTTTTTTAAGGCATTGAGCAGTTTTAAAGATTTTTGCTTAAAAAATAAGTTTTTCTGTAAATTGCGCAACTTTTGCAATATTTTATATTTTAGGTTTTTCTTTCAATTTTGTTACTTTAATTACAATTTTTAACATAAGAATTTCACATTATTGCTTAGTACAACTGGGGTGAGATTTACTCGTACCTTTTTTAATGCGACATTGCATTACATTAACCCTTTTGCTGACCACTGATCACAAAAGCAGGCGACAATTCATACATTGTATGATGTTCACATTTAGGTCTAAGAAAGAAATAATTTTTTTTTGGCAAAATAACAGTGTAATCACATTACATGCTATATAAGTACGTATGTACGTATGTGGTATATGTACATGTGCTTCACTAATAAAATATCACTCATACATAATAGTGGGTACATGCAATGCAATCCATTTACGCAACGCATTTCTCATTCAGATTGCATGTTTTGACACACACACTGCAATTAACAGTGAAATCATAAACGCAATATCAGTTCCGGTATTTTATATTATAACTAAGTAGATCGAATGGTTATTATTCGACCGGTCTTAACCGGTTTTTTTGGTTTTGTCGAATACGGTTTTTTTTAAATGTTCTTTTTTCGAATACCGAATAAACCGGTTATTTTAACACGAATAACCGGTTAATTTATATGTTTTTATATTTTTTAGTACAAATATACTCTTGGCTTAAGTATTTTTCGACAACCTTAAACGTCGCACAAACAACGTGAAAACCATGGTAGATCAAAAATTATATGCACACTTGAGCGACAATAACTTTTTCTCATTTTCTGTAAATAAATATTGATTTGATTATATATGGAAATTGATGATCAACTAGACTCATTGTAAGGGACCTGCAAACGTCAGCTGCGAACGGTAGATGTTATAGTTAGTAAAGGTTTTCAATCGTTAATAGTCAAAATCAGCCACTAGCAATGTTGTGAGGTGATACCGCCTTTGAAAATGTCCAGATGGTGTGGCCTATAATTGTACTAAGAACTTCCTGATTGGTAGGCTGGTGTCTTACCTAACATACCACAGTGGCACACACTTACTTTATCAATTTTATTTGCTAATGCAACTTGAATTGAGAACAATTTTATTTAAATAACAGAACCGGTTATCGGATTATCCAGTTATTTGATAATTTTATAGCCGGAAACCGGTTTTTGAAAAAAAGTCAAATAATCGATCTCTCTAATTACAGTATAACATCGCGAAAGAAGTTCGGTTGAAAAAATAAATCCTACTGGAAATGCTTAAAGCTTGTTTGTTTTTAATGAGCTATACAGATAAAAACATGAAATCATGATGCGCAATCTGCATCAATGCAATCTCAAATTTTTTTTTTTGTTGATGAAATCTCGAATGCAATCCGAAATGAGATCATAAACACGAATGCACACGATGAAGTCTACAATGAAATTTGACAAATTGCGTAAATGGATTTCATTGTGTGTACCCATTATAAGTACTTATGTACGTAGTGATGTGAAACCATCATTATTTTGCCAAACAATTTATATGTATTTCTTCAAAGACTGAGCAGATAAAAAATAATTTTATAGCAGAATTTCGTTTTTTAGTTTATTCAATAAACTTAACCGTTTTTAATTTATGCGAACATATGTTGTATCACGAAAACAGGAACTAATCTAAAAAACGGTTAGCACCACTGGATTCACTATACTTGCATCCGGTTTACCCGCTGGGTGACCCGATTGTGGGAACAGAAAGTGTCAAACTCAAGCACAGTGTGATTATATCATATTATTTGTGTTCTAATATCACTCACATTTAATTTATTGTGTTATGCTTGAATAAAAAAGACATTTTGAAATAAATTATCGGGTACGTTCTGTAAACCGAAATTAAGTGAAATTGAAATCGAATGAAAATTCAAATTGGTATAATTTTCAAATCAGATAAAATTTTTATATTTTTTCTTATGAATTCACTTAATTACCTTTAAAATAACTTCTTTGATTATCAAAAGATTAAAATAATTGGCGCATTTATTTATACTTTTTACTCTTTTAAGTGGTGCCGTTTTTTTTTTACTTGAAAATCAGTTTTTTCTTCTAAATTTTTAGTTTTTCTATAAAAAATTATGGCAGCACTGTGTACGAGCGCTATTTGTTTTGTTTACAGTAAGAAAATCAATTTGGTCAAAAAATGAAAATTTCAAGCGAAGGTTTTCGTGGAATGTGTCGATGTTCGATTTGTCGATTTGTTCTTGTTGGATACCCCATAATTTATCAATTGCTCAAAAAAGGCTCGTGTCGATTGGTGTAAGGAAATGATTGGAAAGTTCGACCGTGTTGCTTCAAAAGGCGTGCATAAAATAGTGACAGGTGACGAATTATGGATATATAAGTATGAGCCGGAAACAAAACAGCAATCGATCGTGTGGGTATTCCAAGACGAGCTAAATTCAACAGAAGTTGTTCGTGGAAAAAGCACAGTGAAGCAAATGGTTGCCTGTTTCTTCGGCCGAATGGGTCATGTGGCCGACGTTCCACTTGAGCAACGTGGGTCGGTCAATTCTGAGTGGTAAATGACCATTTTTGAACTAAAGTGAAGTATTAGTGCTGGCAGATCAATTTGTCTATGAGACCAACTTATAGTTAAGTGTATATATATTTATATTTAGTGGTAAACTGTTTTGTAAACTATGCAACTGAAGAACAATTTTGTCTGTAAAGCTTCGTGCTTAACAACGGTCAAAGCCCCGCCACCTGCTCTAAGAAAAGTTAATTACTGCGTCGAAATTAACGATTTTAGAAAACAATATTTTTTTATATCTTGCCATTGTTTTAGTGATCGAACAGTGTTAAAAAACTTTTCTAGATAGGTATACATTATATACTTATGTATGCGTATGGAAAACCTTAAGACAGACTTTAAAGCAGTCATCAGCTTTTCATGGGACTTTTGTCTCCGATCAGCTCACACGTAAGAGACAACGACGAATGCAAATTTTTTTAAGGCACAAAAAAATAGTTTAAAAAAGTTTCTTTCGCTTTTGCTTTTAGTTGTCACTGAAACAGCGATAAGTGCACATGTGCGGCGGATGTATGTTGATTTTTAAACAAATTTTTGTTAAAACATCAACTTTACTCCCTCTGAGAGAGTAATTTCCATGCTTTCATTAACACAACTACACATTTACTTTTGTAAATCACTGCTTTAAAACCTTAGCCATTATATAGGAATTGTCATACTTCAGTGTGGATATAGGTAGTGTAGATTGAAAAGGGACTAAGACAAAATTTAGAATATTTGATTTTTAACATTTATTTGAGTCCGGTTGCTCTAATATACATTTGTATGGTTAGCATGCTGTATAAAAAAATAAATAACACAGATAATTTTTGGTAAAATCTAAATAATTTTTGGTAATATGTCCCAGTTAGCTTGGCAGATGGTTAGAATCTAAATATTTCGCTAATATCTTAACAAATTTTAATCTTCACGTCATCAAATAAAGAAGCGCTCTTAGCTTAAAAGTATTACTTACGCGATTGACTTTTCTGGGTCGGCATACTGGACCCGCAGCCAATTTGCGACGTTCCTCATTTTCCTTGGCGGCAGCCTCTTTGTATTCTGGTGGTGGCCACTTTAAATCTCCACGCATGTTGGAGCCTCCTAAAGAGTCAAGGTCAGCGGAAGATTCTTTAATTAGATGTATAGAAGGAACATGGACTAACAATGATCTATTCAATAATACTTACCTCTAAAGCTAACGGCTGCTGGCTGAGAGGTATATATGGGTGCTGGTTTTTGGGTAATAGGCGCCTCTTTACGCAAAGTTATAATGCCGGGACTAGTGCCGCGTTGATCCTGAGCCAAATGGGGGTGTTGATCGACTTGATCGTGAGACACAGTATGCTGTTGTTGTTGGGGCTGTGAATAAGAATTAAATTGTTGTTGATTGCTTTGTGGTACAAATTGTTTATTATATTGTTGTTGTTGTTGTTGTTGTGGTGGTTGTTGATAATGTGAAGGTGCTTGATTAAATTGATTTAATGAATTTTGATATTGAGGTTGTTGTTGGGGCTGTTGTTGTTGTTGTTGATATTGCTGAGGCTGCTGTTGCACCCATGGTGGTTGTTGATATTGTTGTTGTTGCTGCTGTTGCGGCTGCTGTTGAGACCAAGCTGGTTGCTGTGGTTGATATTGTTGCTGAGGAGGTTGTGACACCGAACGAGGTGGTTGTTGATATTGGTTTTGAGATAATGGAGCCTGAGCTTGATATTGTGCTTGAGGGGGATATTGTTGTTGGGGGGGATATTGTTGCTGTTGATTATTATCATAGGATGGTACACGATATTGTTGCTACATTTCGTTATTTGAAATGAGCAACAAATAGCAAGTCAAAAATACATGCATGTGTTCGTATTTTAAGGACATCACATAATAAATCCGTTCGAGTAGTATTTTATCGTTGTTGGGGTTTAAGTAGAGTAAACATTATGTTGCAAGAAATATATAAAGTGGTAGACAAAGACGTGTGTGTGTGTGTGTATGTGGGAAAGAGAAAAGAAGACAAAAACAAGAACAAGACATATAAGTTTAGTTATTTTGTGTGTTTCTGTGAATGTTAATATAAAATGGTTGTCGGGTTAGGAAAAACATTTTTTTTTTGTTTTGGAACTTTCAAGCGCGCTGTAATGGCTGAAATTTTTTTAGAAGAAAGTAAAAGCAAAAGTTTTTAATGTGATTAATAAAGCATTTTATTTAATTAAAAGCCTTATGTACAAATAGAATATATTTACATGTATATACAGAAGGACAAGCTTTGAAAGTAATACAACAGGGGTTTACAAAAATTATATTGAAAACAGAGAACATTTATAACTTATTCACAGCTACTTCATATGAGTTTACATTGCCTAGTTTTTACAAAGTTAATTCTGAAACATCTACTTTACCTAATACGGTAATACTTTATAGTTAACTTGGCAGCACTTGAAATAAGTAGTAATTTTTGACTGCAGCTGAAGTCTACAAATTTTTTGTTGTTAAAAACGAATTATAATTTTGGTAATAATAATTCATTGGTAATGACTGACTGTGTTATTGGTTATTTTTTGTTTAAAGAAAAAAAAAAGCTGATCGAACACCTCTGCCAAGCAGTTCAAATTGAACGCTAGGCAGATACTTTTGATTTTGTTGAAAGATAAATATTTGAATATCATGTTGTCTTATCGTAACTTTTTTAGCTCATCTTATCGTTATTTCTTTGTTTGTCCTTTCCATTCGGGAACTGAATATATTCTTGGTAACCTTTTATAATCTAGGTGTAGATACAGGTTTTCTATTATCCTTGCGTGTTTTTTCTGCTCAGCAGTTTAGGATCTACGATAACAAAAACAAATATCTAGTTCTCTTGACTGACATATTGTTGTTTAAATCCGAAATAAAAAGAAAAAGAAAACAGACATTGGAAATTTAGGCTCGTGTCCATTAATTAACTATGACCCTAGATGCTATTGACGCAATATGATGTTGCATTAAAACCAATGCTGCCCATGAGTTACTGAAGGTTAAGATAAATTCAAAAACCTGAGTAAGAAGAGAGTGAGAGTTAACTTTAAATTGTATAATCAGTGTTGTTTAAAGCAAAGCTTATAAGTTTATCATGGCAGGTGAGCATGTAAAACATATAATTCCACCATAGATGAAATGATATGTACGAGGTAAATTCACTTATTCCGTGTTTGACAGCGCGTTGAGGATTTAGTTGTCGCTTTAGCTACTTTAAGGCTAATATAGCAATTTTATTTATATATTTTTTCTTTTTATTAGGTATTACTAAACAAGATAAGCTAACAATATTGTTTATAACAGAACGTTGACACTCTATACAACATTACACTTTACGCGCTGGTTTCGGCTAACCAGAAAGCTGAAACTTTCTGCTATAGTCTATGTATTTATAATCATTGAAATGAATTGCTGCTAGCTGGTCTTAAAAAACTTATAATTTCAAAAAGTTCTTTATTTTGTAAATTATGATATAGGACTATAACTTTTTTACTTGTTAATTTAAGCATGTATTAGTAAAAAGCATAATTTTAAGGAATTTATATACACTTTATACAATATTCTACAGAATAGGTTTCCCTACCTATTGAAAAATAAGGGTTTTTTTGGAGTCCAAAACTACCAAACTGTTAAAAGCTTTTTATGAAATGAAACTGTAATAATACTGCCTTTTCAAACTTTTGAAAAGCTTTTTTCATGGTAAAAAATAGTTTCCTAGAAGCTTTCTGTTAAATAGCTTTCCCTATGTAGCTTATTGTTCAACACGAAAGCAAACTTTAGGTGGCTTTATGAAAAAGCTTTTTTAACTTAACATTTTATTTAGAAGCTTTTTAACATAAAGCTCTAACGATTTATGCCAAAGCTTTCTGCTGTACTCAAAAACAGTAAAAGAAAAGCTGCCAATTTTATAGCAATAGTTGGAGACTATGTAATTGGCAGTACCTGTTGGTATGGTTGTTGTTGTTGTTGTTGGGGTTGTTGGTGATAATTTTGATATTGTTGTTGATAAATAGGTGCAGTAGTGACTGAGGGAGTAGTTTCTATAACACCTAAGGGATTAGTAAATACATGTTCTTGCTTAGATTGAGGTGGACGTATAGGTTTCCAACCAGAGGGAGCAGAATGCTGTTGCTGTTGTTGCTGTGGCTCCTGTTGACTGGTTTGGTATTGTTGTTGATAAACTGGCTGATTAGTTAAGGGCGATTGTTGTTGTTGATACTGGGGTTCCTGGTAATGTTGCTGTTGTTGTTGTTGTTGTTGTTGTTGTGGGTTATATTGTTGTATTGGTTGGTTTTGTGGTTGTTGATATTGATATGGCTGCTGTTGATATGGCAGACAATTTGTTTGATTTGGTTCCTGAGATGGTAGTCTACTGAATTGTTTGTCTTTTAATATAATTGGCGTTTCTGGTGTTTGTGGGGGAAACGCTTCATATTGAATATGATTTGGATTTGAGTTCTGATTTGGCTTATAAGGTGAATTGTTATCACGGGTATATTGATTAGTATGGGGTGCATGGTTTTGTGGTGGTACATTATTATTATATATTGGACCCTGTAAAAATGTTAGAGAAGGCCAAACAAACAAATAATCGAATGTATGCTTGTGTGTAAGTGTGTGTGCGTGTTAAAAAAGGATTGTTTCAATAAGTGTCCTATTGAGTTTATTTGAAACTACAAAAACAACTATTATTCTTAACAGAAATACAATCTTAATAGTTTAATAGTATTTTTCTAAATCAATTTTTCCCTTTTTCGAAATGAAATATTTAATTACACATAAAAGCATAAACTCAAGTGTGCGTCTGTGAACATTGTTTCTCTTATTTAATTTCATTATTTTTTGTTTTAGCAAGAAAACATTTAAATAATGCGACTTTCGTGTCTGGGTCATTGTAGTTTTAACAAAATCACAAAAAAAAATTATTTAGGCTTTACAGTCTTATTTGCTTTAAAACACGCAAATTTTGAACAATTTTTTATAATTATATGTGTAACTCGTATGCACACAATTATAATCTAAATCAATGTTTGTAAAACAAAAAAAAAAAAAAAAAAAACAAAAAAAAATTTTATAAAATATTTTTCAAGAAATTAAATTAAAAAAAAGGAAATGTTTAGAGCAGATTTTTGTTTGCAGTCAAAAAAATTTTAAAAAATTAAAATTAAAAATTTTAGAGAATAAATATTCTGATGAAATACATTTTTATATTCTATACTTAGCGAACCGCCGAATTTCAAATCACCTACATCTATCCATTTACTTATATAAAAATAATTTGCTGTTCAGTAGTGTCTCTAAAAGTCAAACATGGCTTTTAGTTTTGTTTTGCAGGCTTTAATACAGGGGTGGTTAAGAAAAATGAGCACAAATTTTAAAAGTTTTTGCAGGAAACAGTACTAGAACCAACATTAACTATGTCTCAATCTAAGTGGAATGACCGCCTGACCGTTTATAAGTCTTTTGTAAGTCTTGTTGTCAGATTACACTATGCAATAAACGGAATAAAATTTGTTTGTTTTGAAAATAAATTTTTGTTGCTGTTGTAATTGTATGTAATGAGTTTCGTATAAGCGAAATTTTTTGAAAATTCTCATGTGGAATTTTCCGCAATTATAGAATTTTTTTTTCAAAACTAAGTACTTTCACCTTATTGGGAATAAAATATGTATTTGCCCATCGATTTTCATGAATTATGGTTTATTTTATTTCTATTGTATTCAGCTTTTTGCATAAATAGTGAAACTGCTGCTTTCTATTTCTTGAGAACTTTTAGAAATCAAAAATATCATAATTTCTTTTGTTAAAAAAAAATATATAAAAATAATAAAAATAATAATAATAAATAAAAAAATAAATATAGAGTGTTCCTGTGTAGTTTGAAGTTCGACCGACAGATGGCGCACTATTTTGTTTTTTTGTGCTTTTGCACTGTAACTCAAGAATTACTGCACCGATTTCGACCAAACTTTATATACATGCTCTATGGGGCGTGAGGAGTGATTCTGTGTAGTTTGAAGTTCGTCCGACAGATGGCGCAATATTTTTTTTTGTGTTTTTGCACCGTATCTCAAGAACTACTGCACTATGCTGTGTTTCGTTAAAGGCGTCGGTTCGTTAATCAGCAGACACAAGAGGAGCGCAGAAGACAACGAACTAGCCAGGAATCAAATATTAGTTTTATACCAAAATTATTCACAAGAAACAATTCAACGTAAAAGGAACATTTGGGACCAGCACCGCGGATCGGGCCCAGCTATCAAAAATGTATAATTTCATTTGAACAACAATTGCTATGTCGATTTAGTGCACCTTTCATTCTTCTTCTAAACACAATCAGCCATGACTTTGCATACAAACCAGACTTACAGTGAAAATAAAATTCGAAGGCAAAACAACGTGTGCCCGGGTCTGCTAGTATATATAGTATTTTTGCTTGTTTCTTAGTGTTATTGGTTACAATTTATTAAATCCATATTTCTTTGTAAATATGTATATAAAAATGAAGGCTATTTTTATTTTACAAGTCAGTAGATCGATTTCAAACAAACTTATACGCAAGGTAGGTATTGGGTCCTATGTTTTATTATATGTTTGGTTGAAATCAAAAATCGCATATGTGCGATAATGAAGAGCCTTTTTTTTCATATAGATAAGTTGTCCTATGTTTGTCATTTAATCACTCGAGAAATACTCAAACCAGAGTCTCTGAATTTGATCTAAATAGGTTTGGACTCAATACAAATCATCAGTTAAAATGTGGGTGAAATTAGACAAGTGGGCACAAGGAAATATTGATTTTTGTATATCATGAGAACGATTAAATTAGAATTTTACGAATTTGGTCTAAATGACTTTGTAGTTGATATAAATCATTAGCTTAAAAGTGGGCGGAGTTGGCTAAATGAGCGTAGCATCTCTAATACAAACTAAACATTGGGTTTGCATACCTTTAGAACGATAGTGGTAGAACTTTCTAAATTTAGCTTAAACAACTTCTTGAACAATACACTTCATCAGTCAATATGACTGGGAGAGACACCTCCCATTTATGCTAAATATGCTATTTTGCATACCATAAGTGGAGAATAACAGTTCAAGCTTAGTTATCTACCCACTTCGGCCAAAATGCGGGAGAGATTGGATAAGTAGGTAAAGCATATTGGGTAAAAGTTATCTATATATATATATGTAATAATAATGTATTTGAATGTTATTCTGTATGTATGCTTGGAAGTTCATATACAGCAAATAAGGCTAAATATAGGAAAAGAGTAAAAAAATATAGTAGCAGGCGAAGCACGTCGGGGTTTGGCTAGTATATTATAAAATTATTTGTAAGATTATTTGTTTGTTAGTTTGTTTATTTATCATTTAATCACGCTTAAGCGACTGAACAAAATTTAATGAAATTTGTAACACAGATCCTGCTAACGAAAGTGTTGGAGCCGATGCTTTTTTTTCAAGATTAAAATCGGAGAAAACGGACCAAGTTATATCAAATTGGGTGTTTGACATACCTTTTAGCTATCAATTGAAATGTGTTTAACTAATAAAAGTGTAAATTTTTTACAGTTTGACCACTATGGTGGGTTAATATATGAGGAAAAGGGCAAAATAAGTGACTTTACTTCTTCAATGCAATTTTATTATTCTTTTCAAAACAAAGTTTTTTGCTTACTACCATACTACTAAGGTAAGCGTTATAGGGTATGCCTTTTTTCAAACTTGGACCGGTGGAAAATAAACCAAATTAGATCATATGAGAATTTTATTTATTCAGTTCAGTTCAGTTTATAAGTCAACTAACGAAACTGCAATAGTATGATACTTTTTATTGTCATGTAATTATTTTTGTGGTCCAAAAAAATTTGATATGTAGAATTAGAAGCCTATGAACATGTTTTAAAATAGCTCAAGGGCTAGTAAAGGGTTTTATAGGAATTCTGCGCAATTTTATCACTTGACGGCTTACAGCTTTTTTCTTAAAGAACTAGAGAAAGGAATTAGATTGGAATTGACCTTCGTGCAATGGTAAACTTGTGTAAAAAAATATAAGTTCACCATAAAAAATATGTGAATGTAAATGGGACTTATTGTCATTGGTCTGAAATTTTTTGCCACAAACCATTCATTAACCATAACTTACATTTAAACAAGTTTGTGGCTTCTAAATAGAACGCGGTTTTTGAAATGCAGCTTTAAATTTGGTTTTACATTATGAGACATTTGGTAAAATTATTTCATTTTTAAGCTCTCTGCAGATTGATTACGAGATTTCAATCAAAATACTAGACGAAAGATGTGCCATATTCAAATTAGAATTTCCAACTAATTTATTGTACATACTTGACAAAGGGCATTCACGTGTTACAAGCAAAACAAAAATATCAATCAAAAATATTAAATCAAAACAAATTTGTTTCAATTATTTTAATAAAGTCTTCAAAAGCAATCATTTGCCAGTTTAAATGTACAAATGCAATGGCAATGCGCTTAAAAAACAAGTAAAATCAATTGATTGGCCCATATAGATAATGAACAATTTAATAGTTTGAAAATTAGTTTCTGATTGATCTGAATAAATATGGGAACAAATATTGTTTATAACAAATGCGACAAATGTCAACTCTAAACTGTTTTATATCTGATGAGTTTTTCTCACGCTGTTCTAAAGCAGTTTTTGAAAGAAGAAGAAACCAAAAAAACATAATATTCACCAAGGATCAGAAACAAAAAAAAAAAAAAAAAAAACGGTGTAGACCATTAAAAAAAATTGTTATTGTTGTTGCTGTTCGAAATTAAGTTAATTTTCAATCGCGTGCAACATGAAACAATAAAGTTCATATCATAAGCAAACAACCACAAATACACATACGTGCATGTTGCAAGAAAAAAAAAGTGACTTGTTTTCTGAGTCTGATAGAAAGTAAAAAAAAGAAAAGTCGCCAAGAATCGAAAAGAATGCTAAAACACTATTAACTAAAATTACAAAAAACCAGCCAACAAAAAAAAAAACTCCGAAAAAAGTTAAAAAGTTTAGTATGTATGTATATAATATGCATGTGTGTATAAAAAGAAATCTTTTTTCTCTTGTAAAGGATAAGATGTTTTAAATCTCGTCTGGTTAACAGAGAAAAAAAGAGCAATTTTTTGAATTCATAAAATTTACACTCATAAAAAAATTGACATTTTATTTGTATTTAATACATGCTTCGTCGGGTTAATTTTAGTATTTACCCGGTGTGCTTTGTTCAATAACCGTTTATTCAATCTTTCAAGATAAACAAAAATTAAAATTTAGTTTCCGTGGGAGAAATCTGATTTCGCTAACTTTTTGACTGATGATTTGTATTAACTATGGAGCTATTTGGACTTAATTTAGTGTCTCTTAAATAAATATTAACTTTGTATGGCCGTGACAGCGCACATTTATATATATCTTATCATTATACAGACATTATACAGATATAGTTACAATTTCACGAAAACCGGCTTGGCCATTTAGTTGCCTATAAGACACAAACAATTTTACATACATACATACAAACACACATTAATTCTTATATGCATAAGATATATACACGCATAGCATACACCAGTCGCATTTACATAAGTAAAGTTTGGGTACACACGGCGTATGATTAATATTTATTTTGAAATTAATAATACTCATACGCCATGAGGCACAAGTGTAACAAGTGCTTAAATATTACTTAAACTATTAAAAAAACAATAAATCCTTTTAAAATGACTTAAAAGAGATTAAGACATTTTTTTTAAATTTATGTTAACACATATCAGATTTTAATAATAAGTTTCCTGAATTAAACATTATTTTTTAAGCAAAAAACCAACAAACTGTGAATAAAACAAAGAAATGCTGTAGAAATACTATCAAAACACTGGACCATCAATTATATTTTTAAAAGAGGTATTCTGTAATCCGTAATGGTCGTAGCAGATCGTTATGTCAGAAAACGCTTATCAAATCTAGACAATTGGAGAATGATATTGCACGAAGTAGATGATGCTCTTGGTTTTTACCTATTTACAGCACGTTTGGCATAAATATTAAAATACATCATCGAAAAATGAAATTGC
Organism: Wohlfahrtia magnifica; assembly: GCA_023159175.1. Classification (NCBI taxonomy): domain Eukaryota; kingdom Metazoa; phylum Arthropoda; class Insecta; order Diptera; family Sarcophagidae; genus Wohlfahrtia; species Wohlfahrtia magnifica. The sequence continues at coordinate 1,686,497 of JAKWBJ010000490.1, read as the reverse complement.
ATTAGTAAACTGCGGCTTTTGGTATCTCGATCGAATAGATACAGCACATTTTGCACGAATATTTGGGTATGAATGTTACCCGAACTTTTGTTCGTTTTGTTTTAAACAATCAAAAAAATGAGGTTCCTCATGTAGACATAATCCAAAGAAGGCTAAGGCAGATCTTTTGGATAATATAGTTATGATCACAAAGACTACAGGTTAATATTTTGTAGAATTTTTGTACAGTTTCAGTATTAATTAAGTACCTAAAACCGCAAAATTTTGCGAAAAAAGTACTGTTCTATCACGACAGTGCACGGGTGCATACATGTATAATCGCTGTAGTCTATTTATTAGGCTACGAACTGTTACTACATTAGTATACTCTCCAGATTTTTTTTTGCTTAAAAATTTAGGCGGAAAAGATGTGTGGGTACGGTATTTGAGTCAAATAATGTAATCATATCGGGAATAAATCAATATCGAGAAACAGTTTGATTAAGATTAATCCATATTTGCTTCAAAATACTTACAATTGAATTTCCAATTATTTTCAGAGTAACCCATATGTGTTCTAAATGCATGAGAACTAACGATATCGATAACTATGGTTGGACAGCTGATAATGTCAAACTGCGTTGACCAGAAAAACGCTTCCGAATTGTGTAAATTTACTTTAAAAAAGTAAATCCCTTTACAAAGTCCATAGATCACTTCGTCTTTAGTGATGAAGCTCATTTCTGGTTGAACGGCTACATCAATAAGCAAATTACCGATTTAATGCCTCTGGATTACTTTTAATGGTGCTTGGTTAAGTCATTGGCTTATGTCAACAAACCAGCAACTCTTGACAGTCAATATTCAAGCCACTATTGACTATTTCCATGACTGACTTATGCCGGAAATCGTATTTAAAAACTAAATATTATGAAATTATCAACCAGATTATTATAACAAAAAATTTTCATTCCAACACTGTCTGTCAAAAATAAACGAAGTTGAAATACCTGAGAAAAGATACTACACTTCTGTTAGGCGCTGTCGAGTAAAACAAGGATCAGTTTTTGGAATTTTCAAAACACATCCAAAATCACGTGGTACTCGTACGGGTAAAAAACCAGTTTTTCGGACCTTTATGTACTACTAAGCTAATAACTGAATATTATCCGATTTTAAGTCTCTTTTCGGAGTCGAAGAAGAGAAATAGAGCTTTTAATTCATATGTATATGTTGTTTAAGTACTCTCGAAGAAGCTGGTTGTATTTGTCAAGCAAAGACATTTTCATCAATTTTTTTCCCCATTTTTCAAGTCTAAATGCGTTTTTGAGCACAATTTTATATAGGAACCGTGCTAATGATGACTTAACTAAGGAATAAAATATTATGTTATGAATAAAATGAGACTTACGGCTTAGAAATCCGTTGGAAATTAACGGAGTTCTTAAATTTTTTAGTAAAGCAACTCATGAAATACTCATGGTTTTGGAGGTGTTTCGAAAATTTCAGAAACAGATCCTGGTTCCACTCGGCACTGCCTATAAGAAAAATAGTTTCACTTACCAGGTATTTTTTTGCCGCACCGTGTTGTCATTTTAAGTTCTCAAGTTCTTAAGAAAATAACCCATATACAAAAAAATTGAATCTCCAGTGTGCACAGTTGGTGATTGTCTGTCACTTATGCGTACCTAGGCATCTGAAATTCGTCAAGGCATCTAAGTTGGTAAGGATATTATGGGGAAACCCTTTCGAATTGGGGCAGTGCAATAGAGCAAGGAATCCTAGTACATCAATGCTTCATGACATTAAGAATAATTATAATAATAGCCCATTTCAAATGGTAAATAAGTAGTTGGTGTAAAACGGTATTTTGATATGGTCATGCTGTATCGACAATGTTCTCACATTTTCTACAATTTTTTTTTTCTGGTAAGTTTACGTTTAAGTAGATTGTTGCCATAAATGTTAATTTTAAAGGTTTCAAACTATGTACGAATACCAGATTTATGGTTGATGTTGTTATTTAGTCGAAACTAAATGAGAACGTTTAGCACATACTTGTGTACAAACTAATAACGATGGTAATTGCTGTTGCTGTTGTTGCTTCAGCTATTTTATAAAATTTTTGGTGTCGTTGCACAAAAATTGGTTGTTATTACATACGAAATGCCTTAAATAATTTTATTTTTGTTGTTTCTTTTACCGATTTTTTCTGTTTTTTTTTTTTTTTTTTTTTTTTTTTTAAACAATTTTAATGGAAGCTAAAGTTGGTGTTGCTGGGTGTTATTGGTTTTTTATAGTTATAAAATTACAAAAAAATAAAGTGAGCAACAATAAAAACAACAACAAAAGCACAAAAAAAGAAAGAAATAAAAAAGGAGTAAATGAAGATAAGCCAACTGAAAATTACTTTAACCCCTGCCAGAGCCACATAATGTGGAAAATAAAGCCATAACATTATGTGTATGTGTGTGTGTGTGTGTCTAGCAACAAAAGCTAAATGTAATAATGAAAACAACACCAGCAACAGTAATAAGAACATCATGGGGTGTTTATTTGTTAACATATATTTACACACAGACCCACACATACACAGGCATTCACGCTTTTGTACAATAAACAAGTTAATGGAGAATAATTCATGTCTTGGTTTCAACATTATTCATACGCTCTTGTGTTTGTTGATTTTTTCTCTCTACTTAAGCAACACAAAAAAAAAAAGAAAATTGAAAAAAAAGTACAACAAATACGTGTAAATAAGGAGTAACAGTAATGAAAACACTATAGAAAGAGTAAGAGAGCGAAAAAAAAATTAGTATGAGCAAAAGAAAGAGAGTGCGAGGGTAACAATATACCAACACCAAAATGTGTGTTATTTTACTCATTAAAACTTCATTTATTTCCTTCAAAATTACCTTTTACCAGTTTTAATGAAAATTATATGGTGCTTGTCTACCTCCCCTTGCTCTTGGAATTTCTCATTTGCTTGCTCGCTTATTCGCATAAACGTTTTGCCATTAAATACAAATATAAATAGAATAAAACCTTTATTTTATTTTATTTTATTTTATTTTATTTTATTTTATTTTATTTTATTTTATTTTATTTTATTTTATTTTATTTTATTTTCTTTTGTTTTGCCTGCCAAAAAGTGTTTTTGATTCATCATATTATTGTTGTTGTCACTGCTACTGGAGTTAGTGTAATGGTTGCTTATTTGTGTTTACATACATATGTATATGATTCATATGGTTTTTAATAAAATTTAAATACAATAGTTTTCAAATTTTTTTTTATTTAAACAGAAAAAAAAGAATTTAATTACAATTTTCAAAGATATAAAAATAATTTTTACTTTACGAGGGCAGGGGTTTTGCCATTAAATAACAATCATTAGTGCAGTATCTATGAATGCAATACTGTCCTTAAACCAACTTCGTTAACCTTAATGAAAATATAAAAGTGAAGTAGGCTGATTAAAGAAAACCGTCATCAAAATCGAAAAAGGACAATGGGGATTGCACAACAACTGTTTTGATGGCTTAGTTCACTGCGTTCTGTTGTGGTCATACATAGCAGTAAAAGAAACAAAAAATGTTCACGTTACCAAAAACAGGATGTCATACCAGAAATACTCTATAAAATCTATTGAATGATATGATATAGCCACAATGATAATGATAATGATTGGTATGGCTATTCTCGCTATAGCTCACATTCAACCTAAGCTTAATCCTGTAATAACTTAAAAGGGTATTTGGCGATGTTCAATCGTAATTCGAGCAAAATACTAATTCATTTCAATGCATCAGTATATACACATACAAAAAGGTTGCAATATATGAGCCATAAAACTGCTGCTCTTGTATAGACCTAGCTCACTGGCATAGACGCCAAAAAGTAGCTTCGATTATTACTGATTTCATAGCCTTTGACATACCAGTGGACAAAATATTAAGACTAAGTTATCCTAGAATGCTCAAATCATGAGTGAATACAATGTGTTAACAAATACCCTCCCATGTGATGTGCACCACATATGAGTACCAAATTCAAAGGTAAAGTTATTTAGACATGACTTTCACCTTGGTAGAGGGTCGTAGACTATCTAAGTTCCTACCGATCTATGGCTCACGACATCAGATTTAGAATGTAATACCACAATGAGCTAACGCTGCTCCCGAAATTTGAGTATAAGCTATAGCCACCAAATTGCTTTCACATAGTCAGGCAAGGACCTAGGACCCAGGAGCTTCCAACTCCCGTGGTACCAGAATTAAGCCTCCGATCAGACTTCGTAGCATAAATGCTACTACCAGTCAGTATTGTCATAATTTTTTTTTTTTTAGAAAAACTGAAAACAATTCGCATGCTTAAAAAAGAAGAATAAAATTACTTATACTTGAATGATTTATTTCACAGTTTTTTTTTATTCAAGTAGAACACAACATATTAATTGTGATATACATAAATAACATGATATAATGATTCTGTTTTCGCATTTCAAACTTTTTTCTGACAAGCGTGGCCTCAAGTGAGTAAACAGAATTCGAGTACGCTGAATCCAGTGGCGCTAACCTTTTTTTTAGCTTAGCTCTTGTTTTTGAGATATACCGTTATTTGGAAAATGGAGGAGGTTGCACAACATCTGTTCGAGTAACTCAAAAATTGCTCAGTGCTTAAAAAAACTGCAAAATATATATAAATCTTCAAATTTGACAACACTGCTACCAGCTTAAATAGGAAACGTAGATAGATATGATATATAATAGACAAAAAGCTCTAGTCTCCAGAGAAAATTAAACAGTATGTCATTAATACAGCTCGCTCGATTGGTAATTTCCACAAAATGAAGATCAACACACAAATTCATGGCAAGTATTCAGTACTAAGACATCTTAGGGCTATATAGTAGTATATGCTATTTCATGACGCAGTTCTTGTCCAAACACGAATCGTGCAGAAAATATCTGTATAGATTCAGACATGATGATGAGTACGATGTCCCATAGCTCTATAGTTCTGTATAAGTGTAGAAAAATTAAGACTATGAACTATAAGACAGAAACATTAGTAAAGTGGACTATATGATGCTTACTAAGGAACATTGGCAACAGCTTACCAGCAGTTTAATGCAGGTAGTGGTAGACCAATGTGCCACATGGGCTCCAGCAAAAACAGTATATCCTATATTCAACGTCAGCACCACAGAATCAGAATCCAATCAATCCAGAATCCAAAAATTGCAAATACAATTTTTTTTCTCTGTCACTCCTCTAGGGAGCATATTGGCTTTCCACAAAGCATCTATTGTTTTGTTTATGTTTCTTTAATCAATTCAACATTTCAAGCTAAGTAGATGATTAATCTGCTGTAGCTTCCTCCATATAATTTTTTTTTAGTGGTGAATATCCTTGCTAATTGGTGGTGATCTTTACTTTAGCGTTGTAATTTTTTCATGGTAGGTGGCGTGTTTTTCCTGATCATTTGTCTGATGTTTGCCATCATGGCTAGAGGTATGCGAGAAGGGTCAGGGGGCTTTTTTTTTATTTTTTATTTTTTAGATGGAGTTGTCTGGAGAGAAGAATTTTAAGCCTTTTTTTATTATTAAACATTTAAAACCACAATTAAATTTTTTCTTTGTCATATCCTGCTGGGGCTCGAACCTGGGTCGCTTGTGCTGTTATGCGTGCGCTCGAACCACTACACCACGCCACCCCCGCAAATACAATTAAGCACCAATTTTTATATATTAGTAGTACACACATCAATCAGCAAAAGAATTCAATGTGATTAGCATTGTAAATTATGCAGACAATTTGTGACAACATGGAATCGTTTAAGCATAGGTACTTAAATTTTACCTTGGAAGTTGGGTCAATTTCGTGCAAAACAAAGAAAAAATAGTCGCTGTGGCAGCGACAAGCTGTCTGTGCAATTTGGCAATTAAGTCAGGTGGAGCCATGATGAGCGTTCATAAATTTGCCAACGTTATTTTAGATGAACGATCAATACGGTTTAAAATATTACACCATTGATGTTTATGTCATGGGACATTTGTGGCTTCTCATTTTTGATTTTAGTCGTCAATGAGACACCAACGAAACCATATGTGCAAAGAATGTACGCATACTTTTGTTTTTAGGTGCAGAAAAAAATTTAAAAACGTTCTTACGATCTTCCTTTTAGTTGTCACTGAAACAGAAACAAATGCGTGGCAGATGCATATTGAATTTTTAAAATTTTTTTTAAAACATCAAATATACTCTCTCCAAGAGAGCAATTTCCCTGTTCTCATTAACACAACTTCCTTTTATACTTTTACCTGTTTACAGCAGTGCTCTATACATTTAAATCAAGTCTGCTTGTAAACTATTGACAAAAAACTATGCTTTACTGCTACTGGTGAATGAGTATTATTGCAGATCGACTGAACTGTTAATCGCTTAATCTAGTAAAGCATTTTTGTCTTATCATTGCGAGCTATCAAATAGTCAACTTAATAATCGTTAATTATTTATTCCTTGAATTGCTTTGCAGTGTAAGTTTTATCACCGAAAATTTTAAATTTTTAAACTTTAAAAAATTTTAAATTTTTAAACTTAAAAATTTTTTTTTTAATTTTAAATTTTTAAAACTTTAATTTTTTTTGTATTTGTCGTGCTTCTGCTTGCTTTTAAAGACCACCTGCCATTATCTCTTTTATTTTGTATTTCATTAAAGTTAAAATGTTTAAAATTTTATTGGTGTTTGTTTCCGCATTATTGCCAGCAATTTTAGACACCAAGTGCTTGCCACAAGTTGTCATAGCGTGACACATCGTGCTGTTATTGTTATTATTGTAAAGTCATAAAGTTTTTAATTCATAACTTGGCTGGCGTTTCATTAAAAAGTTTTTTTCTTCTTTTGACTGAGTCTTAAAAAAAGAATATCCGTTTTGTATTGTGTATGTATACATATACATGAATGTGTGTAATTATATACTTACATATATATGTTGGTATATATGTATTTCTTATGTATGTATATGTATTAAGAAAAATATTTATTCTGTTTATTATTTACATAAAGAAAATATTCATTCATATTCGTTCGTAAATCAAGTTAAAATCAACAGATGTTTATGATTAATGAGATCAAAACCCATTGCACTCCACTCATGCTCTTAACAAATAAACACAAAATATTACTTGTGCGTTTGTATGTAAAAAATTATACAATTTCTATAAAAAGTGCGTCCGTCAGTTAGGAGAAAAATATGGCCTTACTATCTAGAAGGCCTTTTAAAGCAGAAAACATATGAAAACAGTTCAATGGCATATTTTGTTAAAAAGCCTTTAAGATAGTTATTAAGAACTTTTCAGAAAACTTACATCCCTGTATGTTAGTTTAGAGTGTAAAGAATTTAACAGAAAAGAAAATATGAGAGCGGATCGATTTAAATTTTAGTAAAAAGTGATTATTATTGTTATTATTCTGGGCAGGCACATGTACAGGATACTACGACCCTTATGATTGTGCCCCTTCTGGTTTACAGCTTGTTTAGCAGAGCTGTTACCTTCCTAATGAACACTAGCAGATCTGAAACCTTAATAGTGGATATGTTTCCATCTTCACCTAAACCTATCAAGAACTTTACATTCACAACATGTGATCCACCGCATCTGATGCCTGTATGCAAACATTCACATCCGTGACAGACTCCAATGACGAATAAAAAAATCCGTCAGGAGTTTCAAGTCTGACCTGTCGTATTGAGGACCTCAGAGCGACTTCCAAATTGCAGACTGATCGCCAATTTAGAGTGGTACAAGCATCTGGGAATTTCTCAATCCTTGATTGAATTGAGGATGGTAGTAAGTGGTGCCGCCCAGTAAGGTTTCGAACCGATAAAAGGTGTCATGGAACATTTCCTAGCCAATGCATCCGCTGTTTCGTTACCATCTATCCCATAGTGTCCAGGTACCCAGGACTTTATTTCAAAGCGAAAGCCTTTACAACATATCGTGGCAATATTTAACCCGTCGAGATGTCATACGATTCGAGCCAAGTGCCATTAAGGCAGCTTGGCTGTCATATAATATCTGAATGGTCTTACTTTTAAGGTTGATCTCCGCACATATGGCTATAGCCTGAAAATCACTCACCGATTTCCCCAGTCTGATTGACGAGTCTTGGTTGGGTCTGTGAACACCAGCACCGACACTCTTATTCATTTTAGAACTATCAATATACCAAATCAAATTAAACTCACCACGAACTAAGGCCCCATTAGATGAATAATCCCGGTCCGAATTTAAAATTGATAAGTTATTAGAAATTTTTATGAAAATTTAAAAATTTTAACCACCTTGGGCACTATTAAATCGATCCATAATAAACTTGATATGATGATAGATCAGTGTCTGAAGTATTTACAATCACGTTGCTAACCTAAAATGTCTAAGGATATCTAAGAAATTCTTTGCTTTGGTATAACTTAAGGTATAACTTAAAAAACTTGCTAAAATATTGATGGTCCATTTGCCCATTGCGCATGAATACTATTTTTAAAACTAGTAATCGGCTTGGATCACATTGTATATTTTCTATTAGCATGCCAAGTACTGAAACTCAACCAGATCGTGTGTGAAGAAGGAGTTAAATCTTGCAGTGGCTCTAATAATGCTTCGTACCTGCTGGTATGATACAACTCCCAGGAGAAAGTCTAGCTAAAGTTTAGCAAAAAGCTTGTAAACACCACAGAACTCTTGATAAGTTTTGTTTCAGTGCCTCGTATACCTAAGGAGTATACACTTAATCATGTGAAATTTTTATCTAATCTCTCAGTGCTATAAATGCATCTTGACCGTATAATAAATAAGAAATCTAATCGAATAAGAATTTGAATATTGACTACAATTTATTGCTTTAAGACACTTTTTCCAAAATCAACACAAGTCTGTAGAAATATTTGTTGTAAAAAGATATTAAATTAAAGCCTGTGTACGTATAAGAGGCCCTTAAATAGAATAGGTCTTATTCCTAGTTTACTCCATATACTGTACAAACATAAATGTTTACGTAAGTAAAACAAGAGCGCACATAAATTACATCAACATGATATTATTTAATTAAAAATGTGTTAAATAATAACGAACAAATTAAAAATGAAACTTTTTTTCTCAAAAGAAAATATAATTTTTTTACGTATTGCATTTTGTATTTTATGGATATTATTAATTTTAATTTACAATCGACTATAATTGAAGAGAAAAACAAATTAAAGCATACTTGGCAGAGCCTAAAAAGAATATTATTGTTGCATTATTTTAGGCAATTAGAAAAAGTAATAAATAAACATTTGAAGAATTACTTACAACAAAAAATATTTATGAAAATCATGTGGGTGATAACTTATATATGGTTTTTAAGTTGGTTTCCTCCATTTCAATTTTAGTATGATCTTAACATTTTTTTAATCCTTTTAAATATGCTTTAATTTTTAATAAAATTTTACAATATTTTTTAAACGATTTCATACGTTTATTCATTTATACGAGCTGTCTTACTCAATCGGCCAGGCTTCCTCTTAACTACATGTTTCGGAAAGTAGATTGGATATTTCGAATGTCCCGCTCTTTTTCCTTCTTTGCATAAAAAATCTGAAGTATAAAACACATGGCATAAAGCCTCATTGCTTTCTCTATTTTAATATGATCATAATGCTTTGATAAACCCTTAAAATATGCTTTAAGTTTTGATTAAAAATTTATATTCTTTTCAAACGATTTCATACATTTGCTGCCTAAATGATTTTTTTTGCAGTCATTTGCATTTTAAAGTTCATTTACTTTCTTTTTTTTTTGTAAAACAATATCTTAAGGTTAATTATTTTGAAAAACGTAACAATAGCTTGTCAAGCTGTTTAAGTTATGCAACATATTGTTTTGATTGATAGTAATAAAGAAGAAAAATAAAATATGAAGAACATTTTTTAAATGTCTTGTTAAGTCTGACTGTAAATGTCATATAATTTACTTGCAATCCAACGAAATATTTATTTATTTTTTTACAAAGTAATAAACAAACTGGGAATAAATACCATTAATGGAATAAGTAAAAACAGGAGGCCAAAAGACGAAATGGTAATACCTTTCAAAGATGTTTATATCTGTTACATTCCTATAAATACCGTCTTTAACCCTGCTGTTAAGTTTTGACCATTTTAATCAATTCAACATATCAACTTAAAACGTTAGCTCAGGTGGTATTTTTATATTTTATTACTGCTACGAAATGTTTAGTGTTTTATGATGTAAAGGAAGATAGCAAAATAAAGAGTTACATGTCTTAGGTAATCGACCATTTTGGGCTGCTCATGCTTGTCGATTTTTTTTATGAACTCGAGCATAAATCAAGGTTCTTCACTAAATGAAGAGCAAATGAAACTGGTCTACAGCAAAAGAGCCCTTAAATAAATATAATGATTTTGATGTGCTGAATTCAAATACGTTTCTGTTTTTTTCAACGGGCGTACATTTTTTATGGTAAAATTTTTCGCCTAAAAATAAAATACGACTTGACCGATTTTAACGCAAAACCAGCAAATCTTTAGGAACAAAATTTCCTATAAATTACCTGAATATTTTTTTTTTTGTATTTTACACAGTTTCGAAGTTATTCATGACTTACTTGCGAAGAAAATTTGTTTGCCCAAAATTAAAGCATTTTTTTTCCGAAAAGTTATACAAAATTTTTCAGAGTGAAAATTTTACATTTTAAGCATTTAAATTAAAGCTTAAAAAGTGGAGAATTAAATAAACTATAAATCATGAAAATCGGTTGGATATTGCTGATTTTATTCAAAATTAAATGCAGCTTTGACCAAAATTAGCGAACGAATTTTTTCTTGCAAAATTAGTGGAAAATTATTTTATTTTATTTCCAATATAAAAATTCAATTCACTATGGGATAGATGGTAACGAAACAGCGGATGCATTGGCTAGAAAATGTTCCATGACACCCTTTATCGGTGCGGAACCTTAGTGGGCGGCACCATTTGCTACCATCCTCAATTCAATCAAGGATTGGGAAATTCCCAGGTGCTTGGAACACTGGAAGGATCAAAGGAGACTTCGCCACTCTAAGGCGGCGATCAGTCTGCAATTTGGGAGTCGTTCTGACGGGCCAGACTTGAATTTTACATTTTAAGCATTTAAGTATAAGACAGATATGTTGAAAGTAAAATAACTCATGTAGGCAGATACACTATTAAAAACTGGCTCACCTCGTGTATAATGCATTGTTGATAGAATGTACACATTCTTTATCTTCTTGGTTACCATGAACGCATTAAGTTCGTCCACAAAAATCAAACAAAATTTTCTAGGTTTGACCTTAAAAAATGCAATATTCGCTGTAAACACACACGGGTACTCGGATACCCCTGTCAGGAGTCTACGTGTGTAAATACAATACTATCAGTATGGTTAGTGTTAAAGTTAATTGTAAACTGTTCTAAATAACTAAGTCTTAAAAGCTTGCTGTCTGCCCTAATTTTCCATAAGCTTATCACGTTGTTTTTTCGTAAACAGAAAATTCTGTCCAAGAACCACCTTTTTAAATTGATTGTTTCACCGATCTATTAATAAGAGGAAATAAGTCAATGAGATATCCTGAGAAGAGAGGCACTTATGGCCTTGAAAAACCTTTTCAACTCTTAATTCTCCCTAATACTCATCAGTATTATTACTCAAATAGGTGTTACTTCTCTTAAGAATTAGAGACAATTATGGATCGTTTTCTCTAATATTCCATTATCAGAAAAACAGGTCTCTTGTCAAACTTTAATATATAAAATTAAGCTCATTAAGTTTGAATAAACTGATTTTTGCCGATTATAGACCTACTTTGAACCATAGTACGTAAAAACTAGGTTCGTGAGCTGAATTTTCTTTGTTTCGCTCGTTTTACGACTCGAGCTCCTAAGTTTAATTTTTAAATTCGTGCAAAACAGAATCGAAAACAAATTAATTTCAGTGCATGTTGTTTGTCTATGATTAAATGCGCAATACCAGTGCATTCGTATGTGTGTATGTATGCATATTTTGTGTGCAGCGACCAATAAGAATTGCTCGTTTTCAATTCGTTTTAATGCTTTTCGATTCGGTTTGCGTTCCGAATTTTATTTTTAAATTCTTTTGTTCTTAATTCTTCTCACAAGACGTATTTTAAATTCTCTAATTCTTAAAATTCGGATCTCAAGAAATATAGTTCCTTACAAACAAATTCAATTCGAGCACTCTTCCTACTCTGCTTTTAACCTATTGTGTAGAGTCATTAAGATGTTTAAGTTAAGCTTCAAGGAAATATGTACTTATTTTTTCGCTTTCTGACTTTAATAAGAATTGCCAGGAGAGTGTGTAAGACCGTTTCAATTGTAGGGTATTTCGTTTAAAAATAAAAATCTATATCTACTTACAATCCAACAATATGTTTCATTAAAAAAAAAAAATTATTTTTCTTTTATTGCTACTCTTCTTGCAAACTTTCAAATGCAAATAATCGAAGGCAATATCGCCGTGTCAGTAGAAACAATACAAAACTTTACGTTTCTCGCAGGTTAGACAGCAGACAATATAAATATAGCGTTACAATAATAACAAAAAAAAACTTAATAACAATACCAACAACAATATAACCAATAAATAAAATAAAAATGAAATAAAAAAATAAATGAAAAGAAAGCAAAATCATAAAAAAGCTCTGACTGGCTGTCTTCTAAAGAAATCCATGTAAAAAGTCTGTTTGTGTATACATGGCAAGAAGAAAACAGCAAAGGCTGTATTTAAGTTAACTTTTTAGGTGCAATTTGCCCTCCCCCCATTCCACAAATAGGTCTTTGAAATGATTTTGGTATGATGTGGTATGAAATGAAAGAAAAAAATAGGCGTTGCTTGTTATTGTTGTAATCATAATTTTCGATCAAGAGAGTCAGAGAAATTGTATAATAATCATTGTTACAACAAAAACAACAAGAACAACAATAAAAAAGAAGAAAAAATATATAAAAATAAGTTATAACAAACTGTAAATAAAGAACAAATGAAAACAAATAAAAATAAAAGCAAAAAGAAAAAACGCCATCAAAGCAGAATATTTTTGGTTAAAGGGAATATGAAGAAAGAAATAAAAATTTGTTTGTGTTTTGTTCTAAGGAGCCGCCACATCTAAGAACAAAATAGCTTGGCCAGAAAAAAGAATTTTTTTTTTTTTTTTTTTTTTTTTTTGAATCGAAATAAGTGGAAGGAAATAACAAAATAAGGAAACTTTTTAAAGGTTAAGAGCCCAGCACCACCAAAGAATTTATTAATACCTCAGCTGGTCATTTTTTGTTTTTATTTTCGTCTTTATTCCAGAATTTGATTTGAACAAGCAAAAAATTCAATTTGACAAATATTTGTTGGTATTTGTATGGTATTCACTTGTTTTTTTTTCAACTGTTTTTTCAGTTCTAAAATTGTGACATATTTTTAAGGCATTTAATTGGAGTCATTAAGGAAAAAATTAGCGAAATAGCGACTATATTGTTGAAGCTACATGTGTATAATTATTTGTTATACATTAAGTTTATTGAAAAATCATAATGGAGGAACATAGCTTTCAACAACACTTACTATTGATAAAATTCTTTTGTAAAAATTGACATTATGTTCGAGCAACTTTTCGCCTGCCCATTTTCGTTCTAAAAAGAAGACTTTCCTTGGTGTAGTGAACAATTTTGAGTCTACTGATACAGTAAACAATGAAACAACGCCTGTACTATAAGAATATGCATAAACTACTAAAAATATCGGCGCTGTCTGTGAGAGTGTGCATGATAATCTGATGGAGTCTTTTGTGGTCTTTTACAGACTACAACTTGACGAGTTTTGTGTCTATACAAAACTCAACTGACCTAGGAGCTGAAGTAAACTACCATAAACAACAACGTGTGTTCACTACAGTGTTGCCATCTTGTGTCTAATTACACATATTGTGTGTGATTTTTAATTATGCGTAATTAACTTCATGTATAATTTGTGTAATTTTTTTTCATATGTGCAATTTTGATGCCGATTGAGTGTAATTCATAATGCTGTTGGTGGCAACACTGGTTCATTAAAACACCATGAAGTAGTTGGAAACTGAGCCTAATTTTTATCTTCTGCAATAAGACCTATTGCTGGATGAATGGATATGCCAACAATAAAATTGCCGAATTTGGTTTTGGATCAGAGCAACTAAGGATATTTAGGGCTCTGAATTCAACTATACACTCCCCGTTTTTTACTATTGGTTCTAGTTTCCGAATTTGGAAAAAAATTCACTGCAGAAACGAAGCATGTTTTAAAATTGGGCTATTACGTCTCGTTAATTTGTATCGCATGCTGGCAGTACTATAAAACAGTCAATACAGACACTACAATTTCACAATTATTAATATGACAGAAGCCCACATTCATTTTAAATCTTCATAATAGTAGCGTTTAAGCAAGTCAGGAAGATCGTGTGTTACTGATTCAAGTTATTTTTCCTTCGTGTGTGGAAAAAAAATATCCGAATCATTAAAATATGCATATTTACATAATTTTAGTTTTGCTGTCAGAAGCTTGGACAAACAGTGGAAAAAAATCTAAAGAACTGTATTTCCAAGCCAGTCCAACGTATAACAAATAATCCATTACCAGTCATTCCCAGTGCTACGAGCAGAGAGTCCGAAACATCGTTCACCAGCAGTGGTTGTTGGTATAAGGCTGATGATGAACGCCATTTAGTGACTAAAGCTGAGCTGAATGATCTAATTCGGGATTTAAGGAAGCAAGACGCAGAATTACTAGCTTTACACATGCAGCAGTGGCAATATCTTGCAGTTGGGACAAAAGTAACAATCTATAGAGATAGAAGCATATTTTGAAAAGAAACACTCTATTCTATACTGTACTGATGTTTATTGCTTTTTCGAAAAATTAACCAGCCATATGGCAAAACTGAATGGAGATTATTTATTGATGGCTCTAAGTACAGTTTAAAGGCTCTTCTTTTGCATAATGGGAATGGAGAACCATCCATACCAATTGATTTTGTCATTAATACAAAAAAAAAGAAAAATTACGAATCAATGACTGAAATTTGAACATTACTGAAATATAACGGTAATAAAATAGAATGGAAGATCTGTGGTGACCTTACGGTATGTGATTTAAATTTCTTTGTATATATTGCATTGTTACAAAAATAAGGTTGGGCACCACAGCGTTTATTAGATCGCTAAAATAAATAAACAAAAGCTGCAAGAACAACTATATGTGATGTTTACAAATAACCAAATCTACAACAACAAACATTAGCAGAGATAAAATAAATACAAATAACACAGCAACAACAGTAAATAAGCAGCAAAGAAAACAAGTAACAGACAATAAACAAGCAATAACAAATACTAAAAGCTGAAAGAGGTAGATTTTTACATACGCGTGGTTACAAAAGAAAGAAATGGAATCTACCTAAAATATCGAGAGGTTCGAGAGCTTTCGATGTATTGTTTACTCAGCCATATAAAAAGCACATCGATGCGTACAATGATGAGTTTATTTGTAGTAAACTCAGCGAGTACAGTTTAAGTAAAGTAAACTTAGCTAATGAGTCCTGTTGATTTGAAGTCAGCATAAAGAGAGTTTAGAGTGATTAACCTCTGGTCGAAGAGAATTTAAGTTGTGATCGAGTACGAGTAAGTACGATCGGGTTGGAAGATTTTTAGGTAGGAAGATCTGTCGAGTAATTGTTGTTGTTTACAAACTTGTAAAAAGACAGAGTAATTAAGAATAGAAAATTGAAAGGTTACAAGCAGTGGTGCACAAAATAGTATTGCATAAAGGATTTTAATTCAAAACTAAACACAAGATTTATTTTATTTTAACTACAATCTACGAACTCATACATACACGTTTTTAAAAAGGTAAAAACGTAACAGTATAGACCATCGTAAATAACTGTAAATTAATCTGTCTCAGGTCATTGGTCTGTTGACAGGTATGCAAGGAGGTTTAATTAACTTCTTAATATTAATTAAATTTAATTAACTGTTAAATATTATAATTTTTTACAATTTTTAACAGTTAGTGTCCATTTTTTTCAATAAAAATATATTTAGATATAAGCGGTCTAACTGAGCCCTTTGTATTGTTTAGGATCTGTTTCACGCATCTTTGATGCCGTCTTTCATGTTCGCTAAATTTTGGTGTAAACGTTCTCCTTGCTCGTCGCTCATATCAACTAAGTTTTCATGAGATGGGAATAACGAAACTGTAATTTAAGAGACATTCGTTTTCTTATCTCAAAATAATTTTGCAACAAACTGTTGGTTAAAGTCCGCCTTATTTCTGATTCTGTAAACAGTGACTTTTGTTTGAGTCAAAACATTTCCACTCCTGCAACTGTGATGCGAACTTTAGCTGCTTTTTGTTTCAATAAAACCAAATCACGAAACAAGTCATTCAGTTCACTTTGCAAAATTAATACTTTTGTTCCATGCTAAAATCATCGGTCGATGATAAACTAAAAGATTTCATTGAACTTGCACTCATAACTGAACAAATTAAAGAATGGTCATTGCACGTATAGGGAACTGGTTTGTATATTACTGTGCTATTTTTTTCATTTAGACCGACCACATTCATCAAAACCAACAATCATCATCATGATTTTTCTACTCTCTTAATAACATTGGCATTAAAAATGGCAAGTACACTTCTTTACTAAGTGACCATCTGCCAGGGTTGACAACAACTCGGGTTTTTTATAAAAGCCAACTAACCGGATTTTATTGGATTTTTTGATGGGTTTTTTTTTGGGTTTTATAACTGCTTCTAAATTTCGTTCAAGTCGGCAATATATTTTGTTTGTTTATACAGCAATATTGCACTCTTGGTGAGATCAAGGCGGCATTGTGTACTATGAGCTGCTAAAACTCGGTGATCGGAGCAGACTGCAATTACTTCGTTTGAATTGTGAGAAAATAGGCCGGAATATAAATACAGGCATGATAAAGTTATTCTTTTGTATTCGCCATATTCTCCGAACACTGTTCACACCTCTTTATATGGGCTTTTTTTAAATGGCATTTTGCTATAATAGCCTAAGTATCTGAGTTATGGAACACATTCGCTTTCAGCGCAAATCACCTCATTCTACAGCTAAAAAACAATGGATTCTTCGTTTTTTAACACAAAAGTGTAAGGGAAGCAAATGCAACACATATGCATTTCGTTTAAAGGCATTTCGATTTACTGAAACTATCTCGGCCGCATAAAGTGGTATGAGTTTATCACTTCCTTGGAAGAAATACAAAATCGTCTTTAAAGTTAGAGCGCCTTAAAAGACGAGAAGTTTTTTTGAGACGGTATTTGGATATTGGCACAGATGTGGGGAACAGGTATAAGAAGTGATTTTATCAGTTTGTTTTTTGAGCTCAAAAACGGAAGAAATAAATTTGCAGTCTCAATACGTAAATTACTCTTATTTTTGTTTTAAATAAACTACGAAAACCTTTTAAAAAAAACCCATCCAGGTTTTTTTTTATACATAATAATTTAACCCACCCGGGTTTTATTGGGTTACCCACTGAGGTGCCAATCCTGCCATCTGCACAGTTTTGTACTACACGCATTACAAGATTAAAAAAAAAATAAATAAAAATTTGGACTATTTAGTGTTCGTTACAGAGAAACTAAAATATCATATTGATCAAATCTCTGATACTTTATCCACTTTTATCACAAACATTTGCAAACATAACAATAACACTTGGAATTCTCTTTGCATTGTCGTTATAATAGTGCAGTGCATTCAACTCGTGAGCTCAAAAACTTGACCCTATCCTGAAAAGCGATAAGAAACAAACTAAAGATAAACCTACTCCCAGTGAAATACGTAAACGCAAACCACGTAAAGCTGACTAAGAAACAAATATGCTTTTATGCTAAAATTCTTGTTTAAAGTTCAGAACGAACATAAAATTTTGAAATGCGCACAGAATTTCATCGAAATGTTCAGTTCATGCAAACAAAATTATATACTTTTTCTTTTCTCATTAAAACACTAATAATATGATAAAAAAAAATGGTATTAAAAACTAATAAATATATATCCCTAAAAGGAAACTCAGGTTCAAATTATCGCCTCAAACAACGTTAAGATTTGTTCTTATCAGCTTTGATTCAAAATAGAATTCGTAAATTGTGTAATTAAATGAAAATCGTAACAGCTCGGTAAATGAGTTCTCCTGGTCTATTAGAACATTTGGAACGTTAAGACTCAGGTTTTCGTTTTATAATTTGGTGAAATGGTCAATGTTGGTTTAGAATAAAGCTTGAAAAAAAAACCTTCAATAAAAAAAAAAATATTTTGTTTTTTTTTTTATTTCAGAGGAGAATATAATTTTCCCTCTCTTCAAAATTCCCATTGACAGTATGGGGGCATATGCATATTTGACCAAAATTTTTTCAGTTTATTTAAGAGTTTAACGTGTTTTTTGTCCGGTTTTATTTAAACAATTATTTGAAGCGTATTTTTTGTATCAATTTTTTTGTTGGTTGTAGTTATTTTTTTTATTTGTCGTTTTGTTGTTGTTGCTGTTATTATTTTTAGTGTTGGCAGAAAATATATTTGAAATATTTGCTTTTTTTTCTTCTCTATAATTTCATATTTTTCTTTTCTAAATAATCATTCGTTGTAGTTGTTATAGTTGTAGCACAAAAAAAAATATGTAAAAAATAAAATATGTCGTTGAAATTGAACAAAAATTTTGTTTTGTTTGTTTGATGGTTTGTTTGTTTGTTTGTTTGTTGTACGTGTAACTAAAACTGTGCATTTCTATTTTTAAAATTTTTTTATTGGCTTGTTTGTCGGTTTGTCTGTTGATTATTGACAGTCGGATTGTACATGAATTTGGGGATTGTATCTTTTCGTCTTTTTTTTCAAATTTTAAGGTGACCAGTTGTTGTTTGTTTTACGGCCCAGAGATTAATTTTTATGAGCAAAAGTAGAATATTTTATTGTAATTTTTAATGTTTAGTAAAGAGGATTATTTTATGGGCTATTGTTAAATATGACTTTTATCCTTTGAAATGGTACATTAAAAAGCAATAATTTGTTGTTCTTTTGATAAAGCCCTTTCATTTATTATTAACAAAATAGCATATTTATTTTTTTGTTTTCGGTTTTTTTTTCGCCAAGAGTAAATCGGTAGTCATTTTATTACTTTAACGGCAATATGAATGTTTAAGAAATATTCACAAATATTGGGCAAATGTACATGGTTTACAATCGTGAATAGTATTGTATTTTTTTCGAAACATTCTTCATGCTTATGGGAAAGTAGGAATAAAACTCAGCTCTGTTTTAGCTACAAAAAACCAAGATTTACTGTTCAACAAGACGGCGTATAAGGCATGGTATAGAATGCATGTCGGCAAATGGTGTTGTTGGGTACAAGTTCATAGCCGGAATAGTGAATCAGCATAATACCTCGATATTTTGAAAGAGGAATTTCTTGTAAGCGCCGAAAAGCTGTATCAGGATAGTTGATATACTCATATGTATGGCATGAACCTCAAGTATTCTTCTATGTTGGTAAGGTTGTGGCTGCCATATAATGTCAAATCATAGTTAGAGTATCCACTTCATTCTACTGAAGGTACAGTCACAAAAAACGAATCCGTCATATGTTTAGCAACTTTAGTTAACTTTTACGGAAGAATGGCAGAAGATTTCCTTAGAATTTACCAAAAACTGGCGACGCCTAATAGACTAAATTAGGCTGGAAAGTTAAAAAACAGTTGCATTAGTTATTGAAAAACTTATAAAGCAGAGTTTTATGTAGTCGCCCGCAGACTTTTGTGAACTAACGAATTTTAATGTTTTAACTTTTTTATATTTATTTTTTACTTATTCTGTAGTTTATTGTGCAAAATTGTTTTTTTTTACAAGTTTTTTATAAAATATTAGCATAACCCAAGCGGCGTTGGCTGGAAATCTATATGTATGTAATGCAATACCCGTTTATCCAAACTCTCACGCTTTTTGGCTGATGTGGATAGATAACAATTCTTTAACTTTTACCATTCTACACACATGGAAAACATTTCATATTTAGTATAGATGAGAGCTACCACGCCAACTTATTTAATCTCGCCCAGTTGTTGACTGATGATGTGCCATGTCTAAGAAGTTATTTAAGCCACATTTAGAATCTTACGATTATCGTTCTCAAGATATACGAAAATCAATATTTACTTGTGTGAGAGGTACCATGCATACTTATTCGATTCCGCCCACTTGACTGATGATTTGTATTAACCTCCAAGTCACTTCTCAAGATATACAGAAATCAATCTTTACTTTGTGTGGGAGCTACCATGCTTACTTATCCAATTTAGTTGGAGAACTTAGAACATGTGCACTGAATCGACATACCAAATGTTATTCAAATAGCTTTAACAGAAGCAGAAATAAAGAAATGACCGCCTACAGCGCCACCTGTTGAGTATTTTTCGACTTTTTCTTTTTTCCTAAACCTGCGCGTAGCAATTACTAACAAAATCGCAGAAGAAAGTATCCAATTTGGTCTAGCCGTTTTCAAGATTTAAGCATCCGAACAAATCACAATTCATTTTTGTATATATAGATTCTAATAAGAAAATAAAAGCATGAAGTGTCTTGGTTATATACTTATTAAAAAATTCAGGTTTTATTGTTGTCCATAGACTTTTGTGACATAGTGTAAATTTGGTATTACAGGCACCTGAAGCCTTAAAAACTAGTGCGCTGATTGAATGTTGCCTTTAGGAAAGAAAATCTGATGGTTGTGGTTTATATTTTAAGCACAAAGAGAATATATTGACTCTGTTTGAGAAAAGGAGGTAGATTTTATTCCGTCACTATGCTCTTAATAGCCATTAGTATGCCGCTCTATATTAATAAGCGCTTCACACCACTACGTCTTTAAGAGGCAAGTGGGCCAATGTGAAAACCCATAATCTAAAATATTCGACGCCAAAGTCAATAGCACCAAGTTTATGCTCAGAAATGCTTAGTAATGCTCTGTTTTTGTGAGATCAGATGGATAACAAGCGAGTAATTTAATCAAAGGACAAGTGTACTAATGAAAAGCTCAATTAAACAGCAAAACCGACTTTAATATCAACTATGCATGATACCAAGCTAATTAGTTGGTTGTATTTATTGGTTTTAAAACGAATATAAATTTGGTGAAATGATAAAGAGCGATCGTTACCAAACTTTATTACACTCAAACCTCATTTTGTGCATTCAATTTGTTACACGAAAATCCGCATAAACCGAATTCGCATAAAACGGTACACTAGCTCTATATAAAAACTACTGGTTCGTTCTTAGATTTGAAAAAAAATTTGTTTCATATAGGAAAACAATAAAAAACAAACAATAAATAATAAAATTTATAATATTAATTTAATAAAGATAGGAAAGATAGAAATAATTTTTTAATAATTGTTCATATATCACAATTGGTTAAAATGTACGTGTCTACACCGTTTTCCAATTGGTCACTTTGATCACTAGAGAAAACATGTAATTTATTATCACCATTTGGCAAACATATTCTCATCATGACTAGAAGGAACAGACAACGAACTTTCAGCAGATTCATCTTTGTCTGTGGCTATGCTCGTTCCCTTTATGGATCCACATTAAAAATTTCGTTTTAATAAGCATTAACTCTGTTAAGAACTTTACAAATTTCATTTGAAGTATCAGGTTTAACTAATAACATTGTCATCGGATAATTGCACTTCTATAAGTAGTTCTGCCTAATCATTATGGCTTAGAGAATGTAATCCGTTGCATGCAATTTGGCTAGTCAGGCTTAAAATTTCATCTCATATTTTTCTTCACCAGTGTTGCTACCAACACAACCTGGATATGCAGCTTTCCAGCACGCAATTATGGCTTGCAGTCGTTTTTTTGATGCTGCAGATGTAGTCATAATAATACAATCGAAAATTGGAAAATTTTTTTTCACTTCCATTAATGAAGGAGAGTTCGCTTGAAAAAAAACGAAAATTTTAAAAGCGCATAAATTTGCATTCGCATAAAACGAGGTTTGAGTGTATTAATTTTGAAGAGAAGATTGAAAGAAAAAGAGTCAGAATATACGGTTAGATAAGTGTTTAGACCAATTATCTGGAAAAATCGACAGGAAGATTAAGCTATATTGCTTTGACCAGAAGAATTAAGCCAGTTGATCTTTGTAAAGAAAAAATTCAAATGGTCATCCATTTTCAAAAGTATGTCGAACATACGTTTTTTAGATTCCTAAATGAAGTGTTGCCAAACAATTTTTTCGTTCTTTTTTTGCTTCTTTTTAAATATACAACAAAGAATATATATTGACAAATATTCACACACAATCACTCCACACTAGCACACTATGCAATCCCCATGAATTTGTCTACTTTTTCCACATTTTTTTTTTTTTTAACAAAAAATGCATTTCACGTTTTTCGAAATAATATTTTAGGGTTGAGTGGATAAATAACATTTATGGCTACACAAAAAATAAGTAAGTAAATATCAAAGTTTTTTGTCATTTTTTGTAATTTTTATTTTTTTTTTTTTGAAACACAATTCTTTTTCGATTTGTTCTTCATACCCTATAAAGCATCGTAAAAAATAATAACTGACTAGAGTTTTTGTGGAACAGAAAATTGTTTGACAATTTTGTAACGATGTTTAATAAAATAAAGCATAAATTTGGGTTCTAATTATAGGAAATTGTACTCACTGAAGGAACATACTTTAAACATCCACGTTGGTGTTTAAATCGAAGATGCCGAGGATTTCAAACAAAGAACAAGATTTTCTTTTAATTTTGATAGGATCGCACATTTTTTGTTTTTAATTTGGACAAATACAATTAAATTTCCGGTGTTGTTACTATGATATTTTCATCGATAAAACATTGTCACAATATCAGTGTCAAATCGAAATTTGTATGAAACTATCGTAAATGAAAAAAGTGTTATGTGTGACAACATCATTGTAATATCACGCCACTAAAGTAAGTTGGAATTTAGCGATATTGTCTGTTAGGAGTAGACTACATGTTGAAATTTAGCAAAATTGTCGACTATATACAGAGAAATTTGTCTGCTATACCTCCCCGTTGACGAATAAACAGACGCCAGACACAATCAACATTTGTCGTCTATGAAACTTTGAATAATTACTTTAAAAAGTCATGTGACACCAAATAAAATTCATCGTCAGTCATCGTTGACTTACCATTCTCAACGTTTGTTACGTTAATTCACTATGAAGTACGGCAACAGGTTATCTTGCAAATTTATAATTATTAAAAAAAAAAAATTTTGCACAAGCATTTTGCGCAAACATTTACATTTTTTATTTCCTAACACAAATTTACGTTTTTGAGATTTTTAAAGTTAATTTTTGTATATTTTTATTTTTACACAGTTCGTACAGAATGTATGAGATATGTTCCAAAAATGTGGTGATTTTTTTAACTTCTAGGTGTACTGCGAAGTTCGATTCTATTTCACGTTGGTACAAATAAAGCATATCTAGAAGAGTCAAGA
Organism: Wohlfahrtia magnifica; assembly: GCA_023159175.1. Taxonomy (NCBI): domain Eukaryota; kingdom Metazoa; phylum Arthropoda; class Insecta; order Diptera; family Sarcophagidae; genus Wohlfahrtia; species Wohlfahrtia magnifica. Next base: position 1,662,857 of record JAKWBJ010000490.1, on the reverse strand, counting down.
CTTTAAAAAAATTTAAAGCTTTTACTTACATTTTGTTGTATTCTACAGGGAATCTAACTTGGCTTTTGCAGAAAGGCATGTGTAAAGAATTGTAAAAAGAACTACTCACTTTTGTAGTTTCTTTTTCAGATTTGCTTGTGATAGATTCTTAGGTCGAAAACGACTCCATAATCAAAATTAAGTTGCCATTGCTACCGAAGAGACTGGACTGAGAATAATAATAATTTTCACAAGTTTTTGCTTTGGCTAGAGCTGCTCCTATAAATTTTACTTAAAAATTGTTAAAAGAGAGACTACTAGATTTTTCTTTTTTGGTTCAAGACGAGTAATATCCCAAGTTTAGTCTATAAAAAACTAAACTAACCGTTCTTGCGTTGCTTAGAGCATTTTTGTTGTACTAGTTTATCCAATCTCTCCCGCTACAGTTCTCAACACATGCAAAATTGTTTTTTTTTTGTCGTTTAGATCAAATTCAGAAACTTCTACTCTAACCTTTCTCTAGATATATAATATAAATATTTACTTCGTATGGAAGATACCACGACCATGAACTTTTTAACTGATGATTTGTATTAACTACGAAATCATTAAGATCAAATTCTGAATCTTCCAACGTAACCGTTCCCGTGATATACAAAACATTTACTTTCTATGGGAGGTACTACTTCTACTTATTCTATTCTGCCCATTTTTGATTGATTTGATCATTCAGACCAAATTTATAAATTTCCACTTTAACCGGTCTCAAAAACTAAAAAAATCAACATTTGCTTTGTATGGGAGGTACCATGCCCATGATTTGTATTGACCACGAACCTATTTGAACCAACTCTTACTGTTACCGTTTTGAAGATATTGAAAAATAAATACTCGTATTGGCAGGGCACCTCTTGTTAAAAATAATCAGTGAAAGTAGACTTTTTCAACACATGTATTGACTTGTAAATTAGTTTAGTGGCTCTTGAGTTATTAAATGAAGAACTTAGCACAACTTATTTTATATACGTACTTACATATATGTATGTACATACATATCTATATTATAAAGGGTTGTCCAACAATAATGCACGATGTTAATTGTGAGTTACAACTTAACATCAAGTTTTTGGCTCAACTTAATTTTAAATTTTTTTATTTCACTGTTTGACAAACTTAACTATGGAGAGGTGCACAATTGAGCAGCGCGTTAAGGTTGTTGAAGCTTTTTACGAAAATGGGCGTTCAAATCAATTTGTATTTCGTGCACTTCATGATATTTTTGATCAGCATAATCGACCAAATGTGTGCACAATCGGAAGAATAGTGAGCAAATTTTATCAAACCTGGTCTATAGGAACTGTAGAAATACCTGTGCATGCTCGTCTAGTTCGTTCTGCGGAAAACATTGCTGTTGTTCGCCATAGTGTTGCAGAAGAGCCTCGACTCGTCGTCTTGCCCAACAATAGAACATCTCACGAACATTACTGATGCGAATTTTGAATATAGATTTGGATTTGCACGCTTACAAGGTTCAATTGACTCAAGAGCGTCGTCAATACGCCGAATGGTTGGCTGAACAGGCAGAAGTGAATGGTGACTTTTCAAAGAATGTCATCTTCAGCGACGAGGCATACTTATTGCCTCATTTGGGCAAATAAGAATCCACGGGTGATTAATAAAAAGCTGATGCATCCACTAAGAGTGACTGTTTGGAGCGCTTTATGGGCTGGCGACGTCATCAGGCCGTACTTCTTTGAAAATGAGGTCGACCGATCAGTTACCGTGAATGATGTTTACTATCGCGAGATGATAACGGATTTCTTGTGGCCAGAAAATGGGGATCTGAACCTGGACGGTATGTGATTCCAACAGGATGGTACCACTTGCCACGCAGCCAACGTCTTGTGGTGGCTCTTTTGCGCGAGAAATTTAATGGCCGTGTTATCTCATGGTGTGGCGATGTTAATTGGTCGCTACGATCATGTGATTTGACACTGTTGGGCTTCTTTCTTTGGGGATATTTAAATGAAAAAGTGTACGTCAATAAGCCAAGAACAACTAAAGAGCTAAAAGATGAGATAATTCAGCACATTAAAGATATTGAACCTCAATTATGTCACAGTCATTGAAAATATGGACCGACGAATAAAGGTATGCTACCGAAGCCGTGGCGAGCATTTGGCCAATATTTTGTTTCACACATGATTTTTTTTGGTTTCCTTCTTTGTACTTAATTGAAATTGCAGCCAATGCGTGAAAACTTTGGAGAAGTCTCCATTGGCTTTATCAGGTAATTTTCGGTAGTATGCATTTTAAAAACATGTTAAATCTATTCAAAACACTTGAAATGATCCTTTAATGATCCCTAAGTGTTAATTATATTGTAAGTTCTTAATTCAAATAAATCCTTTTTTGAATTTTTTAAATTTAGTGCTCATCGAGTGCCTTGAGTACTGAAGGTTGGTGAAAAGTTTTCCAAAACGTCAGTCGTATATGACCATCCACGAGTATAATTTATTTATCTTTCGTATTAAACTAAAGCAAAATAATAAAAATAAATAAAAAATTACAAAAATTATTTTTATGTATATTGGCATAGTTTGTTCGGTTTGTTTGGCAGCATTTTTTAATACAACACTTCATCATCTCATCAATATTATATGACAGCATTGCAAAAAAAAGAGTTTGTCATTGAGTCAATACAATGATGATGATGATGATGATAATAATAATGATGATGATGATGATGATGATGATGCGATGGTTGGTTACACGTTCACAGTCCAAATATTTCTTTCTTTTTTTTTACTTACTTTTTATAGAATAAACAACAGTTTAAAATGAAAATATTTCTTTTTTTTTAAAACGAGAAAAAAGGGCGGAAACGAAATAGTCATCGTTCAATATTTTATGATGAATATGAATATATTTTAATAGATCAATGTACGAGTTATGCAGAATAAGAAGAGTTTTATGCTTTTCGATTTTGTTGAATACTTTTCCGTTTTTATATTCATTTCTTTCGATGCCATAAAATTTACAAAAAAAAAAAAAAAAAAATACATAAATTCAAATTTCTTCTTTTTTTTACGATGATAGTTTGTGAATTTCGGCAATTGGTTTTTTTTGTGCAACAAATTTATGTGGCATAGAAATATTTTCGCGTTTTATTCAGTTAATTTATTTTTAAATGAAAAATTGTTAAAGCCTTAAATAGTATCTAAATTTAATTATAAAATACCAGTGGCGAGCGGCAAATGCTGACAATGGTAAAGCATCGATGACTGACGATGTATTTGCTACGATGTCATATATAAATTTTAAAATTTTCCAAATTGTCCAAATTGTTAGTAAGTCCTTACAGACAATATCGTTACAAATTTCGTGCTCTTCTCCTTAACGGGAAGGTGTATTGGGCTAAATTATCGCTAAATTATACTATGAAGTCGACTCATAACAGACAATGTCGCTAAATTTCCCGAATGAAGTCGACTTATAACAGACAATGTCGCTAAATTTTTGCTTTCTTTAGTATGGTGACATTTACTGACGTCATACATAACTGCCTTTCTTTGTTTTATTGTCACGCGAATTGCTGAATGAAATTTTTACTTTGCGATAATTTCATACTGATATTGTAACGATGAAAATATAATAGTGACAATATGGTTCAAATTCGCTATTTGGGTATTGAGGTTGCCATAAATGGTTTGAAAAATCATTTAATTAATTGTGTTATTACAGTACAGTATCACTTTAGCGCTGGAGACAATTATTATTGTCATAAGTACAACGTTTTGGCCTTTAAATTGTTAATTAAATCAAAGATGTGACTCATTTGTATTAATTATAGTTCATAAGATCATAGAAGGAGTGAGGTTATATTAAAGTGATTTTTGTAATAGAAAAACAATTTCAGTCTCACTTCTCTATATGCCAATCAATTCAAAATTAATTTCTAAGTTGAATGGACCATGATTAGGAATCGTTTCTAAACGATAGATAGCACTTATGTTTAAAGTTAAGTAGATACGCAGCAATTTTTGCCGTTAAGCGTTTTATGAAACCAAAGAAAACCGTAAGCAAAGCGTTAACACAGGGATGTCACCCAAGGAAGTCACCATATATAATGTCTTTGTGCAATTTTACACTATTTCTGATGCCTAATAATTCCTAAGAGAAGCTTATTTATGATTTTTGTAACCAAACCTTAGATATATAGTATTTATTTATGACCGGAACATTAGAAACAAAGCAAGACGTGAGCCAACTGAGATGTCATATATTACTAAACTGGTCTAATGCTCAAAATATAACAAAAATTGCTTGGCTCGAAATAACCGAGACATATACTCGTATAATAAACAGCAACTCAGTGTTTATTAAGAGCTTCTTGGAATTCTTATAATATTTGATCATTTACCGGATACATTCATGGTATTGTATATAGAATACTTAACCTCTGTAGCGTATTGTAGACTCCAGGAAACATACCGTTAAGATGCCTCAAAATTGGTAGAAATATTTCTTTTTTACAAAATTCAAGCCTATGGTTTCTTCAAACAGGAATATGATTCCGTTCGATTTTATAATAGATTCTTTCCCGTTGGAGACCGTTTCTGCCTTCTTGATCTGTGTGTGTTGTTGGAAGCTGTTATTTATTAATCATATCAGTATGAAGGGAACACATTGTTCTTTGTATTACTAGATAGCTATGTATATATTTCACTTGTTAGGCCGATTCGGAAGTATGAGTCGGTTATTTTGAATCCTTAATATCTTTTATCTTACTTCTATTATTCTGTTCACGTGACTTAGGATGGAAATATGTTGGTGGATTTCTTCCATAAGAGGCTAGATTGGGCCTAATAAAACTTCCTACATTGGAGCGGAGAAAGGCAGTTTTAGATATTTGTTTTGTTGCAACCTCGTAGCTGGTGATGTCCTAGTAAGATTTTCCCGGCATCATCGCCCTCTTGCATTGGATTGTTACAGGACAACTATCCAAATTCGTTTCCTTTCCGTAGATTATGCAATGACTTTAATTGTAGCATTTGTTATACTAAACGTAGTTTGTTAAGCCCGTATTGTCGATATGATTTTTATTTAGTACTAACCTTTAAGCGATACGTGTATAAATTTGGCAGCAATCTGACTATTGATGTGTGAGTTATACCATTTTGTGTGAAGCAACTTTTGTTATTGAAAAAAAAAAAAAATGGGAAAAAGTGAATTTCGAGTTTTGATAACGCATTGCATTTTGATGAAAAAAATAAAATGGAAACCAAGCAATGGTTGATAAACATTATCCAAACTCTGCTCCATCGAGAAAAATAGTAGAGAAGTGAATTACTGAATTTAAACATAGTCGTACCAGCACAAATGATGCAAAGCGCAGTGGAGGCTGTTGTTCCAGAAAACATCAAAAAATCCACATATTGTTTATGAACGATCGCAAATTGAAGGTGCACGTTCTAGCTGATATTGTAAAGATATCAGATGGTAATCTTTTTACCATTTTACAGGAACATTTTGGTATGTGAAATCTCTGTTCAAAGTGGGCGCTCACAAATCGTCACAAATCGATGAAAACGATGGCAAAATTTGATAAATTCGGCTTCGAATTGCTCACCCACCACCCATCGTATTCTCCAGATTTAACCCCCAGTGACTTTTCCTCTTTTCAGATCTCAAGAGAATGATTGCTGGAAAGAAATTTAAGTCCAATAATGAAGTAATCGCTAAAAATGAGGCCTATTTTGACGAGAAAAAGAAATCGTACCATAAAGTTACCTGACCTGTTGTATGTATTTTCGTCATGATTTCTTTGTAGTTTATAGTTTTTATGTTCAGCTTCTGATTACGTTAATTTGGTTAATTTGGGTTTTTGTTGCCATAACTTATTTGTGAGTGATAAGTGTAAGTGTCTCTATGACATGAAGACGCAGCCTTTCTCGTCGGGTGAGAGTCCAGTCTTGTTTTGGACTACAAGTTGGTACTACTTGTTAAAAATATAGCCTGTAACTCAAAAAGTCATTGGATTTTCTTAACAAACTTTATAAAGTAGACTTTAAACGAATATGAATTTGCTATCTATGGCAATTTATTTATTTTATATTTAAAAAGATTACGTTTGTGCAACATTTTATTTTAAATATTTTGTTTTTTGATTTCAATTTATCCAATACATAAACATACATACATATGTACATTAAGATCATACCTTGTGGAATATGGGCTCACCTTAACGAAATTATATATCATTTTGATTTGGTTTTTTCAAACGAATTTCATTCACTCATTCATTCGTTCGTTTACATTCATGCATTTATTTTTGCTTCGAAATTCATGCATGAAGTGCTAAAGTATTCCCATCTTGATACATTATCTTATTTATGGTTAACAAAAAACCACAATAAAAAAAAATAAATACAAAATAACTGATGCAATTTCATTTCTTTATTTAAAAAATCTTTTATTGTAATTACAATGTTTTATTTTGTTATTTAACACAGTGGCTTAATGTCAATTATAAACACTATTTAATAGTTTCACTACCAAACGGCAACAAAAAAAAAAACTATGGGCGTGAAAAAACGACAGACAAATTTGCATAAAAATCGTCAACTTACACATTCATGTGTGTACGTGTATATGTGTGTTAAACAGTATTTTTTCTCACGCTTTTACATTTTAAATCGTTCGTCAATACAAAATAGTCTCACACTCGCATACAACAACCAGCGAACAATTTCTAAGAAACAAAATTATTTCAAAATTTTATTTTAATTTGTCTTAACCTGCCTGACAATATCTGAGACGAATTTTCACAAAAATTCTTTACTTGTTTCTTAGATCCGATGAAGCTCAGAGAACTAGCAAAGACTTTACTATCTCTTTATCACAGAATATATTTTAAAGCAGAATATATGTAAATGTTCGCTGGAATTTCTCTGCCTCTAACTTAAAGCATGTGTGCCTTTGATCATCGTTGATGTTTGCATGAATGTATTAACGGTTGAATAAAGGAATAAAAAAAGTGCATAAAAATGTGCGTAATTCACTCACAGACAAATCTATAAATTAATAAAACTACAGCAACAGCAAATGTGTGTGTATTTACATGAACATACAGAGCAACACACGGATATCCTTAGCAGATCTAGTGATAGCGAAGTTTCCCTCGTGCGGCAATATCCAACACATATGGTTTAGGTAGCCAAATAGCTACGAAGAGTGCAGTTTAAGTATTTTACGAATATATGCTGTGCCACTTTCATTTTCTTTATTTTCGAAATAGCGGTATATCTCGAAAACAAAAGCTAACCTTAAAAAACGGTTAGCAGCACTGGATTCAGCGTACTCGAATTAGGCTTACCCGCCTAGTGCCCCTCTTGTCGAAAAAAGCCCTTAATGTAACTAGTTCAGTAACTAGTCCAAGAACCAAGTTAGCGGCAAAAGCTATTTTGTTATATTTCTAAATCATTTATAATTAATTTGTAATAATTTTAATACTTTAGGAAAAGTGAGTGTTAGGGAAATTTATAAAACTATCTATCTGTAGCTAGTATGTAGATTCGGTAAACTCTAAGGCCCTATGGTTAATTCTGATATCCTCAAGAAAAACCCGAAAACTCAACAAGGACTAAAAGTCAGAGACGAGAGAGATCAAGTTGAGCCCTCAGTAAACCAAACGGTGCCTCTGACAAAAAATGACAAGATACGTCAGTGATGTATCCCTAGCATGTGCACCAATATGCCTTAGTCTAAATTCCCAAAGAGCAGAACAGTCACAAAGAAGGTGTTGCACCGCTTCCTCTTTCTCCTCATTCTGACTACTCCTACAGTAGCCAAATGAGAATAACATATGCTTAGACCCCCTGTGTGTTCCTCTTTTTGTAATTTTCTTTTAAGCTTATATATATAAAAAAATATTCTTTTGAGCCGACTAAGCGTTACGGAAAACGACTTTCAGAAAATAAATTTTTCGATTAATTTTAAAGCCGCTTCTTTCAAAATTCTAGTTTTTTTCATACAGTATACACGGTAACCATCTGCCTACTCTTTTCTTAATTTTCTTCTACAGGACAAACACAATGGATCACATAATCTCCGAGTGTCGCAACTGTCAGTGTTGTTAGCTTAATGGTTGCTCGTTCTTCAACCCAACCTAAACACCCTAACTATGAAGCCATTAGAGACAGTTGCAGTTGAACGAAATTTGTTATCGTTATTGAATTACAAGTGGATAATTGCTAAGCACAGTGCCACATAGAAATCGTTTGCTTGACTAGTTCTTCAACTTGACGAGTTTTTGGCAAAGTATTCAATAACCGGTTTATTTTGGAGCCATTCCCCAAAAAACAGCGTGAATAACTTGGTAAATTAAAATGACAATAACAAAATTAAGTTAAAAATAAAATAATATAAAAAAAGTTCAATTCAAAACCATATTTTTTACGGTAAAAATAATATATCTGTCCGACTGTCTCTCTGTCTCTCTATCTGTTTCAGTTTCAGTTTCACTCGATTTCTGTTGAGTATATCATTTAATTTTTTTGCAGTTTTTTTCAAACTGAAAACAGTGGCATTTCCGTTACAGAAACGGAAATTTAAACATAAAAACGTAAAAAGAAATAAATGAAAAACGAATGCAAAAATAATGGAGGAAAATTTAAAATATAAAATAAAAATATCTTTTTCAATACAATGAAAAATAATAGTAAATATGTAAGTATGTATAGCATATTAGTGCATATGTTGCACCAATACGTATACATATAAGATAAATTCACATGCACACCGATACATACGCAAGTACACACACATTTTTAATAGTAAATGTAAAATAGTGCTTATGGTAGAGTAAACAAAAATGCAATTAATTGTGTGTAAATTATATTGTAAAATACACATATACACACTCGCTCATACACACACATACACACATACAAATTCTCACTTACGATCGTTTCAAATAGACACAAAAAAGTTAAATCACAAAAGATGAAACACTCAAATAATAAAAAAAGAAAAATATTTAAAATAAAAGCTTTTGTTAAATTTATTACAAAAAATATTTTTATTTATTTATTGGTTTTATTTTATTTATTTTTTACTCTTTTGTTCTACTACTTTTGTATTTATTTGCGTTTTCTGTTTATTTATTTTTTCATAATATTACTTTAATTAATACGCTTTTATTTTAAGATACATACATACATACCATACATGCATACATCAGTAGTTCAATTTGCTTAAATGTCACATTTTAAAAAAATTTTCGAACAAAAACATTTTTTGCTTTTTTTGCACAGCATTTAAATGTTTACAATTGAATTAAAAGTACGTACTTACGCCTTTGGTCTGTAATCAGTGATGAAAATTGAAAGTAACAAATATAATAAAAAAACAGTTATTGCGGAATATAGTTATAATATTGTTACGTTTTAATCTTTTTAAAACGTTTAAGTTCTTTATAATTGCGTCAAAATAAGATAAATACCACGTTGTCCTTGTTTTACAGTATATATTTTCTTACTTTTACTTTATACACTTTATCTTAATACAGCAATTTTTTATCTTGCACTTAATATTCGCTTATACAAAAAACTTTTATTTACGCCTAAACACGACTTTACTTTATAACTGCAAAACGATAACTATAATAGCCTTCTTATATAGAGTGGGCCATTTAAAAGTTAAATTAAAACATGCAATAAAAAAACGGTTTGAAATTTTGCCAAATTTATTTTGTTGTCGTGAAGTACAATTGTTCCGATTAGAAATGAAATATTATTTCATTCATATGGGTACCGCGGCTGACATCACAGTACCCCATTCAATCGGACCAATTTTCGAGTGTTATTATATTATTGGCCTTCAATTGCTCTATTGTCTCTGGCTTGTTGGCATAACACTTGCCTTTAACGGTGCTCAAAAGAAAATAGTCCAACGGTGTCAAATCGCAGCTTCTTAACGCCCAATTGATATCACAAAACGACTAATTAAACGGCCATCAAACGTTTGACACTATAATCAATTATGGCAAGTTGCATCATCCTATTGAAACCAAACATAGTTCACATCAATACCATGAAGAGCGCGTACAAAACAATCGATTAGCGTGGTGCGATAGGTGTGGCCATTGACCGTAATGGTTCCGCCTATCTGATTTTCAAAGAAATATGGGCTAATGATGCCTCCGTTCCAGCCGCACCAAACAGTCACTCGTAATGGGTGCTTTGGCTTCTGAAAGCTCACGTTTGGTTTTTCCGAGCCCCAAATACAGTAATTTTGCTTATTAACGTAGCAAATCCGAAAAGATGATTTTATTGTTTTTTTTGTCTCTGTTTTGGAAATAAATTTCCAATAAATCTCAACTTTGCTCAAGCGTAAATCGATTTATTCCGTTCAGTGGAGATAATACACTGAATTTTGTGATAGAATAAAATGACTTAAGTATTGCCAGATTCGAAATAACCGCTGGTTAAATTTTAAGCCGATAGATGGCCCACCCTTTAAACCTAACTGCCTACAGTTTGGAAAGTTATGGAAATGTCTCAAATGAACTCAAATCTTCTATTTTATGTCCGTTAATTTTAAACATATAAGATTATGTTACCCAAAGGTTGTCGTTTTGGCAATGCCGTACGGCTAACATATTAACAGCCTTGACACAAACCAATAGATCAAAATCCCACAATACAGTCCCAAAGGCACTATTGTGGTGCATTTTATTTTTTGGCATTTTTATTTTCGTAACAATATTTTAAATGATTTTGCACGGTCCTTAAACAACGCTATCAATTGAATTTTGCATACACAGTTATGTCCATACACATCCACACATAATCCTTTTATACTCATTGAAAGGAACCTACAGTTTAACGATTTTTGATAGCGTAAATACTTATAAACAGTCGCTAACAATGTTATGAGGTTTTATTGGCTACTGAGGTTTAAAGTTTCTCTTGGTTGGTAGCAGGGTTGGCAAAAGTCCCAGTTTAAAAAAAATAAACCCAGCATACCGGGTTTCGGTTATTTGATGGTTTTTTGGGTTTTATTAGGTTTTATAACAACAAACAATCAAAACAATCAAATTCTCCAAACATAACTCCTTTTACTATTGGCTTTCGATGGATGCAATATCTATTGCAATAGTATGCCGGCGAATCACTTATTTTGGAGAAATATAAAATCGAATTCAAAGTGAATCGCCTCAAGAAACGAGAAGTTGCTCTAAGATTGGATTCGGACATTAGCTCAAAGCTCGAGGATTGATGTAAGCCAGTGATTTGATAATTTTTTACTTTGATAAAATTGTTAATTGAGCTAAAAAGGGGACTGAATTATATTATACGTATATTTTCAATTTTTTTGTTGTATAGAAACAATAAAAACCTTTAAATATAAAACTCAATAAAACTCGGGTGAGTTACACAGTGGGGTGCCAACCGTGGTTAGTAGACGGGCATCTTATCTACCAAACCATTGCGGCACTAAATTATATTCATAACACTGTTAATTTTGTTCCCAACTTAGGCTTCAGAGACAGAATAAAGAAATTGCTTGTACACAGAACCATAAACTACCGAATTATATTCAAGTATAGGTCAACATAACTTATAATGTTATCAATTCAGTGGCTTCAAAACCGCTGGTCAGACAGGGCTTTTCGCTCTCAGGTATCTGTCATCTGAAGTGTCATTTATTAAGTGAAAGGTTTTTCATTTACGAATATGGATCGTAAAACGAAAAATACGTAAAAAGAGATTAAACGTATTACAAAAGCGGCGGCCACTTTTCGAGCATAATTTTCTTCGGCGCTGAAGCTCGTCTCTCGGTGTTTATGTCAAAAAACAAAATTATCGCATATAGAGTTCAGACAACACATTAGTGATTGTGGAAAAGCTATTACATTTGCAAAAAAAGGAGGTTTGGTGGTTTCATTAAGGAAGAATGAATGATAATCGACTTCTTTGGCCTGCAATTAAAGATTGTTAACTGAAAGATATGTGGTTTCAACAACACCAGCGATTTTGGCTTTATTGACTGAGATATTTTCTAGGCGAGTTATTTTTTGAGTTAGTGACGCCTTTACTTTTTGGGGGGTTCTCTCAAAAGTAATGTCTACGCGGATAGTCGCCTAACGTTGTAGCATGTAAAAACATTAATTCTTTAACTGAAAGAAGTGGATGTGTTAACTTACTCAATTTACATCGGATCTTCTATTATTGTATTAGTAACTAAACGTACTTTTTTAATGAATTCACATATAGTGCGGTCTCTGTATAAAATAGCGCTTAAAAACATCTCTATACTTGAAAAATTTTGAATAAATTGGATAAGATATGCGCCTACTCAAGCAATGCCCACAGATTCTACAAGTTTACTTAAGTGAAGTATATACCATTTAAAAGGTCTGTTCTTCTTCGGTTAATCGGTTAATATCTAAATAAGTTATTAGCTTATAAGTGGTTGAAGGTACGAAAACCGGGTTTTTAATCGTAACTCAGGTTTTTGAAAGTATATTGAAAACTTTAAAAGCAGATTCTTGTTGTACTTGAGGCCAACTTTAAAAACAATGTTATCACCTCCCAGATATTTTTACTTCAATATTATTTTTGTCATAGTTTTTTGACGCATGAAAAATACATTTCATTTTGATTGTATAACTTACGTTTTTGCAAGAATTTTTTTGTTGTTTTTTTATGGATTTTGTAAAATCGTAAGTACAGTCTTAAAAAATATAAAATGTTTTATTTCATTGCATTTTTAAGGACTAAATAAAAACTTAATTCTAGAGAATGAGGGTGTAAACTTTTTTTAACGCCGCCTGTATGTCTGTTTTAACTTTACTTTTGAATCTGGAAAATGGATAACACAAGTGGATATAGATTCAGTAAATTTCTTTTCTCATCTCTTAATTAAAGCAAGAAAGCCACTACTACTGGTTAACCGGTTCTTTTATTTAAATAAAATTGTTCCTAATTCTTGCAGCGTAGAGCTGGACCACGTCGTTTATTACACAAAGTACTGAAAAATGCTCAAGTTTCGAACATCTACTCAAGGAACTAATTTCGTTTTTGTTGTATTAATTGGTAGATAATGGAATTAAAGGTTTGTTATTATAGTTATAATTTAGGTGCCTAAGCTAATAAAAAATAAATGTTTTTAGATGTCGAGTATGTTGGGTAAGAGTTCAACTTTCAACATCGATATCACCTCACACCATTACTAGTGACCGGTTATGTAATTTTACGCTGTGAAAAACTTCACTAACTAATATATCTGCCGTTCGGAACCGGCGTTTGTTGGTTTGTGGGCTTTCAATGAGTCTAGTTGATCATTCTCCATATAAAAATCAATATTTATTTACAGAAGATGGGAAAAGGTTATTTTTGCTCAAGAGTGCATATCTTTTTCAATCTGCCTTGGTCCTCACGTTTTTTGTGAGACGATCAAGGTTGTCATATATACAAAAGTAATTAAAGTTATACAAATAGTTAAACGATGAGCATATTTTCAGTAAAAGTATACTTATTTAAATTAACCGGTTATTCGTGTTAAATTAACTGATTTATACGGTATTCGAAAAATGAAGATTTTGAACAAATTGTATTCGACAAAATTAAAAAAAATCGATTGAAACCGGTCGAATAATAACCGTCCGATCTCCATAACCACTATATATTCACGTGTGGAATAAAACTAATCCAAGCATTGAAAATAACAGCGAAATACATAAGTCGGTGTAAGAAATACTTCCTCCGTCTGATCTCGTTAATATCTACAAGACCTATAGTCGACTAAAAATAGAATACAACTCTCATGTACAACCGAAAGCCATTCAACTGAAGTGCACGCTAAAATAACGAACAGAACCATTATTTTGATAAAAAAAATTTCAACAATTTCCAAGCGTTGCTCTAGTGTAAGTCTATCTATAATGAAATGTCACGCCAAACTATGCAAAAGGCAACTGTCAACTCTTGAATCGGTTGTCAAATAAAGCAGTGTTGTCAACTCAAAATTATGAACCTAAATTTTTTGATAATCTAAAAATGATGAAATAACGATCGGTTTGAAATGCATAAAATTATTGTTTTTGCCCTATTCTGTCCACTTATGCAAATATCTTGCAACTATTATTCAGTAATTCTTAATACACTCCCAACAAACTTTTGCAACCCTTCAAGAATTTGTGCGAAAATTCATCAACTCAATTATTAAAAAGATTAAGCGGATTCACCATAATTTTTTTCTCGTTTTTTTTTTTTTTTACACTTAAACGCTTAAAATAGAATGTATGTAAGAAAAGTTGGATCATAAATTATATTTTCACTTCATAAATGTGTTTAAGTTGGGCACTTAATAATAATTAAGCAGGCATGCATGTAATAGTCGAAGTGAAAAAAAAACAAACTCTATGCAAGACTAGGGAAAACTATTTACTAAAATTCTCATACACTTTACTTTATCTATGGAATACATACTTATATGCTAAAGCATTTAAAAAGAAAAACGCCAGGCGTTAAAAAACGATTCCATACAAAACGAAAATAGCGGTATGAAATGAAAGAAATTATAACGAATAAGTAATGATGAAAGAAGACAAAAAGTAGAAAACGTAGTAGGGAGAAGAAACCAAAATCAAACAAAAAACGAAATAAAAAAGATGAGTAAAAAACCGGATGTGGTTGAATGTGCTTAAGCATTAGACATGCCCATGACCACTATTAATGTAAAGTTGTACTCAATAAAATAGCAGTGCTTTGGATATCTTCTGCTTAACTAAAAAACAAAAAAATGCTTTGATCAAATGATTGTAAAAGTTGTAAAATCTAAAAAGAAGTTAAAGACTTGTGGACAATCATGTGTAAATGACCATCATATAGAACGATTTAACAAAAGTATATTTTTGGTGTGATCCAGCATGCATAGCAACATTTTGAATATTTTAATATTTTTTCTTTGCATTTCAATTCATACAAGTTGAATTTAAAATTTCGAGACTTATTGTATTTTGACAACTCTTCCCTGTTTATTTACTATATTTTTGGCAAGTTGCGTTCATTTTTTTATGTTTTGTTTGAAAGTTACTGAAAGCAGACAACGTCCTTAATTTTACCGAAACAAAACAAAACAAAACGTATTGCCAAATAAAATAAACGCTGAGCCCCTCGAAGGGGTTGATTAAATACTACACGGACTCTGCACCATCAATTTCAGTTAAAAAATTGGTTTACTGAGTTTCGCTGTAAATGAACCAGAAAATTCATGAAATGATATTGGTCGATCGAAGAGTGAAATTCGTAAGGTGGTTGCAGCTATAGGTGGGTTTTATGATGGAAGAACGTGCACCAAAAGACGCTAACCTGGGACACAGTTTGTTAGAAACCAAGTGTATTGAAAAGAGACTGTTGAACAGATTCAATATTGATTTGGAGCAAAAAGAAAGATTTTTAGTTAACCGTCTTTTGCCCGACTTTAGTTGCAAGTACCATTACTTAATTTTATGCTTTACTTATTACACAGGTATAATTTTGCGACGTATGATCATCAGCTCAAAGTACCGTATTTTCTTTCAATTACAATTAAAATTTTTTGTTTTCTTACTCCTGTTGATCATCAATTATCGTTCAATTGTGCTCTAAACAGTTCTGTTCAGAGGTGCTTTTGGATTGGATTGAAGTTTTCGTTTAAATTTAAATTGAAAATTGTTTTTAATTGAAAAAGGATGGACTTAAATTTTTTATTTTAATACATATACAAACGCTACATATACAAACGGTAATAAAATCCATTTCGTTTCTAAAAAAGTTAAATAAAATCAAGATCTATTGTTCTCTATAAATTTGAAACCAGGACTATTTTATATTCTTACCGGCTTGGCAAAAATCTGAAATTATTTTTGAGCTTAAATTATATAAAATCAAAGATTTTATAAAAAAATAATAGGATTTCCATCATGAAGGGTCTTGGGCAACAAAGGGTTAAGATAAACATGCTGTTTCATCAGGACAGTGTACCTATGAACACCTATGTAAACATATATAAAAAATCAATCTATGAGTTGAGCTAAAACCTGTGCCGTCATTCAGCAAGGTCTCCAAATTAGCGCCTTGTCTCAAACGAAGTGAAACAACCTAATTTGTGTAAAAGGAATAAAAAGAAGAATGAAAAAACACTGAGCTAAATGTATTGAATTTAAAGTAGGCTATGCTGTGAAATAAAGCGATTTTTTGTACAAAAACATGTTTAATGTAAAAAGTTATTAAATCGAAAATGCTAAAAATCTTTACACTCCTATTTTTATAAGCACAACTGTAGGTGTGACTTTAAATTTGCCACACAAAAACTCACATCATCATACATTTACATATTCTCACACACAAACAGAGAGACAGACAAACTTTTAAATGTTCAAAAAACACACATAGACATATTAGTTCATTAATGTATGTGTTAGTGTATGAGAGTGTGTATGTGTGTGGGAAAACTGGGCTCAAAAAAACGAAACAAACAAAAAAATATCCTTTTTGAAGCAAAACTTTTAGTGTGAAATAAGCTTTACACACAAAAACACTCCTTTGTGGTTAACGTTGAACAATTAGCCAAGCAGAATAATATGCTAAGCTTTATGCATATACACCCTCGCCACCATAAAGGGAATCCTTTTGTAATGTGGCTAAAGATATGGAAAATATTAAAATACACGCATACACACACACATCAGACTTAAGGCATTTAGATTTACTCGTACACTTGCTTTCGAGACAAAAACCTACAATTTAAATTCAAAATATGTATGTATGTATGTGTGTGTATGAGTATGTTTTGTGTAAGAGTTAAAGCCAATGACATATTCTCTTACACTATAGAGTTTTGGGAAAAATTCATATTCATAGATATGCATGTATATTAAATACAAGAGAGAAAGAGAGAGAGATAAGTTTTCTTCAATACACAAAAGACAATAACAACAACTATGCTAAATTTTTGTTGTTCTCATCATGCTTTTTCATGTTTTTTCATGTTTTTACACTCATATTGTCTGTTATTAACTGAGAATGAGACTTTTCTAGGTGGAATAGAAGAAATTCAGTTAAATTTGTGTTTTAAAAGAAGTCTGTATGTGTATGTATGTATGTGTGTGTGTTATTAAAAATGTATGTTTCTTTGTGAGGTATGATTGTACCCTTTGTTACCCTTTAAGGAAGACTTAATTGTGCGCCAATTATTTTTAATAAAAATTTACATCTCCAATCATTAATTTAACAACAACAGCAACAGAAAAACATTAAAAAAGGAACAACAAAACAAATGAATTTAAAAAGTTCAAATCAAACCATTTAACACATCAAGTCTAGACTTTTTGTTGGCGATGAAAATTTATTGCGATATTTTGCAGTTGTACTCCTGTTGTTCTTTTTATTTCCTCATAGTTTTTGTTTTAAAAGTTTAATCAGAGTGCAAAACAAAAAAATTACGCTATTAAAACTGAAAGTTATAAAGAAGAAGAACAAATAGTTTAACAATAAACGGCTTTGCACATGCAGACTTGACTCAACCAAATTGACTGTATCAGATATGCAAGAACGTGTTTAAATTCTGCTGAGACTAAAAAGTCCTTTTAAAGGCATTAATAACGACAGATTTTATTTTGTACTTTCGTATTAAATGTTTTGAAAATTGTCATTTGTTTTTGGGAACTTATGTATATTAAAAGATTTTCCACACCCAAAAGAAATTAAACAAAAATTAATATTTCACTCTTACGTTTATAGTGTTAAGAAGCTATACCTTAGCTAAACTAAGTTCAGTAAATTTTTATTTTAAAGCTAATTAAACACTGTAACTCGAATAAATGGTGGAGTATTATTTTTTTTTTGATAAAATCAGTCATTTTTTCAGAAGGTAGTAGGTTAAGTTAAACTGAGACATATTGACCCCAGCTGTTGTAAATATTTGAGCACTAGGCTCATAAATTTCAAGTAGTAGATAGCTTTACTTGAAATTTCATCAATTTTAAAAATCATCTATATTGTTATAAAAATCAGGTTGGGCACCCCTGTCGTTTATTGCATTGCTAAAAATAAATTAACAAAATGCACAAAAACAATTGCCTGCCTGTGTACAGATAATTAAATCGACAACAACAACACAGATAGAAATGTTTACAAATAAAAATATGCGGCAACAACAAAAACACGCGGAAAAGAAAACAAGTAACAGACAATAACAAACAACAAGAGCTGAAAGAAGCAGATGCTTATATTCGGTGCGTACAACAAACAGTTTATTTGGTGTAAACTCAGCGAACTTGTTATTGGCTTGAACTCAGTGTAAAGAGTGGTTCAAGAGGCTGTGATTGAACTTAAGTTGTAACAACGATCGGGTTTTAAGATCTTTAGGTAGAAAGATCTGTCGAGTAATGCTAGAAACACATTTAAGGGTACCGACCATCGACTACAAGCTGTCAAAAATAGAATACATGTGTGCCTATGAGAATAATTATTTTAGCGGCAACACGGCTACCGACTACACGATTAACTTGTAGCCCGTAGCCAAGTTAGGCTAATTTATATTTTTCTTGGCGACAACATAATAATAATATATAATATAATAAGATGCATGCAATACATGAAATATATAAATTACAACGCGAAGAAAATGTATGTGGCACCTCTACAGAAGAATAATCATATGTCCATATGTTTACATTTATTTTGTAGCGGTAGTAGTTAAAATAATTAAGTATCTGGTTACTTGGCTACTTTTGTAGACAGCGGTTTTTGTAGTCGTGTAGTCGATGGTCGGTAGCTTTGAACGTGTTTATAGCATAATTGTTGTTGTTTATAAAGTTGTAAACTGAGAAAGACAAAGAATAGAAATTGTTATTGTGTTAAATAAAGATTTTTAATTAGAAACCAAACAAAAGATTTATTTTATTTTAACTGGAATCTACGAACTCATAAACGTTTTTAAAAAGGTAAAAACGTAACAATTTCTATAAGATAGATACACCATCAAGGGACTAATTTGGCATAATTCAGACCGATTGTTATTATTATTGTCATCATTCTGATCTGGCTCTATTGAGGGACACTGCCACCTATTGCTCTATTGTGCCCATTACGGTCTACAGTTTGTTCAGCAGATTTGCTATGTTTCCCTAGATATTCCCATCCAAATGTTTCAAGAAATCCACATTCACACAATATTCGATCCGATGTCTCTAATGCCTAAAGATATAATGGCCATAAAAGCTTGAAACTAACAGACAGCAAGAGCATAATTTAGGTCGATATAATGGCCATAAAAGTCTTATACGGCTCTCTGGTATCCAGAGCTTCCAATACGACAACAAGCAATAAAGGGCGGGAAATTTGATTGCTAATAATGAATGGACTTTGTGTAGGCAGTTACCATTTCTCATATAGTATATGGCAAATATATAGTTTTGTGCACATTAATTACTGCAAAAACTGTTCAGTTTCAACAGCTTTAATTGCACTTTCGGTGGCTTATTACGCCCTGGGTTTAAGTCATCAGGCAAAGGACTTAGTTTAGGCTAAACGAGAAATTTTATTATGTGGGCTGAGAGTAATAGGTACTATTGACTTGATAATGACTTGAATTGCAATCAATTATTATCTTATTAATTATTATTTTGTGTAAGCAAAGGGATGGCTGTTTGCCTAAGCAGCAAATTTTATAGGAGAAGAGTGGACTTAAAATATTATAAAGGGATTAGCTATTATGATTAAAATTAACTGAGGCCATATACATCACAACCCAAAGGACTATTTATTCAGCAATAGATAGACTATTGTATCCATTATAAGTTCTTTCTCCATATGAACTTCACAAAAACATATGTTTTCAATGTACCAAAACATTTATACAATAATCTAAACTGCTAATTGAAATTTAAGCATAAATATTGCTTCGAACGGGGTTTTTTTTGACTCCTCTAGGTCGATTATTGGCTTTCCACAAAGCACCTATTGCTTTGTTTCAGCTTCATTAACCAATTTGATCTTTGAAGCTAAGTAGATGATTAATCCACTGTAGTCCCCGCCATATGATTATGTAGTGGTGGTGGTGATCTTTACATAGTTTTACTTATCATTCGTCTGATGTTTGTTGTCATCAACAGAGATAAGCTGGAAGATCAGGGGGCATCTTCTTTATTTTTTAGTTGAAGTGTCTGCAGGGAAGTTGAAGCCTTTTTTTTAAACACTCGAAACTACAATTAAATCTTTTATCATCATATCCTCTGGAGCTCTAATCTGGATCGCTTGTGTTGTTATGCGTGCGCTTTAACCACGTGCGCTACAACCCCGTAATTTAATCGAACTTGGTCCATTATTTTTGGTAGCCTAAAAAAAGTTAATATAACCAAACTAATAACCAAAGCTGTGAGATAAGCAGTTTTCTATTTCTTACACCGGAGTTCTTCTCACAGTGGCCTATAATGAATGGCTTACATGTCGAACTGAAAAAGGAAAACCATATTTTTCATAATTTTGATGTTTTTTTTCGATCAAATAACAAACTCATTACCCACATCAAATGTACTACTGAAAGGTTATAGCGAAATTTAAAAACTTCTTACTTTTCTGATAAAGCCAATAATTAAAAATTGTTTTTTTTTTTCAAAACTTTAACTACGAAAATTTTTGCAACATATATGGTGTAGTTACTGTATTTTAAAGTCTTACTGCTCATTTATGATTATACATGATTACAAACACAATAACATAATACACACATAGTACTTACATAGTGTTTGTGTGTGTATGTTAAAAATATCAAACAGTACTAAACATACAGGCAGTCATAAACACATAAAATTTACCAATAAGTTAACGTTTGTGCATGTGTGAGTGTAGTATTCGTCATGTTTAGTTGCCATGTGTGCGTACTTGTAAGTGTAAGTATTGTTAAGAGTATTTTCTCTCTCCCTCTCTCTTTTTATTTTGTTTTGTGCTCCTTCTGTATTTATTTGTTTTATATGGCAACTAAAGGACTAGTTGGTCATATGAAAGTTAACGAGCCCTCAAATAGGCCTCTAGGGTAGCGTTAAATAGAAAAATATGACCAAAATTAAGCATAAAGCTAAATAGACAAAACAACATATAAAACAACAAGATAGTAAGGAATAACAAAATATAAAAGAAAGTAATTGCCAGTCAGGAAGAGCAACGAGATGCACTACAATAGCATGTGTTTTTTGAAAAATTCTCTTCTTGTACATGAATGTCGAAAAAACTACAGGGCTAGAGGAGTACATTTGCCGAAACTTCCATATAATAGAAGTAAGTAAAGTTTTATCGGATGAAAACATTCTTTAAAGTGTTGTTTATGTTTTTGTCTTAGGAGAACGGCTCCTTTATGATCTATTTTGACATATCTTGCAGTTTGCAGTACAATCTCACTCTTAGTTTAAGCTCCCGCTATTTGGATATGAACCACAAACACCACTTTACTCCGTAATGTACTTTGCCATAGTGAGACAAGTACCTAAGTTCGTGAAGCCTCCGAAGAGCAATATTTGGAAATGGTGACTTAATAAATGTAAATGACATGTGGGGCTCGGAGTCAGCGGACCTGCTGGTCGAAGACTCCGTACTGCAACCGTTACGTCATTAAATTGACGAACTCGAAGGATTCTTCGCTAAGAGGGCTGGTTAGCTTTGGTGCAATGAGAAAAGATGTATGGTGTTTCTAGTCGAAGGACCTCTTTCTTCTCCTCATAAGCAAGTCAAAACTAAGGGATACGTTCAATGACATGTCTATCTCTTTTCTTTCATCTTTTCTACTTATTTATCTCCCTCCTCGTTTTTCCTGTTTCTAGGATGATCACAATGGACTATATAGTCTCTGAGAACCGGAAGAATCAATGATTGCACATCCTTCTACCTTTATATGTGGCTGACGGGAATACTTGGCTGAAAACTTTTTTATGTGGTTCCCGAAAGTCTTCGACTAAGGCATATGCCAGGGTG
Organism: Wohlfahrtia magnifica; assembly: GCA_023159175.1. Taxonomy (NCBI): domain Eukaryota; kingdom Metazoa; phylum Arthropoda; class Insecta; order Diptera; family Sarcophagidae; genus Wohlfahrtia; species Wohlfahrtia magnifica. The sequence goes on along the minus strand of JAKWBJ010000490.1, from coordinate 1,640,859 downwards.
CGGAAGAGGATTAGATAGTGAAAATATTTTGATTTTAACTTTTACTAAGACCGTCTACCTAAAAAAATATATATTGGGTGGACCATCTATCGATTAAGTTTGAACCAGCGGTTATTTCGAATCTGGTAATACTTATGTCATTCTATTCTGTCACAATATCAGTATTTTATCTCCACTGAACGAAATGAAACGACTTACGCTTGAGCAACGTTGAGATTTCAAATACAAAGACAAATTGTACGAAAATGTCGCACAAAATTTAATCACAGAAAAGGACCAACAGTGCCCGGAATACGCAAGTTTATTGTTAAAATTAGTGAAACTGTCATCATTGTTGATGCCCTAAGATGCAAGCGTACTCGTACAATGCGTACACCCGACAATATCGCAGCTGTGGCTGAGAGGGTGCGTGAGAATCCATTAACATCAACTTGCCATCGTTCTCAAGAATTGAACTTTTCACGCACTAGTTCAGGTCGCATTTTGCGAAAAGATCTCGGTATGACGCCTTACAAAATTCAATTCGTTCAAGAGTTCAAGTTCGTTTTCACTTCGCTAGATGGGCTAATGAAAAACTACACTATGATTCCATTTTGGCAAAAAATTATCCTTTCGGATGAAGATCATTTTCACCTTGGTGGGTACGTTCATAAGCAATATTTCCATATTTGAGACTCTGAAAACCAGTGTGGTCTTCCAGAAACCAATGCACCCGTTACGAGTGACTGTTTGGTGCGGCTTGTAAAACGGAGGCATCCTTGGCCCATATTTCTCTGAAAATGAGGACGGCGCAACCATTACGGTCAATGGAGACACCTATCGCACCATTATAACCAATTTTTTGAGCCCGCAGGATGGTGCAACTGCAATTGCCACACATTTCATGCCACAATCTATTATCCGTTCAATTAGCCGAAATGGTGATGTCAGTTGACCGCCAAGACGCTGCGTTTTGACACCGTTGGATTGTTTTCTGTGGGGAGCCGTTAAAGACAAGTGTTATGGCGACAAACCAGAGCAGAACGATTGAGCATTTAAAGGCCAACCCTCGTTATGTCATAAACTTCCAAAAAATCTGGAAAATTGGTCCGATCGAATGGGTTACTAGCGATTTTTAGGTTCATTACAAAAATTATGGAGATCATTTTGAATTAAAGGTTTTGAACATTTTTTTTACTCATTTCTATCCTATTTGAACTGCCAAATAAAGTAGTTAACAAAGGATGCACTTTATTTGCCAAATGTTACAAATATTACCTTTAAACACAATGTAGGGCTGGACAAAATTTAAAAAACCAACAAAATAAAAACAAAGAAAGAAACAAAAAAGAAAAAAAAAACTCTATTGTTCCTTATGTAATAATAAACAAACCTAAAAGCGTATGTGTGTGTGAGTATAGTAATCAGTGTTGTCACAACTTTTAATAAAAAAGTAGCCAAAAAATAGCCCCAAAATATTAAGACCTAATTCGTATACAAAAGATATTAGGATACCGTTTTAAACACTGATTTTAAAGAAGCATTGACGGAATAAAATCGGTCTAGCACAACTTGGTTTAACACGTGATAAGTCATATTTCTCTACATGTGCCAAATTGTTTATTTATAAGTTAACAAAATGGAAAAAGGTACTTATCTACACATCGAAGAACCGATGATTAATTTTGGTTAGAAATAACCAAAAACGGTAACACTGACTATAATAAGTAGTTAAAAAGAAGATTTTATGTATAGACTCTCCATCAGTGATGGGAAAGTTAATAAGATCGTAATTTTTTTGATACTATTTAATTTCACCTCTAACCGAATCAATATTCTCACAAATACAGATTTCTAATGGGACAAAAATGAATGAAATTGAAATACTTGGAAAGTGATACTATTTCTCTGATAGGCACTACGGAGTACAATAAAAACCGATTTTCCTTGCCTTTATGCACCTACAAGCTAATAACTTAGCTGAATATTAACCTATTTTAAGTTTCTAATATAGAAAGAGGATCAACAGAAATATAGTCATGTGGTTTTTCCGATATTAAAGAGAGATATGACCGTACTAAAATAAGATCCCTCGGGAGTGTGCATAACATGTTGGGAATTTTTCATGAATTTCGGGTGTCCCTGAATAACATAGCAGACGTTCGACTGTTACCATTACTTGTGCTCATGGACATGAAGACATTGAACTGTACGTCGGATGTACCTAAGCGGAAAGATACAACTTTGGATCCGAACGGAGTGGGAACATTGGTGCCCCTATTAGACAGATTAGATGACTGGTGTCATGGCAATTTCGCCAAATGACGATCACACGATGGAAATATGAACCCACCTGCTATGAGATCAAAACTATCTGGTTAAATTTGGATTATGGGAGAATGGGGAAACTATTGAGGCTGCCTAGAGCACATGCTGGAAACCTTATACAGGTCATTACTAACCGTTAGGCTGTTGGAAGATAGTCTCAAAGTATGGGATTTCCATATAATTATCTTTGCAGAAGTTGCAGTGATGAAAAGGAGGAGGATTCTACTGAACACATTCTTTACCATTGCCCAGAACTCGACGATTGAAGGTTTTCAGTGTTTGTTAGGAGGAAATTCGATAAGGACTACTCCAAAGTTACGATGTGGACAAAATCCTTGCGACTGAATGACTAACTGTTGCCAAACAAAAGCTACGAGGTCCATTGTATGGTAATGAACACGTGGTAACACAACGGGACCTACAATTTGGACACCAGTGAGCCGTTGATTAACCTAACTTAAACTATGTTGAGTTAAGAATAAAATACTACATGTCGCTTGAAAATCCGTTGGAAATTTACAGAGTTAATTAGTTTTTTAGTAAAACAACTCATGAAAAAATCGTTTACGCTTGTTGTCAAAAAAGGGCTCTCAAAAATTTTTTTAATGCCAAACGAAAATTAATTTCCCATCACTGCTCTTCATACTCAACATTAGGGGGAGTTATTAGGAGGTAGAGTATTAAAGATTTTTTTAAGTAGAATTAAATGTAAACAAATTGCATAACATAAGTTTCCTTTTCTCTCTCCCTCTCTCTATTACACTTTTGCTTTCGTTGTTTCTTTTATTATATAAATTTTTTGTTGTAGTTGTAGTTATTGTTATTGTCCAGCTGTTAAATCCTTTGGTGTACTGTATTCTATGTATATAATATATGGTATGTATTGTCGCTGTTGTTGTACATGTATTTTTATTTTCAATATAAAAATAATTGTTGTTGTTTTTTCTTTTCTCTCTTCTATTTCTTACCTTTCGAAGAAATCTGTTATTTACTTTAAGATTAATTGTTGTTGTATATTAACTAAACAAGTTGTTGTTGTTTTTTTGACATTTGAGTTTATATGTGTATGTGTGTGTGTGCTTACTCGTGTATATTTTAGTTATAACACATGTAAATTCTGATTTTTGTTTGTTTTGACTATTACTACTACAACTACTATTAGGATTGTTGTTGTTATTGTTAAAGGATTTATGTTATTTGTTAGTTATTTGTATTTATGTTTTTACAATACAAAATAGCATGGATTATTGTATAGCAGAAACAACAAAATCTACAAAGTAAAGTTGAAATTTCAAGAAATGCCACAGGGTTTCCTTATTTTTTTATTTTTTTTTTTGCAAAAAGGCTACACATGAAGCAATAAAAAGATACTGTGTTTTACAAGATAAACAAATTTATTTTTTTTAATCTTCTATTTTTTATTTTTTTTTTGAATCGATAAATTGTTATTGATGTAAATCATTACATGGCATTGTAATTTGGGTTTTTATTTTTGCAAAATTTGCCCCAGTAGGTGCCATAAATGGACAATTTCAAAGAAATTTTAAAAGATTTTTTAAAGAGAAAAATAATTTTTCAAGACAAAGCAATCAAAATATGTACAAGTGATACTGGTCTACAAAAAACAAAAAATTTTCTCACCTTTAAATAAAACCATATGGGAGATAATCATTCTGATGCGCTGAATTCATATCCGTTAAAAAAAAAAAAAAAATATTCAGTTGACTTATAGGATTTTTTATTTCTAAACATTTGGTGGTAATTGCATCAAAATCGATCAAGTCCCTTTCCAATTATGATGAAATTTATTAACACAACCACTATATTTTGGGTGAAAAATTTGCCACGCCCATAAAAAAAATGTTGAGCCCGATGGAAAAAAAAATGAATACGGATTTAAATTCAGTGCATCAAAATCTGTATATTCCATATTGTTTTATTTAAAGGTTTTTTGTGCTGCAGACCAGTGTAACTTACTCGTTCAAGTCTAATGGGATGATAGATAACATGCAAGCAATCAGTTCATATACATATGTATGTATGTGTGTACACAAATGTGTGTACACATTTGTCAGCAGCTAATAATCTGCGAGGGATGGCGGTTAAAGATGATTTTAATGCTTGCAAAACCTAATGCTGTTTATTGTCTTATAAAACAGATTTTCGTGAAGCGTAGTATAGGTGTTTGGTAGTCAGAAGCTTTTGATGTTTTGTTGTCGAAAAATGCGTTCATTTGCCTTTTTAATGGTGTTAGAAATATTGCACACTACCTATTTTTGGGCGGAATATATCTGAACCGGAATTCAATTTCTATTGATTATCAAAATGTAAAATGTAATGTGGCTTGTGTTTCACTGTAGGGTTTTCAATTTAGTGGCTTCAAAACCGTCGGTCTAGCAAAACTGTTAATTATCTGTCATCTGTAGCGTTATTTATTTAGTAAAAGGTTTACCATTTACGAATATGGATCGTTTAACAACCGAAGAACGCATAAAAATAGTTAAAACTGCACAAGTGGTGATTCGAACGTGGCCACTGATTTTGATTTTTTGAACAAAACTTTCTTTAACGATGAAGCCCATTTCTCATTCGGTGGTTACGTTAACCAGCAAAACTGTCGCATATGGGAACCCGGAAGTGATTGTGGAAAAGCCAATGCAACTGGCTAAAGAGACCCTTTGCTGCGCATTATGGTCTGGAAGTGCCACTGGGCCGTATTTTTTTGAAAATGAGGCTGGAAGAATCGTTACCGCCAATCCAGAGCGCTTTAAACGTAAGATAACCGACTCTTATTGAAATTGAAGATTATGAACTGGAACATATGTCGTTTCAACAAACCAGTGCCACTTAACATGATCAATTTCGGCTTTATTGCATGAGATATTTCTCATGCGCATAATTTTACAATTTGGTGACGTCGATTGGCCACAAAAAATATACGATTTGATGCCATTAAACATTTTTTGTGGAGTTACGTCAAAAGTCATGTCTATGTGGATAATTCCCTAACGTTGGAGCATTTGAAAACCAGCATTCGTCAAGTTATCGGCGAGATACCGCACGAAATGTTCGGAAAAGTGGTCAAAAGGTTCGTTTGCTGCAACCAATTCAATGGGGGCTATTTAAATGATATTGTATTACGTAGATAATGATGAAGGTCCAAGCATTAAAATGATATAAAAGTGTAATCATAATCAAAGCTTTATGGGTGTTTTATGTTCGAAACTTTTAAAACCGAAAAATGGATATCACTGTACGGTGTTTTGCTGCAACACTGGTTGCGAGCACAAAAGTATCGCAACCCGAAGAAAGTAGTTTCTCCCTGTGATTTATTTGCAAGCACAAGCCATACCTGTACTCCAGCCCTCACTCAGTCATTGAAAAATCAATTCCTTTTAAAGTCCTTGGTATAGGAATTAAGATTTGGGTTGGCTTGCGAATGTCATTTGCTATCTTTTCGTTTATCCTACGGTTCAAACCCAAAGTGTAGACATAGCAAAAGATCTAATAAAGCCACTTTTGACATTTTATTTCTAACACATCTTCCACGTAAAGCACATTCACATGTAGTTAGTTTGCCTATATAAAAAAGGTAATTTCACTAGAAAGGCTGAGTAATTTGCTTTAGTTGACAATGAAAGTAATTCTAAAGCCAGCATGAAACTCACGACGAAAAACAATTGTAAGTTTCATGGACTATTGATAGGCTTTTAGTGAGAAGGTTGTTGGCTCAATTTCTAGCAGGAATTCTAACTTAATCAACTCCTTTAGAAAATTGTAAAAAATTTGTTTTTTAACTAAAAATTTAAGTATAATTTAAAGCAATTTACATATGCCATTAAGTCAGAAAAGGCAACGGTTTTAAAGTAATAAGTTAAGTTAAAAAACTTCCATGAAACGAAATCAATAGCCAAACCATTTCTTCATATTTTTATTATAAAATTCATTCGGGAAAAATTACATTAAGAATCATAAGTAAGTAACAATCAAAAACTTCTCTGCTTACAACTGAACCCGCTCCGCTTTTTTTTTGCGATCAAAAGAGAAAAAAAATTCAAAAATTGAAATTTTAAAAATAAATATTCATTTCCTTACATTTATAATCAAGTTAAGACACGCTAAAGATTCACACACAAAAATTACCACAATTTCAGTCAATTATTGATGACGATAATGATAATGATGATGGCAATGGTACTGGTAATGGCAATGATGATGACAACATCGTTACTGATGATGATAATGATACACACAGACCACATGTTAATCACCAACAAATATGGTAATGGATGAGACGAATTTAACGAAATTTCACAAAAAAAACCAAATAATTAAAGCACTTGCATTAAGTAAACATCATATGATGAATAATATGCTCAATAGTAACGGAATACTCATGCCATTATAGGGATATCGGACGGTTATTATTCGACCGATTTTAATCGGTTGTTTTTTTGGTTTTGTCGAATACGGTTTTTTCAAAAACCTTCATTTTTCGTATACCGAATAAACCGGTTAATTTAACACGAATATGCTCATCGTTTAACTATTTGTATAAATTTAATTATTTTCGTTTATATGACAACCTTGAACGTCTCACAAAGAACGTGAAAACCAAAGTAAATCGAAAAGGATATGCATTCTTGAGCAAAAATAACCTTTTCTCATCTTCTGTAAATATTGATTTTTATATATTGAGAATTATCAGCGAGACTCATTGGAAGCACCACGAACACATATAACGAGTCGCCAGTAATGTTGTGAGGTGATATCGCTGTTGAAAATTGTCAGATGTTGTGGCCTGGGATTGAATCGACAACTTCTTGGTTGGAAGGTGGGTTCTTACCTGTCATACCACAGTGACACACGCACTATTAAATACGTGGTGAATAAATTTACATACACTGTTGCTCGAAATCTAAGCAAATTTTCTTGTCGAGGCAATTAAGGACTCGTATATTACTAATAGAATTATTCAAAGTAAAACATTTAATTTTAGTTATCTTAAGCACTTAAATTATAACTATAATAAGAAACCTTTAATTCAATTCTCTACCAAGTAATACAACAAAAACGAAATTAGTTCCTTGAGTTGATGTTCGAACTTAAGCCTTTTTCAGTACTTTGTGTAATAAACTTTGTTTTTTATGGCCTCCGCACACCATTTTGATTTCCACTTTAATTTTAAGCTCTCCATCAGCTTCTGTTTATTTTTAAAACGACCTGGTCCAGCTCTGCGCTTCAAGAATTAGGAACAATCCTATTTAAATAACAGAACCGGTTATTTAAATTATTATTATCTGAAAACCGGTTTTGTTTTAAAGTGCTACTTTTTGAATTATTCGAACCGGTTTTTGAAAAAAGTCGAATAGTCGATCTCCCTACGCATTATAGTATGACTAAAGGGAAATGAAAAATCAAATGAAGTGGAGTTTTAAATGGGCAAAGCAAAAAAAAAATTGTTTTAAGAATAATTATAAGAGTTTGGTTGTAAATTATAAGCTATTAAGTGGTCAATAATAGTAATTAAAATTGAAAATTAATTATACCGTACACTGGTAAATGAATCCATATCGAATTCTAGTTGACATATAAATTTTATTTGGAAATTGGTCAAAGTCAGAAAGTTCATAAATAGATGGCCCCAATGAAGTAAATCTAAACTTAGACAAGTTTTGGGTAATCCTTTACGAAAAAATCCCTTGAAAAATTATTTTGAGTAGAAATTTATCAAAATATTTTTTAGGTTCGTACTACCTTAAATGAAGATAAGTTTTTATTACATATAAAACTAGCTTAAACCCGACTTGCTTCGCTACCTTTATCTCAGTTATGATTTTAACTAATTTTTTAGTTTTCATTTGTAGCCTTTTTCCCTATTTTATCCCTTCCCGGTGTAATTCCAAAAGTACTGTAGAAGTCTTCAAATAAACACACATTCATTTCTAAATGCAAGATGTATGTATAGAGAGCTTTTACTCGGTGTACTTTATAAAGGGTGGGCAAATTTGAGGTTAGGAAGTAAATATCAGCTTATTCACACTTTCCCGCACATTAATTGTTGTTCTTCACTTATAAAAAATTCCATAATCGGTATGAATGAAGGTGCCACGCTCACTTATTCAATCTCGCCAAGTTATTGACTGATGACGGCATTGTTTAAGCAAAATTTAGAGACTTCTAAGACATACATTGAGACATACATTAATGTTTACCGTGTATGGGTGATGCCATGCCCTCTTTTATAATTCCCCCTTTTTCTAACTGACGATTTGTATACCCTGAGAAGGCATTTAGACTAAATACAGAAACTTTAGCTTTTACTGTTTTCAAAATATATAAATATCAATATTTAGTTTGTATGAGAGGTACCATGGCCACTTATCAAAATCCTTCCACTTTTTGACTATTGACTTGTATCGACTATGAAGACAAATTCATAAACTTTAGCTGCATCGTTCTCAAGATAAACAAAAATCAATATTTACTTTGTATCAGAGGGGCCATGACCATTTTCTGATTCCGTCCACTTTTTAGCTGATGATTTTTATTGACTACGAATTTATTTAAACTAAATTTATAGTCTCTTACTGTAACCATTTCGAAGATAAAGGCAAATAAGTATTAAATTTTTATGGGCATGGTTCCGCCCAGTTGGAATTTTTGAAAAGTATATAGCCTGTAATTCTTTCCAGACATACAGAGAGATACTGTAAAAATTTCAAGAAAATTAGTTTAGCCGTTTAGCTGTTTATAAAGTCAAACAGACTCGCTTGACCTGAGATTCGCAATAAGCGATTGTTCGGTATTAGCCAAGACTTTACGCAACAGAAACATTTGTTTTTGTGAAACAAAAGTGCTTAACAAAGCATAAAACATTGCTGTTCACTTCATAAGACTTTTGTTCCTTCCTAATGTTCATGTAACATATTCTTATGCTCCTGCTTTTAGTCATCACTGAAACAACGACGAATGTAAATGCGCAACTGGGAAATGCTGATTTTCTTTTATTTTTTTAAAATTTCATTTATTTTCTTGTTTCTTTAAAGAAATAGGTAAGCTTTTGCATTGAGTAGTGAAAACTTGCTAAAGCAAAAGTAACGACAAAAACGGAAGAAAGCAAAGCAAAGCTATTCGCTTTAAATGTTACTAAAGTTTCGCTGTTGATATCACAGGCAAACGTTCGAGATCGAAAGATTTGCTGCCACAAACTGACTGACAGGTGTACTCATGAGATGATGAGTTCTTTTTCGTTTCGCTTCCAATAGTAGTTTTTGAATGTTTTATCAGATAAATGTTTGCCAAACATTCGAAGGTGATGTTATTATTGAATTTCGTGCTCAAGCGGGTACCGTACATACATACAAGCAGGCATTAATTTGCATTTTTTTCACATAAGATATAACATTACCTAGTAATAATACAAACAAAAACAATTTTTATGACCGCTTCCTTTAAAATAGGCCTTCATATTCATATTTTATACTCTCATGATATTGTACAATTTGACTTGATCTACTGCAAAACGTTTTATTTATTTCAAAAAACTTGCTTAAAAAACAAAAATGAAACTTATAAAATTTATTTATTATTAACTTTAATGTGCCCAGTGTACAGAATGAATAAAAAATGATAATTTCCTGCGATAATCGTCTTGATTTTTCTTTATGGCCTTACAAAACGATTAATTCTTAAGTAATTATGACATACGAGTAAGCATTAAAAAAAGCAACAGCAACAACAACAACTTTATTATATTGATACTGGCTGGCGATATTAAAATATAGCAAAAGTTGAAAAATCAACATTAAAAAATAGACAAAAAACAGTTAATATTTTTACAGTGGAAAACATGAAAAATGGAACATTATTTTAGCATTTTATAAAATAAAACTTAAATTTCATTTTACTTATGCTTACAACTCTGAAATGTTTTTTATAATCTTCGGCATGAATTAATTATTTTTTAAACTTCTTTTTTACATTTTATTTCCAAAAAAGTTTTACGACAAAATCTATAGTAAATGCGAGACATTTGCTTTTCCGCATATTAATCCACTCTGACAGCACGTGGCGTATGAATAATATAAATTATTTAAACATTAACACACACACACACATACACAGCGCATGTGTGAGGGAGAGTGAGGAAAAAATACATTTCACATTTAGTTGTACAAGGCAATCACCACCATACATTGTCCAGTATTCATAGCAAGCCCACACATGCACACATATTCAGCCGTACTTAAACCACAACTGGCCATTGCGTATGGTGAGAAAACTGAACAATCATTGAAATCGTATTCGTCGTTTTCGTTTGTGGCAGCAATGTTTTGTTATATTTATTGTCTAGAGTGTATGTATGTGTGTGTACATGTGTATTGGTGTAGGTATGGAAAATTTTTTAATGTACAATTTATATTAAAAATACATTTTTCAGCTATTTATTAAACTTCACATACACGCACACACACACACACACTTATGTATGTTCTCTCAGTCACTCTCATAAGCACTTGCAAAGGAAAACCTTTTAAAATGTAAAAAGGAGAAAATACATATGTGTGCATAAGAGTTTGTGTAAGCAAATGCTTGTAAATCAAGCAAGTATTTGTGCAAAAAGCGAGTTTTAACTTTAAACTTTGAATACTTAATGGCGTTTTCTTTTCTGAAAACGAAAAAAAATTGTTGCACTTGGTTGCCTTTTTTTTTGCTCTTTTTAAAAATTTAATACAAAGAATGGATGCTGTCTCTATATCTAAAAGTGTTGCCTTTATAAATCTGTGATACTTTTTAATTTTTTGTTCCAGCATCCAGCATAACTCACGGAAGAGATCATTACTTTGCTGCCGAAGAGAGGCAACCTCTCTGATTGCAAAATCTGTAGAAGAATCACGTTACTGAGTATAATAAATAAAATGGTCTGATACATTATCAATCAGAAGATATCAGACCATGTGTCACCGAGTCTAAGGAACGAGTAGGCTGGTTTTAGAGTGCATCCATCTTGCGTCGACCATGTATGAACATTGCACATAATAGTGCAGCAATCTGTCGAATGACCCACATCTCTTAATTTATGTTTTCTAAATTTCGGGATAGCATTCGATGCCGCAAGTCTCGATATAATATTGAAATCACTGGAACGCAAAGGAGTATCGAGCAAAATTATTCGCCTTTTAAAAAGTTTATATGATGAAGCCCCATGCCTCATTCGGCACGATGAACAACTAAGTGGCAGAATTTCAGTAATAAAAGGTGTGCGTCGAGAATGTTTTCTGTTACGATTTTTTTCAATGAATGATGCATTTCTAAATATTAAAGGAATTACATGGGTATTACAGGTCAATCTTGGGGATCCAGCATATGCCAATTCCTTGCTCATAAACATGCATATAACAGGTATGCTGGACGAAATCAAACAGTATGCTGCTATGACAGGGTTGTCAATAACCCAAGAGTAAGGTGAAGCGGATAAATACAAATAACGCCCAAACAATTTCCGTAGGTAACAAAATCAGAAAGGCAACGTGAACACATTCTGTTATTTGGGTAGCCTCATTACTGTCAAGGGTGGTACAGCTGAAGATATCAGATGCCGAATCAATAAGTGGTGTGTATCATTTGGTTTTCTCGAGAAGATTTGGAGGTCGACGTTCATCGCAAGAAACAGCGAAATTCAAATACAGGGTGGCTGATGAAAGACGCTGAGTTATTCGTTAAATTTTATTTTTCAATTTTGGATCGTTATCTTAAATAAGTAGAAATGCAAAATTTGAATGACGTAACTCGTATATGGATTGTACGCCGCTACCACGCACACATGTCAATAATTTTCTTTCAATGATAGTTTTGGCATACGGAAGTCGACAATAATGAGGTTTCTTAACTCTTGACTCTATTCCACAAATTCTTCAAGTGAGAGAATTGCACCGAAGTGTGTTTTCGTGCCATATTTCTTTAAAGAAGGCGGTCGGTCTGTAACTGTAACTGCAGATCATTATTTAAAATTGTTGCAGGATTTTCTCTTTTCTGAAATGTTCCAAAAGATAATTCCTTTCAGTTTTGTGTGGTTTTAACAAGATGAGGGGGTCAAAATTTGCAATAAAATTATTTTAAAAAACAACAATTCTGTTGCCTTCCTGGTCTCCATATATAAGTGCAGCAGATTCTTTTCTTGTGGGGTTACTGTAAACTGAAAGCGTATTTGTCGAAACCATTCAACTTAAATTATTAAAAACAGTTGATTCAATCAATAACTCTAGCAATTTCAAATCTGCAGGCAGCGTATCTCAGCATGGATCCTATTAAAAATCAATTATTTTTAAAAACTATTAAAAATATTTAATAAATTTAAAATCTCAATTAGATGAAATAAAAATTAATCATTTTTATTAATTATAAAAAAATGTTATTCGAGTTTTCCATGTAGCAAAATTCATCAGCCACCTTGTATTTAATGCCTGTATAAAATAAGTGGTTTTCTTTAGCTGCATTCTAAGGCTTGGAGCCATCAAAGAGTTCTGACTTTACAGGAATTTATTAATCGTTGCTTACAAATCTTGAGTATTTTTTGACTTAGCCCCATCACCAACGCAGCTCTTTGGTCTGCAACGCATCAGCAATCAATAGCCTTAGAAATACGATGACGCAAGTGGAAGTAGATTGGCTACACTTTAAGAAAACCTCAAGATGATTACGCACGTTCAGCGCTTGAGTGGAATCCGCAGGGTCAACATGTGGGGACTACTGGTATATGCAGAAGGTCTTGAAGCAGGCATATATGGCGTAACATTAAAAATTTAACACTGAATATAAATAAATGTAATGAATTGGTTACGGAACTATGTTGCTTCCATGAATTAATGAGAAAATATATTGTTACGAAATTAAAAATGCCTAAAAAGAAAATATATCACATCAGGGACTGTATTATGAGATTTTAGCTATAAACTTTATTGGTTTGTGGATATTGTGTATCTGTCACTGCCATAATTTTCTTTACTATTAAAAGTGCTACCACATGCATGTTTAACGGTGTCGTCAGTGCTTAGTTATCGTTTTGCAGTTAATAAGTGAAGTCGTGTTCAAGCGTAAATAAAAGTGTTTTATAAACGAATATTAAGTGCAAGATAAATAAGTTGCTGTATTAAGAAAAATTGTAACAAGACGGTGTTTATTTTATTTTGACGAAATTAAAAACATACTTTTGGACTTAATTCTGCTATCACGGCTATAAAAGTCTCAAAAGCCTTCGTCCAGTAAATGAATGATGCTTATATTTAAAAAAAGTTTTTTATTCGCTGTGCGCTATCAATACAACAGTAGAGTTTTAGAATTACACCCACAGTGTGTAGATCTAAACTTCAACTAATATGTCATATATAGAGAAAGCCTCGAGGGTATTAGCGTATTATATTTAAGATTTGTGCTAAGAGGACAGTGCTTTATATCCAGTCAAATAACTCAAACTTAGTCAAATAACTCACTCAATCGTCGATTTTATATTGCTGAAGAAAAGGGATCAAAGAATTTGTAAAATTTTGTGTGGGCTCAAACTTTTCTAACAAAGTACGAGAATATGTCAATGACGTGGTGTTTTAATGAATTAGTACAATAGTGTGTCAATAGTTCCTAAATTTAATAGGAAGCTTTATCGAGAAATTATACTTTCTTGTGAGAAGCAGTATTACAATGCACCTGTTCTCGCAACACTGCCTATGATTGACTTTAAATCCAAAAATAGTACCACAACAATTTCTGAGTCGCTTTATTCACCGGATTTGACCACCTGCTAATTTTCTCTGTTTGTAAGATGCTCCGGGAGTGCTACAGAGAATAGAAAAAAAGTGTTAGAAACTTTAATGTCCACTTAAATCGGTTTAATTTTGATTGCTCTTGGCAAAATTAAAAAAAAATGTATATGGAAAACCTAGGAATTAAGAGTTCAATGATACCGAGCTGTAAAGTGTCTTAAATTGGTTCAAATAAATAGTCAATACAAATCATCAGTCAAAGAGTGGGCATGGTACCTCCCATACAAAGTAAATATTGTTACGAAAATAAGGTTGGCCACATCAGCGTTTATCACATCGCTAAAATAAATAAACAAAAGCTGCAAGAACAACTATATGTCCTGTTTACAAATAACCAAATCTACACAACTAACATTAGCAGAGATAAAGTAAATAAAAATAACACGCCAACAACAATAATTAAGCAGCAAAGAAAACATGTAACAGACAATAAACAAGCAACAACAAATACTAAGAGCTGAAAGAGGTAGATGTTCACATACGCATGGCTACAAAAGAACTAAAAAGAAATTAAAAGAAAGAAATGGAATCTACCTGAAATATCGAGAGGTTCGAGAGCTTTCGTTGTGTTGTGTACTTAGCCATATAAAAGGCACATCAATGCGAACAACAATCAGTTTATTTGGTGTAAACTCAGCGAGTACAGTTTAAGTAAAGTAAACTTAGCGAACGTCTTATTGGTTTGAACTCAGTTTAAGAGAGTTTAGTGTGGTTAAGCTGTGGTTGAAGAGGTTGTGATCGAACGTAAGTTGTAACCACGATCGGGTTGGAAAATATTTAGGTAGAAAGTTCTGTCGAGTAATTGTTGTTGTTTACAAAGTTGTAAGCAGACGGAGTAATTAAGAATAGAAAATTGTTATTGCCTGTAAAAAGGTTAGAAGCTGTAGATCACACTACTGTATTATTAAAGGAATTTAATTAAAAACTAAGCACAAAATTTATTGTATTTTAACTACAAACTACGAACTCATAAATATACGTTTTTAAAAAGGTAAAAACGTAACAATATTCATTTTTGTATATATTGAAACGGCATTAGTAGAAGTTTCTAAATTTGGTTCAAATAACGTCGGTAATTGTGAATGGTAACTGTAATATGGAATCTTGTATATGTGGAGAACGGTAACAATTAAAACTTTGATATCTATCCACATCAGCCAAAAAGCGGGAAAAATTAGATAAACGGATAATGAACAAAGCACACCGGGTAAAAGCATCCGTATATGTACATACATACCTTATATATAAAAATGAATGTGTGTTTATTTGAAGAATAAAAACGTTTAATAAGCAGATTCTACAGTGTCTTTCTGGAAGAAACTGTAGGCTATCTTAATATTTGGATTTGAACTGGAAGACAATAAAATGGAAAAAACTGTAAAATATGATAACTAATACAGTATTTAAGATAATAAGTAATATAATGATAGCGAAGCACACCGGAGCTTAGCTAGTTTTAAATGAAAAACGTGAGAGTAAATTTTTTCAAAATGTCTCTTTAAGGCTCTTTAAAGTTTTATAAAGTTTTTCATAAATTCCAAATATTTTTTGTTATTTTAATTTGTTTTTACATAAGATTTAATAAAATAATCAAAAAATTCCTAAAAACCGTAATTAAATACTCTGCATGAAAGAAGTTTTATTTGTATTCCCATATGATATATGCACCTCCATGTAGTCATTTAGACAACTGCCCGTTTTACTACTTTTTTACTCTGGCAGTTAAACTAAAAAATCAGCACAAGTATTGTAAAAATGTGTGAGATCGCATGTAAAATGCATAAACTGCCAAGCAAATCGCAAGCAAGAACTAACCAATTTGCCAACAAGTAAATGCACAGCCAAAATAACAATTCCATACATTTATTTATCCCACTTTCTCACTCTCTCTCTCTCTCTCTTTGTTGAATTTTTATGGGAAAAAAATAATTTATTTTTTTAAATATTTTATATTTTCATTATTCAACGAGAGAATATTTAAATATTTTCATATTGTAACGTTACAAGATTAACAATATGAATTTTATATATCTTCTCTTGCTCTCATTCTCTCTTTGTGTTGCAGTATAAGCATGTATATGTGCGTTGTTTACAGTGCAAGAGTATGTATTTGTATGTGTTTGTTAAGTATGAAATGCCGGTTGTAATTGTAATTGATGTGTTGACAGCTAAAAGGTAAATATCGTATGTGTATATTTGTACGTGTGTATGTGTATTTAAAAGAGTGTATGCTATTGTGTTTCACAAACAATTTCATAGTATAGAACCCAATAAACCACAAAGTGTAAACACACACTTGACTCAATTTCAAGCCGATTATGTTTTTTGGTGAATTTTATGTTCTGTCTTGGAATATTCAGAATTTCAATTTAGAATCGAAAATTTTGTAATACGTATTGATCGTAATTCTATTTAGAAAATCTATCTGGTAACGAGTTTGACTTGAAAAATTTAATTCTTTCCTCACAATTAACTTTTCGATTGCCATTTCTTAAGGAAGTAATATTAAAAAGTGTTTTGTAACAGAGTTTGATGCAGTTCATGAGTAAAATAAGTTGTTTTTCTAAAGGCATATTTATGGAGCCAGGCTAACTTTTTAAATTTATCCTTTGCTGTATCTGCTTGGATTGGTTCATGTAGTATACATTTTCAATTTTCACACATGTACAGGGTGTTCGCCGGGAAGGTATACTATTTTGTTTTGCCGCCATTTTGGTAAACATTAGTCTTGACAGTTCATATTTGGCAGTCGTGAAGTAGAGACGTGGCAAATTATTTGTGGAAAAATATTCAGTAAACCAATGTGTTTTAATCGTTAAAACATTTTATATAATCAATCATCGATTTTCATGAAAAAGTCATAAAGAGTGACGAGGCACATTTTCAATTTCAATGGTTATGTGAATAAACAGAATAGTCGGTTCTGGACAATGGAAAACCCTCAAATTATTGATCAGTTACATTTGCATCCATTAAAAGTGACAGTCTAGTGTATAATTTGGTCAGAAGGAATCATTGGACCTTACCTTGTTTCTTTGAAACTGAAAACGGCGTAACGGTAACTGTCAATGGGGAACGATATCGTGATATAATTGAAAACTTCTTAACGCCACAATTCATGCTTTGGGTTTGACTAACATGTGGCTTAACAAGACGGTGCCACATCGCATACAGCCAGGATTAAAATGGAATTACTGCGAGACCTCTTTCCACAACAAATTATTTCAAGGTATGGTGATGTTGATTGGCCTCCACGGTTGCCCGATTTGACTGTTCCGGACTTCTTATTGTGGGGATATCTGAAGAGCAAGGCTGTGTTAACAAATCAGAAACACTGGTGCAACTCAAACAAAATATACGTGATGAAATTAATGAAATACCACGGGATATGTGTGAGAACTTAATGAAAAATGTGCTCAAAAGGGCTCGCATTTGTGAGGCTAACAAAGGTGGGCATTTATTTGATATTGTATTCCGTACATAATTGCCGATATTAAATAAAACATTTATCAATATAAGATCTATTCTCTTTTATATAATCACAAATTATAAACAAACAAAGTAGTATAGCTTTCCTGGCGGACACCCCGTATACTTAGACGCATACGTATATTAGGGTGAGGCAAATTCTATGGATGAAAGAAACTGAAAAATCGTGTAGCAAAAACGTAATCTAGGCAAAAATCTAAGAAACTTTTTACAAGAAACCATAAGTCTAAAATCAAATCCTATCCTGAGCAAATCGACCTAAAAATTTTCTGCTCCCATTATTCTATATACTGTATAGCTGTATTCAAAAGATACAAAATGATTATAAAATCTGTGGTCCCAGGCAATAACAGCCTAAGTCTCAAATTATATTTTTCAGAAAAATCACTTTTTTTATACAAATGTTTCGGAAAGAAAAGTTGAGAAAGTGCATTATAAAAAATGTAAAAATTAAAAGATACACGGGCAGTTCTAAGATCAAAAAGCATAATGGAAATATTTTCATAAGTATACTTAGGTGCTTATTATAAATGTAATGGGGCTTCATTACGACTTAAGTCAAGAGTTTTTTCCTAACAAGTTTTTGTAAAACATCGATGGAGAAATGGAGATTTCATAGAAATCTAAAGTTTAGAAGAATATGATAACATACATACGAGTAACCCATATATTTTATGTCATGAATGCAAATAATAGAAGTTGCTGAATACAACCCTTAAAATACAATGTAAGAAATACTGCTAGAAATGTACTTAAAACACATGAAACAAAGAAAACAGAAGTGCCCTTAGTGAAAGGAAGTTAAATTAGTTTTTTAAATCTGTTTTACTCTTCATTCGCGGTAATCTGGAGCGTCTTTCTATAGTCACTGGCATAACATCATTTCTATTCTTTGCTATAAATCGTCGTGAGACAGTGGCAAGAAGTTGCACACATCGTTCATTTGCTTTTTTTTTAGCTAATAAACGTTTTGTTGCAGGTTGTAACATATTATAAATCGATATCGTTGGGAAATATGCCCCAATGAATGGAAACTGAATATGAAATAAGACTTATCTGCTGACGTTTTATATCTTTATTGTCTAGTCAATGCTGTATCGGAAGGTTTAGCCAACATGAAACAGGGACAAATGGTTCACTATCGTTGGTTAACAAAAGCCAGCTGATTTTTGCGCCTATACGTTGCAACTAGTTCACTGTCAAGAAATTTAATAATTTGAACATCTTAAATTATCAAAGTCTATGTGTCAATGTACTTTAATGTTAAGTTCTATAACTCAGTTATGTACGGCAGCTCTCTTGTTTTATAAATTTATACGGTCAACTCAATTTTTATTTCAATAACTACAAGGAATCGTAATACTTTAATCCAAACTAACGCATTTTTCGCTTATCGCGAAAATATTTTATAAATAATGCTTTTTGACGACAGAAAAACTGTACACGAAAGAGTCATAAAAAATTCTGCATTATCGTGACCAGCTGTATAACCCAACTAAACTAATGGTTTATAAACAGCATTCAATTAACTTTGACTGCAGAGATTATATAAATTTGGTTGACTTGGATGACGACAGAACAATAACCGAGCCAAGCATGCCATACAAACACATCTTGGATTATATAGAGTGTGTTGTCTCAGAAATTCCTTCACACATTCAACGAACTGAACGATGTATGCAACTTTTTACCACTGTTTCACAACGAGTTATAGCATAGAATAGAGATGAAATAACATCATCTCAGTGGAAGTCAGTGGAAAGTAAAACAGATTAAAAAAACTAATTTAACTCCATTTCACTAAGGGCACTTCTGTTTTCTTTGTTTCATTTGTTCTATGTACGTTTCTAGTAGTCTTTCTCACAGTGTATTTTAAGTTTTGTCTTCAGCAACTTATTTCGTTTACATTCATGACGTACTCGTAAAATATTAAATTCGAAAGAAAAATACAATATTTTATGATCATTTTGTATTTTTTGAATGATGTGATCAGCGTTGCCGTTTTGGTTATTTTTATCCAAAATTGATTATTCTTTTCTTTGATGTGTAGATGTGTAATTTTTCCCATTTTGGTTACGTTTTTCTCGAAGTAAAAAGTAAAGATAATGATTTCTTTTAACGTTTGTTACCCAGGCTCTTTTTGAGTGTATCAGTTTAAAGACAGGTTTTTTTTCGTTTGGCTAACTTTGGTTTTTTGTTGTAAGTAAGCAATGACCTTCCCATCCTTCTGGTAACATATGGATTTCGTGCCAAAAGATCAAATCGAACCAATTTCTTATATTCTGTTCTAAAGTGAACGGTCCTCCGATCGAAACAAGGGGTAGTCTGACGGCAATGTCTGGATTATAAGGCGGCTGAAACAATTTTCTAAATAGTTTCAACTGATCTTGGAACATTTACTCGAGTGTTGTACTAAAGAATCTTTTTTTCATCGCCAGCAATGATGCCGCTACAAGTTTTTCCGGCATTAATAGCTTTTTGAGTTTGAAAATAATTTTCATAGAGTAATGCCTTCAATTATTCATGTCCGAACATTTTTGCCTGACCTAGAAGGTCTTCCATTTTTATGTCAAAATCATTACTTGAACTTGAGATAAGCGGAACGTATTCAGGACAAACTTTGGCAAGCAATCAAAGCAATAAAACTTCATTGCTTATAGTGGTTCGTTCAGTGGCTAAGTGAGAATAAATGTCCGACATATTTCACTTCAATGCTATTGTTTGGATCGGGTGTTTAGCGATTTACTAATATATCTTTTAGTAAATTCAAATGAGCTAAAATTATCCACAAATAATTATTGAAATCCCTAAAGTAAACATATGAGCGAACGATATTTTGTATTGTGTGAAGTTTGTGTAGCATGTTTTGTTTACAAAAAACTGGAAGTTGTGGCAACGCTGGATGTGATAGTGTTTTTTAATACAGCTATACGGTTTATTGAATAATGGAGGCAGACAATCTTTAGGTCAACTTGCGCAGGATAGGATTTGATTTTAGACCTATTTTTTCTCCTGAAAAGTTTTTTAGAATTTTGTGTAAATGACGTTTTTGATCCACCTTAATGTATGTATGTATATATGTTATATATAAAAACAAACTGTATACTATTTGTTGTTTTTTATTATTCAGAAATCTTTTAAAATCAGCATTGTTTTGGTTGAATGATTGCGAATAAATGATGAGTTTCGTTACTGTTCATCGATTATATGCATTTTTAAATTTTTTTCCATTGAAACTGGCAAATTTCAGTTTGAAATTAATATTTTTATTTGATCAAAATTTTTAAAGTGGAATTTCCCATAAAAAAGTTAAGGAGAAAAATTAAATGAATCATCGCTTAAGAAGTGAACTCTGTTTTTCATATATTTGGTTGCTTTCTTATTAAAAGTCTAGCAAAACCTAAGGTCAGGACCTTTTTTCTCTAAAACAAAGAAAACCGTTAACCCATGAATATACTCCGGCCTCATTAAACAGGCTTGCAGGTGAAACAGGGCAACTGGACTTTTTGAAAACTTTTTCTGAAAATGCCGAGTTTAAGAAGTGGAAGTAGATGGTGTAATGCCAACTTTGCCAATGTTTAGCTATTACTTTGATTATTTCCTCAATAAAGAGCGGATTTATAATGGCAATTGACTTCGTTCTTTTATACAGAAACGTCAATGATGAACAATATCGAAATCTTGTCAGATTTGAAAATTATAGCAATTTGATGTTTCATACGATTTTAACCCTCTAACCGGCAAACCTGTATTTAGTCGAGGTATATTGTTTGTATTGTTACGAAAATAAGGTTGGGCATCAACAGCGTTTATTACATCGCTAAAATAAATAAACAAAAGCTGCAGGAAGAACTATACGTGCTGTTTACAAATAACCAAATCGACAACAACAAACATTATTATCAGAGATAAAATAAATAAAAATAACACGGCAACAATAATAATTAAGCAGCAAAGAAAACGAGTAACAGACAATAAACAAGCAACAACAAATACTAAGAGCTGAAAGAGGTTTACATACGCATGGCTACATACGCATGGCTACAAAAGAACTAAAAAGAAATTAAAAGAAAGAAATGGAATCTACCTGAAATATCGAGAGGTTCGAGAGCTTTTGATGTGTTGTTTACTCAGCCATATAAAAAGCACATCGACGCGAACAGCAATCAGTTTATGTGTCGTAAACTCAGCGAGTGCAGTTTTTAAGTAAAGTTAACTCAGCGAATGTGTTATTAGTGTAAAGAGAGTTTATAAGGAGTAAACTCGTGAAGCTAGTAATGAAGTAAAAACCAGTTTAGTTGGAGCTAACTCAGTAAAGAGAGTTAAGAATGGATGAGGTTATCCATTCTTAAAAGGTTGTGATCGAACCTAAGTTGTAACTACGATCGGGTTGGAAGATCTTTAAGTAGAAAGATCTGTCGAGTAATTGTTGTTGTTTACAAAATTGTAAACAGACGGAGTAATTAAGAATAGAAAATTGAAAGGCTACAAGCAGTGGTGCACAAAATTGTGTTGAATAAAAGATTTTAGTTTAAAACTAAACACAAGATTTATTTTATTTTAACTACAATCTACGAACTCATACATATACGTTTTTAAAAAGGTGAAAACGTAATAGTATTATTATGCGTATTTTTTTTAAGTTCCATTATAACGGTAAATATGTGCAGAGAAATCTACAATATAATATAACAACATGCATTTGTCTCTTGGTTTTAATATTTCGATCCGGACCCGCCGGCTGCCAGTTTGTTTTTCATATAATTTTTTTTTCCATTTTGATAGACTTTTTCTTTTTTTTTTTAATAAAAATTTAGTAGTTTTAAATTTAATTGCCTTTTGAAATGTTCCAACGAGTTTGTTGAACTTTCTTGTGTGCAGTGGCAGGGCACAAAATGTGTGTGGTTATTATCAACCATTTGATACCGAAATTAGCGACGAATAATCATTATAAACATGGCGTTTTGATCGGAAAAATAAATCCTATGTTGAAGTAGACCCCAATATAATCAAAGAATACAATTGTCATATGGTTGGTGATGATATAGATGATTATGAACAGCTTACTAGGATGATACTATATTAGAATAAAAATTCAAGTCTCCTTTTTAAACGCATTAATGGAATTGATTGCAACGATATCTTTAATTTTCATTTTAACGATATCGATGTGTAAGCCTTAAAAACTCAAAACCAAAACCTCGCAAGCCTACAGGCAAAAAAGTAAAAGGATTTTATAATTCACCAAATGACATCCGCTTTGATGAAGTTGAACACATGCCTGATGTTTTGGACCGGAGTGTTAAAAAAAAGCTCCAAATGCAGATGAAGTATAAACTAAGTTTCTGCTTATCAAATAATAAAAAACGTTTCCAAAGTTACCACACAAAAATATGGTAAAAATATTTCTTTGACTTAACAGGCAAGTCCGCCTTTTGGCGGGCAGCATATTTTCTTAGCTGGATGGTAAGTTTTTAAGCTTTTTACTATAAAGTATTGTTTTTCCCCCCAACTACCAGCACAGTATAATTTTTTTTAGCTCAAAATAATATAGGCCGATTAGAGGGTTAATTTCACTCAATTTCGGTTAACAGAACTTACCCGTGTGCTTGCTTGTATATATTTTCTAGTACTTAGAGGGGAAAAATGATGACCCTATGCTTCCTTCCGATGCCCTTAGAAACAAAACGCTAAACTAATCGCTTTTGTTAATTCAGGTGGATGTGAAATTCGTATGGTAACCGTGAAACCAACCAGTACTTTTGAAAAATTTGATTAGATTCGTCAGTGATGCATCTCGGTGACAGTCCAGATTATGAAAAGAACCTCACCTCTTTATTCCTGTCTTTGTCATTTAATCAACGTCTACAATAGCCAGATGTTTTATTGTGCACTACAGTTGATAAATCGACATAACAAGTTTGAAATTCAGAACATAATTCAATGCAAGACCAAGTTCAAGTCCAAGTTCTAGGATTTAAATCCTATTCAGGCAAGGAGCTGCTCTTCTCTTGTATTTTCACACGTACGTAGCCACACGCATAGGCAAAAAATAAACAAAGGAAATTAAAGAGAAAACAAGTGAAAAAACGCAGTTCAAAGTGGCCTGAGTGAGAGACTCTTAATTACTACCACAATTCGAAAATGCATTAGTTTTAGTTTGCCTAACACTGATTAAAATACTAAATATTGTTGGTGAAAAAGGTAACGGTTGATACAGTTATCATACAGTTTGAGAGATAAAAAGAAGCCAAGTTCATAAAAGTAAAATCTTGAACCCGTTTCTATTTCCAACTTTAAGCCATTAGTGTATATTGAGGTAGATGTTTCGAAGAATTCACGACCCAATTACCTTTTATACGTATTTCAAATCTAATTTTACAGAATATTCTCTACCTAAGAATTCTTTGTTGCTTGAATTGGAATTAAATTTTTAAAAATTGTTTTTTTTTTTTAAAAAAGATTTTTATACAAAACAGTTTATGAAATTTCCTCTCCCCCAAATGCCAGATGAGAAAATATAAAAGTTAAATTTATTTATACGAATTAAATATTTTTATTTTACTGACAATTTTCAGGCCCAACACCTCCCAAAGCCTAAAGCGGTTTTTATATGAATTTCAATATGATTGTTAAAACGATAAAGTTTTTTTTTTTTTTTTAAACCTCAGGTATATTTCACATACGAGTTATGCATATACGAGTAATATAGTGGTGATTGAGATTTATAAATATTTTATAGGGAAAACAAATAAGCAGAAGCCTAATAGTCAAACGAGTTCGACTGTATGTAACCGTTCTTCATATATATATTGTAGTTAGATATTGTTACACAATACAGTGTTCAAGTGTTTACACACAGAATGCTGGGATCAAATTTCTTTCGGGGAATAGACTTATTAACCTGCTACTTGTTTAAAAGTTTTCAAGAGACGCCTAAACGACCCAATAAGTAAACCTAAGTCGATCAGTTTATTTAAAATGGATGAGTTTCTGGTCTTTTAAAGAGTACCACATTTTATGTTGTATAGTAGGGTATACAAATTTGGTTTGAGAACGAAAAAAATTTTTTTTTTTAAAGTTGTTTAAACAAAGTTATTGTTTTTGTTTCCGAAGTCTGCCTTCTGTCGTTATTTGAAATATTTTCTAAATTTTTTTATTATCTTCGTAATCACTTGAAATATAGTTTCGTAACTTTATATATAAAAATAAAGGCTATTTTTGGCTTATGTATAGAGTCGCATCACGCTCAAACCCGTCGACCGATTTCAACCAAACCTTTACAAAAGGTAGGTATTGGGAACTACTTGTATGCGTTTTATATTTATATTTAGTTGAAATCAAATATCAAAGACGCCTTCTTTTTCATATATAGGGTAAGCAATTTAAAAGTTTAAATTTGAATCAGTGGTTATTTCGAATCTGGCATTACTTATGTCATTCTATTCTGTCACAAAATCCAATATATTATCTCCACTTAACGAAATTAATCAATTTACGCTTGAGCAACGTTGGGATTTATTGGAAATTTATCTCCAAAACAAAAAGAATAGGTCGGAAATTGCACAAAAAAAAAAAAAAAACGAAGAACAGTGAAGAAGGACCAACAGTGCACGGTATATGCAAGTTTATTGCTAAAGTTCGTAAAACTGGTTTCATTAATGATGCACTAATATGTAAACGTGCTCGTACAGTGCGTACACCCGAAAATATCGAAGCTGTGGCTGAAAGTCGCCATTGACGCTACGATCAATGAAGACACCTATCGCACTATGACAAATAATTTTTTTGTGCCCGCTCTCCATGCTATTGATGCGAACGATGTTTGATTTCAACATGATGGTGCAACTTGCCACACATCTCATACGACAATCGATTTATTGTTTTAAACGTTTGATGTCCGAAATGGTAATGTCAGTTAGCCGCCAAGCAGCTGCGATTTGTCACCGTTGGATTATTTTCTATGGGGCGCAGTTAAAGACGAGTGTTATGCCGACAATCCAAAGACAATTGAGCATTTAAAGGCCGACAATGTAATGTAATGCTAATACCTAGATACAAACCTATTCACTCGAAAAAGTTCTCCAAAATTGGTCTGATCGAATGGGGTTCTGAGTCCAGCCTCGGCCGCGATATGAATGAAATAAAATTTCATTTCTAACCGGAACAATTACTCGTCACGACAAAAAAAAAAAAAAAAAAAAAATCCGACAAAATTTCAAATCGTTATTTTTTTATAGAATTTTTAAATTTAAACTTTTAAATTGCCCACCCTTTACATAGATAAGTTTTCCTTTATTCGTCATTTAAATACTCGAGAAGCACTTAACCGAGAGTCTCTAAATTTGGTATAAATAGGTTCGCAGTCAATACAAATCATCATTTAAAAATGGGGTGGGGGGGGATCAGACAAGTTGGCACAGTACCAGACAATGGTGCAGCCCATCTGGGTTCAATATTGATCCCACTGGTATAATAATAATGCGTGCACGGTACTTTCAATACAAAGTAAATATTGATTTTTGTATAACTTGTGAACGGTTAAAATAGATGTTTACGAATTTGATCTAAAATACTTCGTAGTTAATACAAATCATCAAGAAAAAAGTGGATAGAATCGAAAAAGTGGGCGTGGCATATTTCATACAAAGTTAATATTGATTTTTGAACTATGAAGAACGTTTCTGAATTTTGTAGAAATGAAGTGGCAGTCAATACAAATCATCAGTTCAAAAGTGTGGGGAATCAAAAAAGTGGGCGTGGCATTTTCCATACAAACTACATGTTG
Source organism: Wohlfahrtia magnifica (assembly GCA_023159175.1). Taxonomy (NCBI): domain Eukaryota; kingdom Metazoa; phylum Arthropoda; class Insecta; order Diptera; family Sarcophagidae; genus Wohlfahrtia; species Wohlfahrtia magnifica. The sequence continues at coordinate 1,614,456 of JAKWBJ010000490.1, read as the reverse complement.
ATTTTTGTATATCTTGAGGAAGGTAGTAGTAGAAGTTTTTAAATTTGGTTTAATGTGTGATTTATAAGTGGTTTATAAATGGATAGCGAAACACACTGGGTAAAAGCTATTGGTATATATGTAAAAATGAATGTGCTTTTAAATGTAGGTGTGAATGTGTTTTTTAAGATAGGGGTAGCGAAACATGCCGAGGTGTAGCTAGTGTCATACGAATATTTTATTTTTCTAAAATCATACAATTTCATTTCATTCAGTAAAATAACAAAACACTTTTATTTTTTATCACCGTGGGCATATGATTAAAATAAATTATTTTCATTTTATTATGTTTATTTAACAAATTTATTATAACAAAAGAATATCCCTTGCAAACATAATTATTATATTTAAACAATTACATTTAAATGAACGAGTTTATTATGAAAGAGATATTATAATTATTATTGTTATTTTATTAAACTCAGTTAAAAAGTTTTTAATTAAATTGCATTAATTATTGAATGGAAAAAATTAAAAAAAACCAAAATTGCCACAATTCATTTGCACTCAAAAAGAAATGAATTTAAATTATATTTCTCAGTGTGTTTAAGCAGCAGGAATTAAAAATTTGTAAATTTAATCAAAATAAAAAAAAAAAATTCTTAATAGAGAACAACTTGGTTAGAAGCTTTGAAAGTGATAATCCATATTCGTAGAACGTTATGCTAGAAATCGATAACAAATTTACGCTGAGTAAACATTTTAACGACAGCTAGTGTTGTTCTCGGTAAAAATATAAATGTAGCTAAACAGCGAGTATTACTTTGTTTGATCATAAAACGGTGGCCTAACTAAAAATTTTCTGATTTTTAAAGCATTTTTAATAAGAACTTCTATAGCATTTTGATTTTATTTTGATAAGTTATTAAAATATCATCCTTTAACTTGATTAAAGCTATCAGAACATGTACAAGATACCCTTGGTCAGCCTGGAACCCTAATAGATATAAAAATAACTCTTTGGGGTCAGAACAGAGACTACATTTCGGCAGAACAAACAATGGTAGTACCAAAAACTCATGCTACTGTCCGATAACTGGATACGTACCTTCATAGAGCACAACTGAACGTTGTGGAGTACGATTTGGAGTTGAATTATAACAAATGTTGCTCATTGTGCAGCAGATAATTCGATAATCCTCAATCCTTGAACAATGACAATACCCAGATATTGTAGCCTTAGCTAGGTAGGTAGGTTAGTTGACTAGTTTACCAAGATGTGATAATTAGCAATAAAATGCCGCTTTGAAATTAAATCATGACCTTAAAAAAATAAAGAGAATCGAGGATTACAGTCACCCTCAGCTGCTTATAAAATGGAGAAGATCGAGGGGACGCAGACTTAAATACTGCGCCAAATCATTGAAGAGAGGTACATCAAAATACCTCAACCATCTGCTCGCCAGACATGGATAGAAAAAGTGTGGGGAATTAGAAAAGTGGGCGTGGCATTTCCATACAAACTAAATGTTGATTTTTGTATATCTTGAGGAAGGTAGTAGTAGAAGTTTTTAAATTTGGTTTAAGCAACGTGGTGAAGAGTACACATCATCAGTTAATAACTGGGCAGGATTGGAGATGTGGGCTTGGAACCTGTTATTCATACTAAATATATAAGTGTCGGCTTTCGTCATATATAGACATCAGCCAAAATTCGAGAGAGATTGGGTAAGTGGTTTATAAATGGATAGAGAAATACACTGGGCAAAAGCTATCGGTACATATGTAAAAATGAATATGTTTTTAAATGTATGTGTGAATGTGTTTTTTAAGATAGGGGTAGCGAAACATGCCGAGGTGTAGCTAGTGTCATACGAATATTACTAGCTTGACGACAGCTATAGGACAGCAGATGCCAAAGTAGGAAGTGATAGATTCCATGGATGTGGAGGCCCTTCTAGCAAGTTATTCAGCCTTTTAATTCCCAGAAACCAAGTTAAGGACATAGTACATGTAACATCGAAGACCTTCATCTCCTCTTAATATCGTAGCACTAAAGCCGAGTTGCTAATAGCGGCCTGACCATTACAAAAAATCCTGATCATACCCATAGATATTTTGGATAATTGCAAAGTCTTTCACCTGAAATATGCTACAGGTAGAAGTCCTACCACTTCTGCAATAGTTACTTGCTGGGAAAAAGATCTTAGCGTGCTCAGAAAAATCCAGCTTGCGCATAGCAAACTTTCCCTATTACCTTCTCAAAATGTTACCGTGGCCACTGAGAGATTTTCTCCAGAAGCCTGATCGTGCTCTGACCCGAAGCGATAAAATGTACAACTCAATGGGCAGCAAGTGTAAAATGCCGTTGAACACAGCATTGAGAGATGTTATGCAACCACTCAAATACTGAGTCCTCTGAACTCTTTCCAGCCTAGTGGTGATAAGGCTTTTACTGAGTGCCACTACCACATCAGGCGATTCTTGACAAGATTGGCATTGGGGGACAAGTAGCAAGTTAGACAAAGAAACTAGTTCTTTGCTTTTTCTAAGCTACAAACTATCTCAATTAATTTCGTTTTATTTTATGCAAATTATTGTAGGACTGCTGTGTTCTGATGGAAGTTGATAAATGTGTGATATTCAAGGGATTTGCTAGAATAGCACAACGGAAAGTGACATTTCTTCTAAATGAGTATTGTACTCAAGACTTTATTTAGAATTTGAAAATATATTTCTGTGGAACTGTTAGTGTTTTAATAACTCTTTATTAGAAGTTATTGATGCAGATGAAATGTGACGCCGACTATATTATAAGGCCTTTTCTTTGTTAAAAGAATTGCTACAATCTTTTCGTATGAAGAGAAATTGAATAAATGTTTGTCTCTGAAGATATGAGGGAATTAAAGTCAGGGAGACAATTTTTACTAATACATAGACATATTAGGACTCATATGTCATATATTTTAAAATAATATTTTATTACTTATTTTTATTTATATCGATGCCGGTGATGGAAAAATGTTTGATTTTTCTATATAGGAATGTCAGCCTTTGACGATTGCATTGATCATTTGGTGGTAGTACTGAAAAAATGTCTAAAACCGAGTTAAAAATGGTGATCACTAGCGTAGAACGATTTATTGTATACAAATTAAAAATCAATACTAACAGAACTAGGGATACTAAACTAAGGAAACTGAAGTTGTTGTTTATTAGGATGTAAAGCATACTTATACTATATGACGATTTTTTGAATTGCCAACTATGAAAATAGAACGCTTTGCAATATTTGTTTCTGCATCAATTTTATTAAGTATCGCTAAGGAATCCCTAAACAAATAAGTGAGCGAACCAAAAGATGTCGTTCTTCGCTCAAGCTTACATTACAATCTTCGTATAGCTATCCATTAGAAAAAACGGATTCTGATAATTAAAATTTTGCCTTTGGAAAAGCTTCACCATATATGCCTTCTTAATACTCAACGAAGGTTATTTTGAAAGCATTTTTTTCATCCAAAAATATATAGTTGGTTCAGAAGGTGTCCACTGTACAGTTTTATCAGAATAAATAATTCTTGCTGTGATGATGTATACACCCAAGTGTGTTAGGTTTAACCAATCATTAATCCCTGTTTAGCATTAAGATTTCGAATTAACATTATAATTGCGTTATTCTTTAAAATCAGTTTGTAGGTTGGCAAGTCGGATGGACTTAATTTACTTAAAATTTCAGTTGGGTATAACTGAGCATTATCTGTTGCCACCTGTTCACTACAATCAGAACTAAAATAAATCTTCTCCTTTCCATGAAAAAAATTAGAAATCATATGTTCATTAATTTTTGTATAGCCATCGATTTTTGAATTGCCGTTGAGTAAAGTTGAGAAACACAATAATTGTATCATAACTACAATAACGATGCTTCGGGACTTTTAGTTGTTCGTTATTGCAAATTGTTGAAGGTTTCTTACCACCGTTACCTAATTTAAGCAACCTTTCCGTAAAAAGAAAATCATTCGATCTCATATTTTAAGTCAACTTATTATTTTCGACATAAGACCATAAGGGTGGTCTTCTTTCCATATCTTCAACAGCGGTTGTTCCATTGTCGTTTATCACAACGTGTAACACCTGATGAATGTCTTCATGAAACAGAATTCTTTTTTTTTTCCATAAGAGATGTTATATTATACATAATGTCTTTTAAAAGGCAATCGACAACGATTAGTGCACGTTTTGCTTGCTATTCAGCTACTACTGTAATGCCGAACTATGCAAATGGTATAAAGTTATACATTATCTGACCATTTAAATAAACAAACATTGTATTGTCGACAATATACAGAAAATCTTTGCAACCGTTAAAAACAGCTTTAAAAATTAATATTTATATCTAATGACGAAAAGATGATTAAAAGCAAAATCTTGTCTTAATCTGAATGAGACGTTGTATTTGCGTTATTTGTGTACTTATTTCTCTAAAGCATTTTAATTGTTAAAGGTTAGCTTCACCTGACACTGAATATTAAACAACCCTGTATTAATACAATTGATGAAATAAACACTGCATTGCCGACAACCTGCAGTAGTGTGGAAGGTGGCTCCAACTGACAAAAGATATTTTCCAGAAATTGTATGAAATGTATTAGAATGATGAAATTTATGATAGAAGACCTCGTTTTAAGACAATTTATTGATTTATTATAAAAGACACATCCTTTATAGGTAATTCACTAGTATGTGCTAATTTTCTTGAACTGCTAAAGTTTGGCATCACTTGACACTTTGAATTAAGCAAATCTGTATTAATACATTTGACGAAACCAACTCTGCATAACCAACAACTGTATTAACAAGAACGGTTTTTGTAACAGCAAAATATATTATGTTAAACTGTAATACAGACAAGTATAAATCTTAAGATTTTAAATTTATTTGTTTTAACGAAAACATAAACTTCAAGACTTCTCATTAGAGTAGAAATATATCTTTAAAATGAAACATCACTCATAAGTTTTGATGCAGTAATACGTAAGATAGGGATATTTGCAACTGACACAAAATATCTTTTAGAAATAATATATATGTATGTATGATGATAATCGAAACATCTACCTCGATTGCCTTCGTTTCAGAATATGTTCTGGAGCCAATTGGTATTAAGAAGATTGATGTTCAAAAGTAATTATACACTTTGAGATGATAGACTATTATTCCACTACTTTTTGAAAAGAATTATAATAAATTTATAATTTTTTAGGCATTCATTTCACTTGTTCAATTATCTCTAATTGGTAAGCTTAAGTCATTATCATGAATAAATAGGCTTTTTCCAATATGAATTTATAATTGAAAGCAAAATGGTTCACTTTTGTTTCTCATTATTAATTGCTTTTTAAGCTTTTACTTTGCAACAAAAAAACTGACCTTAATTTGTGTTTTTAGTTTAAAACTTTGTTTTTTATTTATTTTTTTTTTATAAAATCCTGGCTGCTATGAAAAAACTCGCTGATACTCGTATATTTATGTCTTCAATTAATTTTAATTATTTTTTGTTTGCCAAATACATACAATTGTTGTTAAACAATATTGCCAAAGAGTATCAATAAATAATGAAATTGTATCATCAAAAAAAAAAAAAAAAAACATAAAAAAATAAAAAACTATTTTAAAAAATAAGTAAGTGAAACTGTTTTAAAAAGCCATCAAATATAATCCATAAAGATTGTTATCATTATTACAATGTGACGAATTTTGTTTTTTTAAGGCATTTTAACATCTTTTTTTTAAATTTAATAGGCAGTTCAGGATGATTTTATATTTTTTTATATAATTAAAAAAAAATTAATATAATTTAAACTTCAAAAATAAATTTAACATTAATAATACCGATTATATGCATATGTTATGAAAAACCATACAAAATTTATAATTCCCTTATAATTTCATACAAATTTTTTTTTATTACTCAGTGTTGTAGTATGTACGCACACACTTGCTTTTATGTTTATAAATATTTCATTTCATTAAAAAAGAATTAAAAATATTATATAAATATTTTCCACCTTAAACCACATGTTGTGCTTAAAACTATTCTGAAAAAAACACAGGGGAAAGACTAAAATACTGGCTAAATACTCGTATTATACGAATATGTTTCTCTAATAAATAAATTCTAGTAAAATATTAAATAAAAAATTATTATATATAAAAAAATATTATTTAAAATAAATACATAAAACAAACATATTTACATAAAAACTATATTTACCATCTGAATATTAAGAATGTATTTTATAGTTAAATTATATTAAAAAAAAAAAAAATAAAAATAAAATTATTGTGTATCAATTGATTAAAAAAATAATAAAATATATGAATGAAATGTTAAGCAAATGCTAAAGGTAAAAAATATATGAATTTGTATTGTAAATATTATACTGGATTTTAATATTAAAGAAAACGAAAATAATAATAATGAAAAAATAAATTAAAAAAAAAATTAGGATGGTTCCGAGAAATTCGAATAAAATTTTAAAAAGTAAAAGAGTGTTTCATATTTTGTATAAAAATATGTTTTGCAACTTTAAGAATAATAACTTTTTATTACAAAACATACATTTCCGTCAGCTACATACAGTGGTGGAAGAAATAATAGGGACACTTTCATTTTTTTATAAATAGAACAACGTGAAATGGTTTGAAGAAACGAAGATTAATTTATTTGGGTCAGATGGAAAATCGTATGTTCGAACTTCTTTCAATTACAATGCATTCTTTATTTGATTTTTCTAATGATAAATAAAAATGTAAGCAAATTTTAATTTAAAATAAATTTGATGTCTCCCTATTATTTTTTCCATCACTGTACATTTTATTGATTGCTCGGTACAGTTTGTTAACAAATTATAAACAAATTGCAAGCAAACGTGTCGCTTTGATCGATAAGCTTTGCTATTCTTCAGTGTAGGACTTTTGGGTTCTCTGAGCGAAAAATTGATCTAAATACGTTTTGCAGGCCTAGGAGAGTTCTGCAGAGATCGAAACACATGATAATCCGAAAGTACAAGGTTCGGCTTATATTGTGGATGCATCAAAAGATGTCATGATGGAACACAACACCTTTGCTGTTGATAAATTCTGGGCATTTTTATTGAATTGATTGCACAGTAAAGATCAGTATCAATTGTTTGATCAGTTTGTAGAAGCTCATAATGAACAATTCTTTTCCAATTCCACCGAACACACAGCATTAAGTTTTTTAATGCTAATCCTGGCTTTGTTACCGCCTGTGAAGCTTTACATTTGTTTCATTCATAATCTTTTTCGAACATTATTGTCGTAAGTGATCCCATTTTCATTGCCCGTAATGATTCGCTTCAGAAATTTTTCTCTTTCGTTCCGTTTTAATAGTGAATTGCAAAAGGGAAATTTGGTTGATACTTGTTTGATGATGAATGCCTAGTTCCCTAGAAACGTCCATACCGCTTATGTGCCGTAGCGAGGTGCATCTTTATCGTGAAAATTATTAAATTGAACACGCTGCTCTTTTTTAATTACAGCATAGACTATGTAATTTTTCAGCAGCATCTCAAGAATTGAGCTGTCAACAAAAAACTTCATCTTCATCTTCAACTCGTTCAAGAATTAAATCCAGCCGACCATTGTTTGCGTCGGACGTATGTGAAAAATTGGACGAAAACTATCATCTTTAGTGATGAGGCCCATTTTAAATTGGGCGGGTATGTAAACAAACAAAATTGTCGCATATGGGGCTCACAAAATCCACAAACAGTCCTCGTACGGTGCGGTTTGTTGTTAGGCGGTATCATTGGCCCGTATTTTTTCGATAATGGACAAGGAAACGCCGTCATCGTAAAATCTTTGCGCTACCAAACTATGATAACAAATTTTTTGGCCACAATTGGCTAATGTTAACATCAGGGACCTTTGGTTTCAGCAGGATTTCGGCACAAGCCACACAGCCAGCCAAATTTCCCGGTCGCGTAATTTCACGATTTGGCGATGTCAATTGGCAGCCTCGTTCTTGTGTTTTAACGGCTTTGAATTATTTTCTCTGGGGCCACCTGATAGACCAGGTTTATGTGAACAAACAACGAATGACACTCTGAAAGATGAAAGATGAACGAAGCTTTGTTGCAAAATGTGGTTCAGCATTTTTTGAAAAAATTGACTTCTGCCAATGTGCTAGAGGTGGACATTTGCCTGACATATTATTCCAATATTAATTCCCATATTTCTATTTTATATTGGTATGAATAAAATTGAATTTGTCAAAAAAAAAAAAAAAAAAAAAAAAAAAATTGTTTTTAGCCAATTTACTTCCTAACCTCAAATTTGCCCACCCTTTAGCAAAATGCCTATTGCCATAGTGTTGCCTGATGCAATTAGCAATATCAGAGATCTTACATCTTGGAGCCATCTGCCGACAATTTGTAACCAAGCATCCAACATTAGTCATACAACATTTGGACTCAAACCAGCTCTCTTCAACGACAACACTTGATATGAAATTACTTTCTAAAAATTTTTTGTGAGTTTTTATTGAAAATGTGATGTTTTTTAACATAAATAGCAATTCTCTTTTAAATTTCAAATTTTTTAAAATAATTATTACGATGGAATTGTTTTCACGTGTTTCGGAACCACCCTAATAATGCTTATCCCCTATTGTGATGCATTTTTCTGACAATATTTACAATAAGTAAGAGAAATTTAATATGTTAAAATATGAAAATTATGTTTTTAATATAATACACACATTCATTTATACATTTTTATATACATTTAAATGAAGTTTCATAAAGTTAACGAATACGATTTTTCATATACTCGTATATACATACATACAATTTTTTCAATGTTTGCCTTTATATACATACGAAGTACATAAATACATTGTTGCATTTTTCAAGAAAAATTTCTTTTTTCTTTCAATATTAACAAATAGCAGAACAGAGAACAATGACTGAAACTAACGCACGTATGTACGTATGTATATATTGGCAAACATGTTTTAAACATTAAGGTTAAAAACGATAAATTTAACAAATAAAACATTATAAAATAAGAGCAAAAATATTTTAATTTATAATACAGAATTGTAATATTAAATTACAAGCATTTAGAATAAACGAAACAGAAAAAAGAAAAGAAAGAAAAAGAAAACAACTTTCCGGTTTTCTTACTTTCTATTTCTTTTCTCTTTTCGATTTGAAAATCTCTTTATTCCTCTCCTTAGGAGTAGCGGAAGTAGTAAAACAGAAACTTACCTGATTTGCGGCAGCAGTTGGCTGATGTTGTTGAGGCTGTTGTTGTTGTTGTGGGTTATAAGCTGGCACCGGTTGGTATTGAGTCTGAGGTTGTGGTGTAAATTCACGTACAATTCTTTCCTCAGATGCTGGTGGCCAAGCTACACGTTTGTAACCTGATAAGGAAGTGAAAAATATAAAGAAAAAAAAGAAAAACCATTTTTAATTAATAAAAACTTATAAATAAATAGTTTAGTAAAGAAAAAAAAAATAATAAATAAATAAAAAAAAAAACATTCTAACAAAGCAAAAATATATATTCTCTATTATATCGTTATTGGCCGTAGATCAGTAAAGTCTGACTACGATTCAAAGTCTATTCAGGCATCAAAGTAAAATGTTTATCATTTAGTTGAATTGGTTTAATTGGGTCCAAATTAATGTCAATTAGATTAAAGATAGATAGGGTATGCTATTTAATTCGTAAACTGTAAAAAAGCTTTCTTCGGTTGTTCATGTTTTGTAGCATAAAAAAGCTTTGAAAACACCGAAATGACATTTTTTTTAGGAACTTTCTTTTTGGCAGCATTATTTTTGGCACCTCAGCTGTATTACTATCAACCATGTTCAGTTTGGTCTATATTTTAACCATGAATCGAGTTAAAAACCAACAACGCTTTCAGATTATTGAATTTCATCATCAAAGTTCATGCTCAGTTAAGAAAGTGCATTGTGTACATCTTCCATTTTATGGTCGGCTCATTTCTGGTTGAATGGATACGTGAACAAGCAAAATTGCTGTGTTTGGTGTGAAGAACAGTCAGCAGCATTACAAGAACTGCCAATGCAGAAATGAATCAAATGTTGTAGGAAGAACAAGAACATTCCTATATAAACGGCGGCGCCTTATGCATTAGTTAATTTAGTTATAGTTTTGCAGTTATAAAGCATAGACGTGTTTAGGCATAAATTAAAGCATTGAGTACTTGTGTATTTAGCGAGTATTAAGTGCAAGATAAATAAGCTGCATAGTTAGAATTGTACAAGCGGAAGTTAAATAAATAAGTGCATAAAGTAAGACAACAACAGACGTGTTATGTATTTTATTTAACGCAATTTAAAAGAGCGCAAACATTTTAAAAAGGTTAAAAAGTAACACGATCGAATTGGAGTCTACTTTAGCAGTCCATTGTATACAACGAAATGACATTATAAATACTAAATAACGTAATTTTACTAACAAATAAAAAATATTGTCTAATTAAACGAAATGAGGAAGCAGTTATAAAGTCCAATGTAAATATGAAAAAGTTTTGCAATTGCTAGCACATAAGCTAGCCCATAAGCAAAACCGTGAAACCACCACTTTAAAGATGTGTTTCACAATGTTTTAGAGCAGTCATGAGCTTTTCATGCGACTTTTGTCCCCGATAAACTCACACGTATTCTTACGCTCTTACCTTTAGTCGCCAAAGGCACATGCAAATAATTTAAAAACGATTCTTTCATTTTTGCTTTTAGTTGCCACTGAAACAGTGACAAGTGGACATGTACAGCGGATGTATGTTGATTTTTTTTTGTAATTTTTTAAAAACATCAACTTTACTATTTCTGAGAGTGTAATTTCCATGTTCTCACTAACACAACTATATTTTTACTTTTGCACATCACTGTTTTAGAGTATCTTTAACTGTGGCTGGATAATGCGTGAATCAGTCATAGCACACCAGAAACTAAAAGTAGAAAGAAAGCTAAGGTTCCGAATAAAGTTTTTTGGATATACATGCTCTGATATTTACCACGATCGACTTGAAAAAGATTTAATATTTAATGGCGAATTTTATTATTTTAAGTCTTTGCTTGAAATTGATTTAAGGCAAAAGCTATCCTTGCAATTTCTTTTTGTTATAATATTTAAATTAATGACTATGTGATAAGGGATTTAGTAGTAAATAAGAGGTGATTATTAAAACAAACACTTTGAGAAATCTTATTATTTGCTTAAAGAACACTATTTTTTGTCTAATATTTTATACAAAATATCATGGAAAACGCCTAACATAACTTCCAGAAGTTTATCTGTAAATTAAAACCAATTTAAACCATATCCATTGCACCACAAATAGACCTCAAAGTATGTTAAACAGCTTGTACGTAGATTAATGATGTCTATTGTATGTATGTTTTACTTCATAATAAAAAACACATATTTATTAAAAAGGTGTAAACGTTATCATAATATTTTCATACATATACTCTTTAATTTGTTATTATAAATTCCTTTGAATAATATTAAATAAATAACATATATACACATGTATATAAAAGAATAAAAACTATTAAAAAATATCTACAATCAGAGTTTTTATACTTTTTTAATTTTATTTGCAATAATTATTAAGTCCTTTTTTAAATTTATTTTTATGTCAATCAGTTATAGATTTTATATAATCAAAATCAAATAAAAATGAAAGAAAATTATATCAAAGAGAGAAATAATTTATGTAATTGCTCTCTAATTGATTTATTTATTTATAAACACACATAAATATTTATATTCTTTGAGAAAAAACCCATACACTAATAAACACGAATACTTGCACACAAACAGACACATGTTTAAGCTTATACATGAGTACATGCATACAAACACCTTGAGCTTTAATAATGAATTAAAACAATTTTTTTTTATATTTTATTGCATACTTTAGCGAGCATTTGCAGGTGTATAGGTAAGTTCGTTTAACTTTACTTGTTTTGTTCGCCATAATCATTTGTTAGAAAAGAACGTGTATGTGTCCAATTAAAATGAGATTTATGTTGCATTTTCTCTAATTATATGAAAATAAGAAAAACCCATTAAAATTAATACCCTTTTTAACATCTACAGCAAAAAAGAAAAAAAAAACAACTTTTAACATTCATACATATGTACACATCCCATACATACACATGCTTTGCTTAATTTTATATAAATTTTATTTTTTTATAAAGTAGAGACTTAAAGGTATGAAATAAAAAAAATGTTATTTAATGTTAATATAGTTTACAGAGAGGAAAACGATAGTTAGAAAGTCGGACTATAAGATGCTCTACATCATGATGTAGTTCTAGTATCCGTGTGCTAGCTTAAGGTAACTTTAGTTAGTTAATTAGTTTCAACGGTAGACAGACACGGCTACAGTTTATTTGGATTCATGTGTTGACCACACTGTGATGTCTAGAGTAGGATACATGAAAGGGTGGGCCATTTAAATGTTTAAATTTAAAAATGCAATGTAACAAAAACGGTTTGAAATTTTGCCAAATTTATTACTTTGATGTGAAGTACAATTGCTCCGGTTGGAAATGATATATTATTTCATTCATATGGCTACCGTAGCTGGTCTCACAGCACGCTATTCGATCAGACCAATTATCGAGAACTTTTTCGAGTGCTTGGGGCCGTATCTTGGCAATGGCATCCCGAATGTTAACTTTTAAATGCTCAATTATCTCTGGTTTGTCGGCATAACGTAAAATAGTTAACAGCTCCCCACATAAAATAGTACAACGGTGTTAAATCGCAGCTTCTTGGCGGTTAACTGACATCACCATTTCGGATAAATAAACGGCCATCAAACGTTGGACGCAATAAATCGATTATGACATGAGATGTGTGGCAAGTCGCACTATCCTATTGAAACCAAACATCGTTCACATCGAGGAAAAGCGGGCACAAATTTTGGTTATTAACGTACTCACCAAGATGAATATGAGCTTCATGCGAAAAGATTTTTCAGAATTTTTTTTTTATTTTTTTCCAATTTCCGATCAATTGTCTTTATTTTGTAAATAAATTTCCAATAAAATCTAACGTTGCTCGAGCGTCAATCGATTCTTTTCGCTCAGTAGAGATAATGTACTGAATTTTGTTACTGAATAGAATGACTGGTTTAAATTAATACCGACAAATGGCCACCCGGTAGTATCCAGTTTAATCTATATGTCCGTGCCAGAACCGAAATAAACCAACCAGATTTGTGCACAAAACAACAACTTGCTGAGATCTATGGAGGCAGTGATGCAGGAAGTGCTTCACAGTCTCCCCCTCTTCCTCATCCTGACAACTCCTACAGAAGTCATTGAAAGACAGATCAAATCTCCCAGCATGATCATCAGCTACCCAGTACTCAGTGATAAAAGCCACCAAAATGCGTACTGCGTAATGTCATACTTATAAAAGATTCCGATTGAGCCATATCTTATAGGGCCTGATATGCTTCGATACAGAGCAAGTGGGCATTACGCTATGCACTGCTCGACAAGTATCGCGGAATAGTCTGCAAGAAGGCATTCCAATCAGGTGTCATTTCGACATTTAAAGTCTTCTGTCCGTTTTTTGTTTAGCTTCGTCTCGGAGTGACCTTTCCCGTCGCTTCAGAAGCATCTCCAAGGTTTGTGTTTTGCGCTTCTAATCCGATTCTTTATTCCATGACCCTAGGACACGCTCACTATTCTACTGACGAGGTAGAATACTAGAAGCCTTTTCAACCAGGGTTGAATCCACTGGGAAATCCAATTAAGTCCACCCGGGTTTTATTGGGTATTATATTTAAAAAAACCCGGGTGGATGTTTTATTTTAAGTTTTTCGTAGTTTATTTACAACAAAAATAAGAGTAATTTACGTATTGGGACTACAAATTTATTTGTTCCGTTTTTGAGCTCAAAAAGATAAATTGATAAAATCACTCCTTACATCTTTCCCCACCTTTGAGTCAGTTTCCAAATCCCATTTCAAAAAAACTTTTGTCTTTTAAGGCGCTCCAACTTTGAAGCCGTATTTTGCATTTCTTCAAAGGTGACATGTTAAAAAACAAACTCATATATCTTCATACGGCCTTGGTAGTTTCTGAAAATGTAAATCGAAATGCCCTTAACGAAATAAATATGTGTTGCGTTAGCTCACCTTACACTTTTTGTTAAAAGCGTAGAATCCATTGTTTTCTAACCTTAGAAGGAGATAATTTGCGCTTAAATGGAAAGTGTTCTATCATTCAAACAGGCCGTTATATCGAAATATCATGCAAAGAAAGCCCGTATAAAGAGGTATGAGTATATTGCGTTCATCGCAATAGCCGACGGAGTAATGTTCGGAGAATCCGCGGCATTTGAAACTTGTTTTGAAACTTTTGCGTTATGTGGTCCGTTGTTATCATGCAGAAGAATAACTTAATCATGTCTGTCTTTATATTCCGGCCGTTTTGCTTATTATGCATGACTAGACATGGAATTCTACACGGTGTTTACCAGATATATGAGTAAAAAAAATTATTATTTATAAAAAATTAAAATAAAATACATTTTTTTATAGGGTAGTACACCCGGGTAAATACCCACATATCGGGTTAATACCGGTTAGAATCCCATCTCTATGCATGACTCAAACGAAGTAATTGCAGTTTGCTCTGATTACCAAGTTTTAGTAGTTCATAGCTCCCACCAGGAATGCAAATCAAACGAAAAATATTGTCGACCGTTTTAGACATGATTTGCAAAGCTATATCCGATTCCACATTCATTATTGGAGACGAGACGTAGGTTTATGAGTATGACACGCAATCAGACATCAGGCAAGTGAATAGCGTTCACAAAATAAGCCGGGACCAAAAGAACTATATCGTTTTCAGTTAAAAAAGAAGTCAACGCTTACGGTTTTCATAGATCCCAACGGTGTAGCGCATCATGAATTTAGTATTATTTGAGCGTTATGAGATGTTTGCGTGAAGCAATTCGGCGAAAGAGACCAGAATTGTAGGCAGAAAACTCGTGGATTTCGCACTATGATAGTGCACCGTCGCACAGTGCCATCATTATTCGAAATTTTTTGACGAAAAATGCATTGAATACCATTTAACTTTCACCGAATTCACCTGATTTGGTTTCCTGTGACTTCTTTCTGTTCAATCGAGTTAAAAAACCATTACGGGCAATGCGTTTTAGCAGCCAAGAGCAAATAATGAAAAATCGCAGGAAACAATGGTGGACATACCGAAAACCGGATATAACAAATGCTTCAAGGATTGGATCAAGCGCTGGCATAAATGTGTTGCAGTTGCTGGACATTACTTTGAAGAGGACAATATAGATTTAGTTGAATAAACTTGTATTTTTAATTTTCTGCTGCTTTTCGACTTCATTTAAGGAATTGTGCTTCTGTACGAAGCCTCTGGCTGATTGTCCAAGCTGTCAGGACGAGGTAAATGGCACAGGGTAATCACTTTATGTGTGGTATCAAAACCGATAGAATAGAAATCAAAATTTTATATTTTTTGAAAATTTTATGATTTCGTTATTTTGAATAACTGTAACGTAATGTTAAGCTAAAATATTCTTATATTGCAGATTCCAAAAGTGTATTTTATTTCTCTTGATATTTGCTTTGGAAATTCTTGATTTCCCGTCTTATTTAGAGAGGTTTTTAATGTGTTTATAGCTTTTATTACCACGTATTCTTTTTCCTATTAATAAGCAGAAAAAGCTAATATTTTTTTTATATTTATTTTTAATAATTAAAAATAATTTATGACTGGGCTAGTAAGTATTACATCACAGTGTGTAACGTAATGAATAAGAACGAAAACGAATGTAGAAAACTGTTGCCGCCAGCATGGGCTTAAAACTGATCTGTGCCAATCGGCAACATTTTGATCATAAAACTAGAAAAGTACTAAACCGTAAATGGTCTCAGTATAGTATATAAATCCAGACATTAAAGATTGTTTTTCTAACACAACGACCCTCGGCAAAACTAAAAGTTTACTCGTAAAATCTGATTACTTTTGAACTGGCCGACTTCTTTAGACCTGATTGCACTTTTTTGTCCTGCTAAATATAGTACAAAACAAATTCAGAATCTGGGAAATCGAAAGCAAATGTGTTGGATGTTATAATTTTATTTGGTAAGAAATGTAAGGAAAGTCAGCAAGCTCTTCTAATGCGGCAAAACTGAAATAACTACTAATAACTCTAATACACTAATAACTCTTTATAAGGCCTAGGTAGGTTCTGAAGATGTAAATCGAAATGCCGTAAAACGAAATGTTTTTGCTTGCCTTACACTTTTTCTCCAAAATTGGTGAATCTCCAACCTTTTAGACGAATAACGACACAAATTTGTGGCGTAAAATGAAGGCCATTATATATATAGTAATATAAGGCCGAATAAAGTGGTATGAGTGTACTAAGCTACGACGATTGTCCCGGATTAACCCTTGATTTTTCCCGTCTAGAATCCTGAAAATAAATCAATTTTTCATCGCCAGTAACAATTAGATGCAACACCGATTTTCTATAGTGTGAAGGAAAATTACACAAGTGGTTTTTCGGTTTTCCATCTGTCTGTCAATCTATTCATGTCACACCCAATTTCCAGACTTTCAGATCTTTCTCATAGCTACTAAACGGTCAGAAATTGCTTGTTGTGCAACATTTAACATTTCTGCCATATGTTTCTGACTCAAAGTGTCATCTTCATCCAATATTAATGCTTCACGCAAGTCTTTAATACGATGATAAAATATGATGTTGTTTGTTCACTGATTTGATGTACATTATACATATACTGAATATGTTTGACAGATGTCATTGCCAACACAAAAAAACAATTAATAATTAAAATTATTAAAAATTAAATTAACTAATATTCCCTATGGAGACATTTGTATCTTGACGCTTACCGGTACACCTGGAATAAAAATTAGAACACCCTGTGCTTTTTGTGAAAACACATTTTTAGGCATTTTTCTTATTATTCCTTTAGCATATTTATTATACGTTTAAACTTGTTACGTGACCTCATATTTATTTCGAGAAGGCTCTGACATGTAATATCTCTCATAAGAAGTTTATATGCCAACGCTACTCATCGTGTACTCCTCGAAAACTTACTAAGCGGTAAGACAACACGTTGCGACAAAATAGAACGAAACTGAAATATCTGGAAAGTAATACTAGTTTTCTGATAGGCGCTGTTGAATGCAACAAGAATGCGTTATTACGTTTTTGAAATTTTCGAAACACAACAAAAATCTTGAGTTACGGGTAAAAAACCGGTTTTTAGTAGCTTCATGCACTTATAAGCTAATAACTTCTCTCTTTGGAGTGAAGAGAACAGACCTTTTAAATGATATATCATCACTTAAGTAACCTTGAGAATTCTATGTTCATTTCTCAAGCAAATACTTTTTCATCCAGTTTTTCAAGAAATTTCAAAGACAAATTCTCGCTGTACTTCACAGCGTTTAACAGATATTTTTTCTCGCGCCAAATGTATGCACTGTCACCCTTTTTATTTAACAGTTTCTTGGATCAGGTGACGCAAATGTCAACATGGGGGCTGCAAAGCAGATTGGAAAATCTTCGCTATGCCAAAGACATCCGCCACCTTTCCCACACTTTTGCCAATATGCAAAACAAACTGAATTTAATTCGAGAAATAAAAGCTTGTGTTTGTCTGAAGATCAATCATCAAGAAGACTACGTCTTAACACGACGAATAACCAAATAACAGAAGACAAGATATATAATAATTGACAAAACTGATGAATCCAAAAGTAATACCCTCAGCTAAGTGGACATTTGGCTTTTTAAACTCTGTCTGGGGATCAAACTTTATTTCAAGCAATACAAAGCTTGGAATATTTAACTTCAACGAAAAATCTGTTTCTAAATTTGATCTAAAAGACTTGGCAGTCAATACAAGTTATCAGTTTAAAAGTGGGCGTGGCGTCTCTTATAAAAGTAAATATTGCTTTTATATATGTATTTTGAGAACGGTACTTGTAGAAGTTTCTAAATTTGGTCTAAACCATTTCTACATATCATCACTAAACATCTGGCCGAGATTGGAAAAGTGGGCGTAGCACCACCCATTTATACTAAATATGTAATTTTGCATGTGGAGAATGTTTACACTTTAAGCTTTGTTGTCCATTCGCATCATATTGGATAAGTGGATATCACTTTTATGAAGGATTAGCGCAGTACACTGAGTAAAAACTATCTATAGGGTGTTTCTTTTAAGGGTTCATAACTTTGAGTTAGCAACACTGCTTTATTTGACAACCGGTTTAATAGCTGATAGTAGCTTTTTTGCTTAGTTTGGTTTGACTTTTCTTTATGGACAGACTTACACCAGAGCAAAGCTTGCAAGTTGTTGGAATTTTTTATCAAAATAGTGGTTCTGTTCGTCAAACCTTAAAGTTAAAAATTTTGATCCCCGACGAAGCCCATTTTTGGTCGTAGATAAGCAAAATTGTCGCATTTGGAGTTAAGATAATCCAAAAGTTTTTGTCGAAACACCATTGGATCCATGGAAAATTACTGTTTGGTGCGCTTTATGGGCTGGAAGAGTCTTTGGTCCATATATCTTTAAAAACGATGATGGTCAGAATGTTGATATCAATGGTGAGGGGTATAGCAACATGATTAGAAATTTTTTCATAGCTCAGTTAGTTGGCATTAATCTTGCTGACATTTGGCTCCAACAGGACGGGCCACATGTCACATGGCGCGCAATACAACAGATTTATTCAAAGAAACCATTGGTGAAAGAGTAATTTCAGGTAATCGGCCAATTAAATGGCCATCAAGATTGATTAGTGGCTTAGTCCCATTGGACTATTTTCTTTGGGGTTATGTAAAGTTACGTATCTACGTCGATAAGCCAGAGACAATTGTACACCTGGAAATCAACATTCGAATATTTATTAGTGAAATACGGCCTATGCTCAGAAAAGTAAATGCCTTGTACGCGCCAGACGTGGCGGCCGCTATCATTGTTTTATTGTGATTCAAACTTGAATAACTTTAAAAAAACACCCGGTATACCATATGTATGCATGTATATGTAAAAATTAAATCTATTTTCTGAAGTCTATATACAGCTAAAGGGCTGAAAGGAGATGAAGTGTATGAAAAGAGTACAAAATTATAATTGTGGTAGTAATTAAGGTAGGGGTAGCGAAGCATGCCAGGGTTTAGCTGGTATCACATAAAAAAAAAACGTTACAATGTAACTCAAACATTACCCCCCCATATACATGCATAATAAAATCAAATATTAATTTTTTGTTTTTGTTGCAAAATGTTTCTTCTTTTTCCATATATTGATAGTTGAATATTAATACTTTACTTCTATTTATTTTTATTTTTATTTTTATTTCTATTTTTATTGTTTCATTTTTGCAATTATATCTCATTATGCTTTTATAACGCCATTTTACCATCATCATCATCATCACGGCCACCACAACTCCATGAATATTTTGCCATAAAAAAGCATAAAAATTAAACCAGAAAGAAATTTAAAACATTCATTAATAAGAAAAATATAAATTATTTTTTCATTTCTTGGTGATTTTATTTCTATTTTTATTATATTCGTTTAAGTAATTCAATAGTTCTGTGTAGAAAAACTGTCTATAATTTTTTTTCGCCTTTTTTAGTCCTAAATAATGATTAATATTACAAATACGTGTTATGGCAACCCGATAATGTAGAAGAGTGTGAATAAAAGTAGAGCGAGAAAATATTGGAAAGAAAGATGTGTGATTGGCGAAAATAAATTTTATTTTAATATATTTATGGCCATTATGCGTATCATATTGTATTTTGAAATGGAGGAGACTACAAATTATTTGAAGACTTTTATTGATGTTCGTTTTAATTAAAGTGAATGAATGAATATTATTTTTACTATCGCTTAGGTTGCTCGGAAGAGGTCGTTACATCTCAAATGATCTATAAAATGAAATGAATGAATGAAAGTGCATGAGGCGTTTAAGGATATAGGCGTTCCAATCCGGTGGAAATATTGTGTGCATATTTTGATATGAGAAAGCTATGCATTAATGGAAGCCATGGAATTATTCAATTTTTGGAAGAACAACGCTAGTAGATCACTAGTAGAGTTGACGATGTGGTGATACACTCTTAAGTTTAGAGAGAGTGATAAGAGAACGATACGGCAAGTTTAAGGGTTATGCGTAGCTGTCGAAATACATTGCTGCAGAAACAATGCCGGCATTGACCAGGAAGAATCCTTTAAACACCACGCATCCAAAAAATATACTGCAGAAAGTTTCTGATACTCTTTCGAGTGAGTAATATTTTCTAATAATTTAGTCAAAAAGTGTAATTTTTCACCCGCATTAGTAAATGCATGATCATTATTCATAAAGATGTATAGGGTTGGCAATTTAAAAGTTTAAATTTAAAAATGCAATAAAATAAAAACGGTTTGAAATTTAGCCGAATTCATTTCTTTTGGTGTAATGTACATATGTTCCGGTTAGAAATGAAATATTAGTTCATTCATATGGCTGCCATGACTTCACAGTACCCCATTTGAATGGACCAAATTTCGAGAACTTTTTCGATTCCATAGTATCTCCGCAATGTCATCACGAATGTTGGTCTTCAAATACTCAATTGTCTCTGGTTTGTCGGCACAACACTTGTCTTTAACGGCACCCCACAGAAAATAGTCCAACGGTGTCAAATCGCGACTAACTGACATTACTATTTCAGCGAATTAAACGGCCATCAAACGTTTGAAGCAATAAATCGATTGTGGCATAAGATGTGTGGCAAGTTTCACCGTCCTATTGAAACCAAACATCGTTCACATCAATACAATGAAAAAATCGGTTATCATGGTGCAATAAGTGTCTCCATTGACCATAATGGATGCGAAATATGAAATATGAAATATGGGGCAATGATGCCTCCGCTCTACAAGCCGCATCAAATAGTCACTCGTAATGGATGCATTGGCTTCTGTAAGACCACGATTGGGTTTTTTGAGTCCCAAATACTGCAAATTTGCTTATTACCGTACCCACCAAGATGAAAATGTGCTTCACCCGAAAAGAATTAATTTCGTTCAGTGGATTCCAAATAAACGGTGGTTGAAATTTAAACCGATAGATAAGCTACCCTATATATTTCGAACACAATTTATACTCAGCAAATTCTTTAAGTTGCAAGAAATATATTTTTAGGCATCAAAATAAAATAAACACTACCATGTTGTAGTTTTACAGTTTTTATTTCTTCATTTTATCTTTATTCAATTTATCTTAATACAGCAAATTATTTATCTTGCACTTAATATTCGTTTATACAACACTTTTATTTACGTCTAAACAAGACTTTACTTTATGATTGCAAAATGTTGACTATGCAGCCTTCTTATGTACCTAACCGTCTACAGTTTGGAAAGTTCCGGATATGTCTTAAACGCGCTCATATCTTCCATTTTATATCCTATAATTTTAAACATGTAAGATTGCGTTATCCAAAGATGGTCGAATTGACAATGCCGTAAATGCACAAATCAGTACGACAATACCAGGGTAACACATTATCAACCTTGACAGAAACCAATAGATAAAAATCCCACAATACAGTCCCAAAGGCACTAGTGCGGTGTATTTTCTTATTAGGCGTTTTTATTTTCGTAACAATATGAAATAACTCGTCTTAAACAACAACTTGGATGCAAATGGGGCTTGAAAATCCCACTTTGTGTGACAGCACTCAAAATTTAGTTATTGATACGGTCAAAAATGATTCAAATAACTTAAAACTAATACAGTTTATAAAAAAACGATACTGTTCTTCGAAAAATTTAACGAATAATTAAAAAGATTTGTTCCAAATGTGAAACACCTGCATCTGGATAAACTAAAAAAAACTAGTGTGCAACTCTTCCATATAATGGCACAAAATAAAAGTTTTTTTGATGGAGATAACTTATATTATATATAAGTACCTAAATTAATTTAAGAAAAATCAACCTTTTTACTTCTTTTACTTGTTTTTGAGTCCTTTAAAAAAGGTTCTTCATTTGATGTTATTATTCGATATGCCATATAAATATAAAATTTTTCGTTATTTCTTTTCATTATTGTTTTCACTTACCAAACCTTTAATATAACAAAGAAAAAACTTTCATTTTTGCATGTCCTTAAAAGTATGCTAGAAAAGGTACATTTTTAGACGTATGGTTATATTTAACGTACAACAAAATAACGTTATCTTTCTAGCCTCAAAGCGTTACAAATTAATAAAGTACGCATATTGCCATTTACAAATTGCAAAAAGGCATGTTTAATATTTTACAACTTGGCCGCCGATGTCGAAAAAAATTTATTCTAACGAAAGGCACTCACTCACTTTCCTTTGTAACGACTTGTCGTTTGCTTAGCTTTACATTTCAAACGTATTCCAAATAAATAACTGGATTGTCATATAGTAGTTCCACAAATAAATCGCAAATATACAAAAAAAGTACTTAATTGTAGAAATTGTACAATGAAAAATGTAACTGTGGTATCACTGGAACTTGAAGGTAAAAAATGTAAACGAACTAAAATACAGTATCAAAAATACGTATTCGTCTAAGGTTAAAAATTTATTGTCATGAATTTCGTAATTATTTAAAAAAATATATAATTATTTTATTTATTTTATTTGTTTTGAAAAATAAAGCCTCTTTTTTTTAAATCGTCTAAAATAATATTTTTAATATATATTTTATTAAAAAATAATTGTGGAAAAGCTGTACCAATATTAATTTTTCATACTGTAAATAAATTAATGAACAAGTAAATAAAAATTATCTAAATAATTATGTAAATAATAAATCATGTAATAATTTAGCGATTATAGCTAAAAACTGAAGCCTTTACAGGAACCTTACACCTAGCAACAGAACCAGGTACAAGAAAAAGCTTACAAGAGCTCTCCAGTGAGCATTTTATAACACAAACGACAATACAAAGCAAGTGAGTAATTCTAACATTTGTGTTCGTACAAACATCAGAAAAACGATATAGTGAGCTGCTTACGTTATCATTAGCATTCATTTTATTTCGACTATAAACTATTAGTGATCCGAAAATCAGCTGTTTGTCATTCGAAACGATAACGTTTGACATTGTGGGCCAGGATGTTAATGTTTTAATTACCTTTTAAAATACTTATACTATTGCGTACCTTTGAACAAAATTTTAAAATAGTTTTTTCACAAAAGTTTTAAAACCCCAAATTGACAAGTACTTAATACCCTACCGATATCCTACAAACTAATCTATTTCGAGTATACTTCCATTTTTCTTAGTATCATGATTAAACTGTTTGCCTTTTCGTTGAATGGGCTGAAGCACAAATTGATACTGATATTGAGTTTCCATTAAAAATGTTGTTCTCCGATGAAGCCTATTTAGTTGAATGGGTACGTAAAGATGAATTGTCGCAATTGGAATGAGCATAACTCATAAGCTTTCGATATACGATAACATTCACAGAAAATTACTGTTTGATGCGCTTTATTAACTGGCGGAATCATTGTTTCATATGTCTTCAAAAACGATGGTTGGTTACCCAAGAACGGTATATAGACATGATTAGAAATTTTTTCGCACCTCAATTAGCTGGCATTAATCTTGCTGCACACAGCGCGATTTACTTAACAAAACTTGTGATGAAAGAGTAATGTCACGTAACGATCCAATTAATTGCCCCCTGACCTATCTGCTTACCCCTAGCGATGATGCCAAACATCAGACGAATGATCAGGAGAAAACACCATTACCTAGTAAGGATCTTCCCCACTACACGCAATCATATGGAGGCGAGCTACATTTGGCTAATCATCTACGTAGCTTGAATATTAACTTGGTTAATGAAACCAAACGGCAATAGTGCTTTCCCTTCCCCTCAGTATTCCTTTCCAAACCTTTGGGTGCGAACCACTTGGAGGGGTTGCAGTTGGTTTATTCAGTGGTGAAGGTATAACACTGGCTGCTGAATAATCAACCAGCAGTAACCCATTTCCTTATGGTACGCATTCAGAGGGGGTTTGTTTGATTTTTGTTTACTCGTGGTTAATTTATATATTTATTTTTTCTTTTATTTGGTTTAATTTACGTAATGGCAGGACGCTTTCGGATTGATTTCTGCAATGTGCGTGGACTACTGACGAACTTTTTCTCCGTGTATGCGCACATTTGTCTCCATAGGCCGGATGTTTTCGCCTTATGTGAGACCCAGGTTTCTGAAAATTCTGATCCACAGGATTTTCATATCCCTGGGTATCACCTTCTGTCCCTTTTTAATTTTCATAGGGGTCTTGCTATGTACATTCGCAATGAAGTTGTGTACCAATGCCAGCAACCTCTTGGCATGTATGATGCGGAATTTAACTGTCTATGGGTTAAGTTCAGAATCAGGGCACATCTTTTGCACTTCGGGTTTTTGTATAGAAGCCCAAACGCGGGAAGAGAGGTTACCATATCTGGCTTCGACTCTCTTTCCGACTCAATATCGAGTATCCTTTTGAATTATCCGAACAGTGAAATTGTTGTTGCTGGTGATTTCAATCTTCATAATTCGTCTTGGTTACGCCACTCAGACCGTACAACCCCAGAAGGCCAATACGTTGAGTTATTTGCCGCGCACAATCACCTTGCGCAATTAGTGAATGAACCTACACATATATCGTGTGTAGATGGGCACCAGACCAATACCCTCGACCTTTTCCTCACTATACACCCTGAAAAAATGAACTACGAGGATACTCGTTGGGCTGAGCTGAACGATTTTTTTGGGCATTTTAATTGGAAACTTTGTTTCCTTGACTCAAACGTCGATGCCATGGCAGAAATGGTGGTGAATATAATAAGGATAGGGATGGATATTTTCATCCCATCCAAAAAACTTTCGATTAAACCCAGAAACAAATCTTGGTTTAATCTGACGTGCAAATTGGCAGTCAGATCCAGAGAGGAAGCATTCAGGAATTGGCGCAATAACAAATGTGCCCATACTGATTTGCTTAGCAAACAGGCGAGATCTTCATGTGTCGCAGTACTTAGACGCAAAAAGGCTTTATACGAGCAGCACTTTCGTGCTAAAGTTCTTACTTTTCCGCGGGGAAGTAAAAACTTTTGGTTATTCGTTAAAAGGCTGAGGAACAACGCTAGTTCGGTTCCTGCTCTTATAAAGAATGACCACACATTCACGAATCCGGTTGAAAAGGCAAACCTTTCGGTCGAGATGTCTGCAAGTAATTCTCACTTGCCGGAGAGCGTTTAATTACTGCCCGAACTTGAAAGAGTATCAGTAACTACGCCTAGTATATTTTTTCGAGCTCGTGCTGTAAAAAGGGTCCTTGCAAATCTCAACGTTGACAAGTCTTCTGGACCGGATAGCATCCTGAAGCAGTGCTCTTCGACGCTTGCGCGTCCATTAGCTCACTTTTTCAGTGCGTCATATCGCGCCGGTATTTTTCCATCTTGCTGGAAGGTTGCTAATGTAGCGCCAATCCCCAAAAAGAGCAAGGCTAGTAACCCTGAGAACTATCGTCCAATAGCAGTTTGTTCCGCTCTCTCCAAGGTTATGGAGAGTATGATTAATAACCACCTTGTGGGATATCTGAAGTCCAACGATTTACTTAGCGATCGTCAGTACTGTTTCCGAAAGGGCCGTTCTACTGGTGACCTGCTGGCGTTGCTCTCGGAGAAGTGGGACAAGTCCATTCATGGTTTTGGCGAGAGTAAGGTTGTGGCTCTGGATATCTCAAAGGCATTTGATAGAGTTTGGCACGAGGCTCTTATTTCGAAACTTAATACTTTTGGTGTCGGTAGTCACTTCTCTCGATTTATATCGAGTTTTCTCAGAGATCGCTCTATAAGAGTGGTTATAGATGGGGTCTCATCCGACGAGTTCAGGGTAAACTCAGGGGTACCGCAAGGTTCTGTACTTTCTCGTACTCTTTTTCTAATATTTCTTAACGACTTTCTTCTTCTCACTTCTAATCCTATCTACTCTTTTGCGGATGACAGCAACATTTGTCACTCATATTCTTTTGATCGTAGACCAAGCCTTTTGGAGGTTGGGGTAAGAAGGATGAATATGAATGTCACACTCACAAGTGACCTGATGAAGGTCTCCGAGTGGAGTGCGAACAGGGTCGATTTTAATGCACGTAAAACTCAATGTTGTTTTTTAACACACAGGCGTGGTGGTGTGCTGTCATCTGTGTCAATGGGTAATGTGGATATTGAGAAATCAGATGCTCTTGATGTTATGGGCATGAGAATTCACTGTGAGGTTCGTTGGAATGATCACATATTTCAAGTGTCGAAAGAAGCATTCAAGTGCCTTGGTTTTTTGAGACGGTGCAAGAAATACTTCACCCCATCTGATCTCCTTAATATTTACAAAATCTATATCCGACCCAAAATGGAATACAACTCTCATGTATGGACCGTTGCTTCAAAGTCTATTTTGGAGCTTCTCGACCGCGTACAGGAGAGGGCGAAGATGCTCATAAATGACGGTAGGGTAGCCAACTCTATCGATTCATTGGAGCACCGTCGCAATATGGCGTGTGTTTCACGGAATGTGTTCTAAAGAAATTAAAGAATTAATTCCCAAAAATCGTATATTTTTACGTAGTACTCGTATTTCTCGTAGAGCGCATCCCTTTGTAGTTGATTGTCCAGTAAATCGCACAACGCATTATAGATAGAATTCGTTCTTTGGTCGCACTGTTAGGTTGTGGAATAATCTTCCAGCGACTTTCCAATAACCTATTTTGCTAGTACCAGCACAATGCACTGCATGAGTAGGGGCCATCCCCTGGGTGCTGGTCTTATAAAAAAAAAAACTTAAACAAGACAGTGTATGCTTTGAGGATAGCCAATATTCTCCATAGAGAAGCGACATATTGCTCCTGAGTGTATAGTTTTGGGTGTTCTTTTTTTAAAGTTCATAAATTGGTCCGTTCATTGTACTTCACAACAAAAGAATTAATTTGGCAAAATTTCAAAGAGTTTTTGTTTTATTGCATTTTTAAATGTAAACTTTTAAATTGCCCACCCTATATTTATTGCCGAAGTCATAGCAGCAGTTCGAAGTAATCAAGCAGTGTCTGTTTTTACTTTTCAGAGTAGTTTGAAGGAACTATATTATACTGTCAAAAGTTGTTACAGCTAGAAAAGGCTCATTGACCTTGTCAATTTCTATTATTCGTTCAAAGGTCGTAATACCTTGAACGGGATTATATTTTCATTGACCTGGTCAATTTATATATTCCGTTTTCTACATCACTCCGAACATCATCTTTCAATATTTTATTCTATAGTCCACTTACAGTTTCAGATAAAATTAAGTCAACTAAAATACTTCGCAACAAGGCAGCAATTTGTTCATTCAATTCTCACTTACGAGTACATGCCATTTTTATAAAAAATTTTTTGAAATAAATGTTAGACAAATAGCTAAAAACTTGAAGCAAACACAAATATGTAGTAAAAAATTTAAAAGGTATACGTATCCTATAACATTTTAATATTCCCTAGGAATTTCTTAATCAATTTAAGTTAAAAAGTAGAAAATCATTAGAAACATTTAAGAATTTATAGGAGAAAAATCTGTTGCTCTTAAACTGCAAGTCAACTTCAGATTTGCAACAAAAAAACTTTTAAAAATATTTAAAACTAAAAACATTCTAAAGTTTTAAGCACTACATACGCAAAAGTTTTCTAAAGATTTTAAACTTAAATGATATTTAAAAGTCATAGTATTCTAAGCACACTTTTAATTATAACGAACTAAAATTTAATAAAATGTTAGGAAAAATATCTATGTATGCATCTGTATAAAATGGAGAAGAAATTAATATTAATTTCAATAATCACTAGGTTTTGTGTGTTAGCCCATCCTACCACCACCCACATGATGGAAATAAAAAACCATAAATTCCAATATTTGTGAAGCTTTTAATCAAATAAAATAAATCACGTTAACACCTTTTAGTTTATGATTATAAACTAATATCAATACCAATACACATACACCCAATGACAAATACTAATGCAAGTGACTAGGAATGAAATTGGAAGGGAGAGCTAAGGTAACTTGAAGAGAAATATATAGTGAAGAAAAATGTTTTAAAAGTAACTCTTGAAAATTATGACCTGAAAGTACTGCTAATAACTTTTCTTCTAACATCTAACTTGTTACACATACCTATACTTACAAGTTATTTACACAAATATATATTTACACACTACACACTAATAAAACGAAAACAATAAACATGATAAATGTAGGTGAAATAAAGATAAACTTATGATACTACTAAACATACACTGAAGAGACAAAAAAAGTCCCAAAACAAACTGTGAATAAAAGCAAATGTATTTGTTTGTAAACAAATATATATCCTTTGTATCCTGGATAAATAAACAAACAATCCAACATACAGACAGACAGACAAGCATACCAATACAAACAAAATAGTATATCTACTCTCTCTTTTTTAAGTATACGAGTATGTATGTAATAGTATGAGTAGTACTGGGCACATGTGTTCACACTTAAAATATCCCTTTTCAGCCATACCATATATATACAAAGATATGCGAGGTTAGTTTAATAGTTGTTTTTTTTTTTGGCAAAAAATAATACATTTTATATCTACAATTAGCCTCCTTTAAACTCGATACACTTGTTATAACGTTTTTCTAGTCTTTTTTAGTGTATCCAAGTAAACTTGAGTACGCCAAATTTTGTATCTTGTCTTTGATTACACTGTGCTCGAATTTTACATTTATTTCCCGACAAGTTGGGTAGTCAGCTTGTAACCATAATTCTAGTACGCTGAATCCAGTGGTGCTAGCCATTTTTTTATGTTAGCTCGTGGTTTCGAGATATGCCGTTATTTTGAAAATGGAGGAGATTGCACAACATATATTCGCGTAACTCTAAAACGGTTTAGTTTATTGAAAAAGTATGGCGTTTTCATATACAATTTTTGTCAATGATTTTAAGAATGTGACAATATGAATATAAAACGTCTGACGGATATCAAGAAAAAAGCTGGATTAATGATAAGCTTTAGCAGGAAGAAAGCATAGAGAATTGACAAAGGCATTAATTGATTAAAGTGTAAATATTTACTAACCAGTGCATCTGGAAAATAGAGAATTTATTTTGACCATATTTATTTGCCAATAATAGCATATGAACTGAAATACAATAGTTGCCAGTTGCAAAGTACATAGAAAATGCAAGCGCATACTGCATAAGTGTACTCTGGTGCTTTTTATAGATGGAACAGCTTTAAATCTCTTCGAAAATCTTGAATAATAATAACCATTAATTGTTTCACTCTCATTATGCGCTTCAAAAAGTTTAGCCTACTTTTCTGCCCTCTCATTCGAAAAAACCCACTCTTTAAGTTGGCCTCTTACGTGTGATTCATGTTTCACCAATAAATTGCGCAAAAATAGACACCCACGTACCAATTAAGATGTTTTGGGTTCATCCCTCGCTGACAATCTGACAATTTTCAGCAGCGGCATCATCCCATAAGATTAGCTAGCATCTGGTTATGAGTATTTCGAAACGAAAAACTTCTTTAAATAAAATGGAGTTAAACTGTAGGTTCCGATTTAATGAATGTAGAAATCGAATTCAATCGATTGATTGAGGGAAGTCCTTCTTGCACAGTGACTTTTTAGCAAAATACCCACTCGATTTACAGCCTCAGTCACAGGATGTCCTTTAATTCGATAGTTGTCCCATATTATTCAATGATTTTTGGTGACCATATTTAACTTGGCTACCCCTTTTTTCAGGTTTTCGTGCAGTTTTACTTAAAGAAATTCACTTTTTTGATATGAATGACACCCGGTTCACCTTCAAAAGCTTTAATTATGTCCTTGTTGGCCAAATGACCCATCCTAATCTTATGCACTGTACGTTTAATAAAAGAAATCCACCGTTTTCATTCTTTTGGTCAACTTATTCAAAGTGGTCACATAGTTGAGCTTGTGATGTGATAGCTTTTTCATAATTAAGTGCTCATGCAATATGTGATGTACTTTCTAAGTTGAGAGGCCTAATACTACAGTCATTTCATACATTTTCATTTTTCGATCACTCAAAAACATTTCATGGACTTTACCGATTATTTCTGGCGCGATGATCTCTTTTGAGCGACCTAAAGATTTGGTGTAATATGTGTTGATAAGACCATAACGGAAATAACTAAACTACTTTTTAACCATTATTATATTTACTCCGTAGAGAACAAAGCTTTTTTTAAATTCAAAAATAGTCCACTAAAAAACAACAGTTAACAGATCAGTCACCATGCTAATAATACATAAATTCACGAAAACATCAGACTACCCTCCTATATAGTAGTGGGTGAGGTGAGACAGCAATAACAGACTGCATATGTATTTATGTTGCCAATATTTTATGACTACTAAAGTTGTCTAAACTAAATCTAGAGCAACACAACACAAAAACAACAATAAAGACTTTGAAAGATTTGTTATTGCCTCTCACCCCCGACAAAAAAAAAAAAAAACAGAAAAAATACACAGAAAATGGATAAAATATGAGAAAAGTTTCCTTTGTTGTTGTTATTGTAGTCTGAAAAAATTCTGTTAACTGTATTTTTACATCAATCAATATTAATTTCCGTTAATAACAGTAACCGAAAATAGATTATAAAAACAACAATAACGGAAGTAGGAAGAAAAAAGTTTGAAAACGAATATGAGAGACGTGAGTGCAGGCAGGTAAAGTGTGAAAATAAACTGATTTTATTGAAACAGTTT
This sequence comes from Wohlfahrtia magnifica, assembly GCA_023159175.1. Taxonomy (NCBI): domain Eukaryota; kingdom Metazoa; phylum Arthropoda; class Insecta; order Diptera; family Sarcophagidae; genus Wohlfahrtia; species Wohlfahrtia magnifica. The sequence continues at coordinate 1,583,512 of JAKWBJ010000490.1, read as the reverse complement.
TACAAAAAACAAAAACTCACATATACACCTGTAAGTATTTGTACACATCACTTATGACAGGCATTCATTGTTTATTATAAGCCGCCATTTCTAACGGTTGACGATTGTCTTCTAATTACTCTTCATAGTCACGTTTTACTAGTTACTTCACTAGCTACTGAGTTAGCTACTAAGGACAATTGATACACTTTGTCTATCGGTAATGTAAGAAGGTGACAATTTTCAATTTATTGATCAATTGTTATACAGAGAACGGTTGTTAAGAGTTTAGTACTTTGAACCTGTGTTTAAATTGTGTACTAAAACTAATGCCAGCTAAATATAGTAGTTCCAAACATATTTCAGACTGTTATTTAAGAAATAATTTGAAGAACCTAAAGCTTAAGTTGGAATCAGCTTATGATTTTTGTTATCTCCTATAAAAGCTATAATCTGAAAAGGGCATCCTATATCTTCATACATTTTAAGATTTTTTTTTTTTTTTAACCATAAAGACTGTACCAAAGTTGTTGTAAGTTGGTTTGTATAAAAGCTAAGATGCCATACAAATCATCACTAAAAACATCACTTTCGGGCTTACAACCTGGTCAAATTATGTTGTGATCACATCCCATAAGCTTTTTTGAAATTGGTTACAACTGGTGCATTATTGAACTAAGCTGTTCTCAAAATTTTTTCTAAAAATCGAATTTTTTTTTAAGGCAACAAAAATATTGTATATCTTTTACACTCTTTTAAAACTGCCTCAAAATTGGATTAAAGGGTGACCTAGCTGTGATATATCTAAATTCAACTAAAAAATCGCAGAAAGTCAGAATTTGTTTGGAGAATAAGACCAGCTATTTCAAGAAGATAGAAAATTTGATTCAATTATGTTTTACATTTTTCTGTATAGTTATGCTTAAATTAGTAATTGTCGGTTCATAACTGAACTTGAGTCCATTACAACTTTTGGTCATAAATAAATAAAAAAAAAATAAATAAATTCCTATGGCGTTTCCTTTCTGTCAAAATATGATGCACTTATATTTGCCTTAAAACGTTGTCAAAAATTAAGAAATATAAAAGATTTTTGAAGACGACATTTTTAGAGATGAACGCAGCACTCTTTCTTTGTGTTACATTTTATGAAAAAGGAACACAAAAAAGAGAGGGCAAAAAGGGCACATTTTTTTAAGAAAACACCATTAGTCAGGCAGTGCATTGAATTTACTGTAGCTTTTAAATATATATTTCCCGAAAACGTTTAATATTTTGCGAATTGGAGAACCAAGTGTGATCTTAGATATCTATATATGGTATATAACAGTCCATTCAAAAAGTCCATAGGATGTCATATAGATGGCTTTACTAGAGTTTTGTCCATATGATTTTTATTTAGTATTAACGTTTAAGCTATACTTGTATAAATTTGACAGCATTCTGACTATTGATTCGTGAGAAATCAAAGAAAATGGAAAGAAGTGATTTTTGATTCTGATAAAGCATTGCTTTTTGAAGAAAAGAAAAAAAACAAACAATGGCTTGATAAACATTATTCGAACTCTGCTTCATCGAGAAAAATGGTAGAGAAGTGGTTTGATAAATTTAAACGTGGTTGAGTTTAGTGGACGCCCAAATAAAGCTGTTATTCTAGAAAGCATCAAAAAATGCACAAATTGGTTATGAACGATCGCAAATTGAAGGTGCGCGATCCAGCTGACATTGTAAAGATATCAGACAGACCATATTACACAAACATTTGGATATGCGAAAGATCTGTTCAAAATGGGTGCCGCTTGAGCTCACAAACTGAATGAATTGGGCTTCGAATTGCTAACCCATCCACCGTATACTCCAGATTAAGCCCACAGCGACTTTTTCCGGTTTCAGATCTCAAGAGAATGGTTGCTGGTAAGAAATTTAAGTTTAATGATGAAGTAATTGCTGAAACTGACACCTATTTTGACGAAAAAGAGAAATCGTGATATAAAAAAGGTATCAAAAAGTTGGTAAATCGCTATATTCGAGGCAACTCTGTTGAATAATAAATCGAGTTTTGTCAAAATTTTGTTTTTCTCCTACTTATCCAACGGTTTTATTCAACAACCTGATATGTATATAAAGAAAAGTTGGCCTATGTTCGTCATTTAATAACTCGAGATCCACTCGACGGAATCAAAAATCAATACAAGCGTTGGAAAGTTCTACTTCTTCTGATGCAATGGCCATAAAAATATTTATTTATTATCTCCCAAACGGTAACAGCAAGAGTCTTTAAATTAGTTCCAAATGGGTACATAGCAAATATATTATCGGTCAAAAGTGGCCGAATCCCACACATAGTAACTATTATTTTTGCATATCTTGAAAACGGTAATAGTAAAAGTTTTGACATTTGGCTTAACAATTTTTTGGACAGAACACATTATCAGTCAATAAACTGGGCGAGATTGGATACGTAGGCGTGCCAGCTCTCATTTATGGCAAATATGGAATGCTAACAGTTAACTATTATCCATCCACATCTGTCAAAAAGCATGAGAGATTGGATAAGCGAGTATTAAGCAAGGCACAGGGTAAGGGCTATTTATGTCAGGGTTGGAAAAAACGCTGGTTTTTTTAAACCACTGGGTTTTATAGAGCTTTTTGATGTTTTTTTTTTTTTGATTTTATAACTGCTTCCTAATTTCATTCAAACAGACAATATTTTTTATTTTTTAGTAAAATTATGATGTTTTAGTATTTATAATGCAATTTTGCCCTCATGGTCGGATCAGGGCGGCGTTGTGTACTATGGGCTGCTAAAGGTGATTGCAATTACTTCGTTTGAACCGTGGATTATGAGAAAAATGGCCGCAATACAAAGATAGACGTGATTGCATGACACCGCTCGGACTCACGACGCAAAATTGCCAAACGATTGTCAGAAACGATCAAATACCGCATCCACTATCTTCTTCGAACATTAATCCCTCTGACTATTGGTTCTTTCGACGAATACAATGTCTTTGAGCATGTCACCGAATTACTTGTTTTCAAGAAATATAAAACTTGATTCAAAAGACGCGAAGTTTTGCTGAAAAAGAATTCGGAAATTGGTCCGGAGGTGGGGAAAGAATGTAAGCAGTGATATCATACATTTTTATTTTAATATGTTTGTTAATTCGTTATCTTTTTTGAGCTAAAAAACGGATCGAATTAATTTGTACTTCCAATACATAGATTATACTTGTTTTTGTTGTAATTAAACAACGAACTACTTTAAGTAAAAAAACCCACACGGGGTATTTTTAATATAACCCGGGTGGGTTTAATTCGGTTACCCAGTGGGTTGCCAGCCCTGATTTATATACATATGCATTCTGATCTACCATATATTGCTTGTTTTCTCTATATAAAATAAGTACACCCACAATTATGAGCACAAATACATAATTCCCCGTAAAAAATGTTGAGAGTGACTGACCTAAATTGTATGTCATTCTATTTTAATTACCCTGTGAATTGTAATCTCTAAAAATATTTCTGTACGGTAACATTCCTTTTGACAGTAGAGTTGTGAGATTTTGTTGACAGAAGTGTTAAGGTATTCACCAATTTTAACAACAAAACCTAAAATGTTAGATGATAGTTGGGTGTGATAAGAACCATGATGTATCTTTTTAACATCGTTTTCTCTTGGTTTACATCTTATGAATTCCAGATCATTCCTACTCCCAGACCATTAACAATCAGCTGGAGCAGGCTTCAATTCAACATGCCTGATATAGTTGTTCCATTACATAAATATCCTGATTAAATCTTATCTATGTTCAACATTGATAACTTCTCAATTGGTAGGTGAAAAATGTAGCTGGTAATGGAGAAAAGAAAATTTTCTTTGGCAACACTGCTTTGTTTGACAACCGATTTAACAGCTAGTAGGGGCTTTTTGTTTAGTTCGATTTGACATTTCATTGTGGATAAATTTACACCACAACAACGCTTGCAAATTGAGTACGTAAATAAGCGGAATTGTCGCATTTGGAATAAGGATAATAAAGTTTGGTGGCCTTAATAGGCTGGCGGAGTCACTTGTCTATTTGTCTTTAAAAACAATGATGGTCAGAATATTACTGTCAATGGTGAACGGTATAGGAACAGGATTAGAAATTTTTTTGTACCTCAACTAGCTGTCATTAAACTTGCTGACATGTGCCACACGGCACGCGCTACAATTGATTTACTTAAAGAAGCTTTCGCTTAAAGAGTATTTTAACGCAATTGGCCACTGAATTATTTTCTATGGGGTTATGTAAAAACACTTGTCTACGTCGATAAACCGACAATTTAACACCTGGAAATCAATATTAGAAGATCTATTGGCGAAATATGGAGCAAAAAGTTTGTAAAAATTAGTGTTTCAGATTGCGGCTGGTTCGCGCAGGCTTCGGCGGCCACATGGCCGAAATCATATTTAACCATTAACGTCATAAAATTTTCTATCCAACAAAGCACGTTTCATTGAAATTATAAATAAATTTCTTTGTTTTATTATGATTTAAACTTGTGCAACTGTAAAACAAAACCGGAAACTATTGTCTACAGGTCAGTAAAAAATAAGTGTAAATGAACAACGCTTTTCAAAATTTATTTCTATTCAATTTCATTATCTGTCATAAGGAACAACTTGAAAAGCGCTAAAATTTCCAAAACAACTTTGTATTTTTTAGCACTAAAAAATGGCTCATAGTACTGTATCTTCAAAAAAACTAAACTATTCCTTCTTCATCTATACATAAGTAGCATAAGAATGAATAAACTGTCTACTATTACAATGAAGAAAACATTCCTTTAAATGTTTTACTTTTTGGCAAACACGTTTCAAATGCGGAAATATTATTAACAAACTTTAGTTCATTTTTAATAAAAAAAGCTTAAAAATATTGTGCAAACTGTTGATGGAATTGCTTTATAGAACATGAATATAAAGAGCTTTTTCAATACCAATAAAATAGGATTAAATTTTAGAATATATTGCGCATTATTAAAAAAAAAACTTTACCTTATATAAAGCAAAATCATAAGAAATCCTTAGGAGTCTTGAAAAAACTTACCTAAAAATAAAGAAAATAAAAAAAAATGTTTTTATTTTATAAAATTTCGAAATTAAAAAAAAAAAAAATAAAATAAACTACTTTACAAGCATTTATACAATATTAACCCCCATATTCATAGAATTTGGAATGAGTTTGGAGCGCATTTTATTTCAAACATTCATATAAAATTTTCTTAAAATCGATTTCAAATTAATTTTATTTTTTTTATGGATATGGGGGTAATAATTTATTAGTTTATTAAATATATGATAAATAATTTTATTGCCAGTTTAAAGGTGTCTAAATAAATTTTTTTTATGTCTCTTATTTTTAATGTAAATTTTTAAATATTTTATTAATTTTTCTTTCAAGTTTTAAAATTAGTAATATATGGTTATCTATTTAGTAGTTTAAAAACTGTCGTTCTGACAAGGATGCCATCTGAAGCTTCAATTGTTTATTGATAGGTTTGCACAGTTACGAATATGGATCGTATAACGATCGAAGAACTTGTATAAATAGTTAAAATGTGTTTTATTTATTAAGTTCAGTTCATCCCTCCCATGTTGGTAACATTAACAAGAAAAATTGTGTCATATGGGGTTCGGAAAACCCAGAAGTGATTGTGAAAAGGCCATTCTTTCACAAAAAGTGACTGTTTGGTGAGAATTATGGTCTATTTTCTTACAGCTTGGTAAGAGTCAAGAAAAATCATGGCTTGTCAAGATTTTATATTATTCACAAAAAACAATATATAAAGGGTACGCCATCTAACGTTTTTTCTCAACTAGTGCTTATTTCGTGAATAATAATACTTAGCTCATGTCTGGTTTGACAGATAATTAGTTTTATCCTTCCGCTGAACTAATATGGTTGTGTATATGCTTGAACAATGCTGGAAATCTAGGCCTGCGATCGACTTACGGAAGATGCCGATTTTGCGAAAAAAATCATCTTTTCAGATGAAGCTCATTTTGATCTTGGCGGGTATGTAAACAAGCGAAATTGTCGCATTTGGGGCACAGAAAACCCGCACGCATACATTGAAAAGACGATACACCCAAGACGAGTCACTGTTTGGTGCGTATTTTGGTCCAGAGGCATAATTGGGCCATTTTTCTTCGAAAATGAGCAAGGAGTGGCCGTTACAGTCAATGGCGATCGTTATCGGGTCATGTTGAACGAATTTTTGTTAACAAAAATTGAAGAGGAGGATATTAGCAACATTTGGTTTCAACAGGGCGGCGCTACGTGCCACACAGCCGAAGCTACAATCGATGTTTCGCGCCCTTTTTTGAAGATCGCATTATCAGCCGCAGAGCTGATGTCGTTTGGCCACCTCGGAGCTGCGATTTGATACCCTTGGACTATTATTTGTGGGGAGCCGTCAAAAATAAGTGTTACGCCAACAAGCCAGAGACAATTGACGCTTTAAAGGACAATATTCGTGAAGCATTGGTGAAATACAGCTGCACACAATCGATAATGTGCTTAAAAATTGGACCGATCGTGTAGGCTACTGCATGGCCAGCCGAGGCAGCCATTTGAATAAAATTATTTGCCATTATTAACCGGAAGGATTGTACTTTCAAATAAAAAAAGGAATTTGAGAAAATATTCAGTAGTGTTTTTTAATAGCATTTTCAACAAAAAAAAAAAAAAAAATAATTATTTGAGGACCCTATATTTTTGAAATCTGCTTTAAGGAAAATTTATATGAAAAATTTATATGAAAAATTTGATATAAAACATTTAAAACTTATTTTAAATTAAAATATGAATAAGAGCGTTAAAGTCAGGGACGTTCAAGTTCGATAAAGTTCGTTTACAAATTTTACCATGAACACATTTCAATTATATATGTGCCGTTTTGATTAATAACCTTTTGTTATTTTTTGGGTTCCATCAGTGCAACACTTCTGAGTGAAAAACTAATCCAACCGATTTTTGCAGGCCTTTATGAAATTTATATTTACAGTATTAAACGATTTCTGCAGAGAGTGAAATAGAAGGTAATCAAAACTTTCCAGCCAAGCTCTCTCAGTTTCTACCGTATCACCAAAGATGTGTGTGATCTGACGTTGTCATGATGAAACATTACACCTTTTCTGTTGATCAGTTCTGGCCGTTTTAATTGAATTGCTCGCTTAAATTTCGTTAATTGTTGACAGTGGAGATCAAAATCAGTCTTTTGACCAGGTTTAAGAAGCTCATAATGAACAATTCACTTTTAATCTCACCAGACACACAGCATTACCTGTCTTTGTTTCATCCCTGGCTTTGCCACGGTCTGCGATGCATCAGCTTTCTATCTTCATGACTAGTCTTACCAAATCCTCCTTTCATTGTCCGTAATCATCTGGATCTATCAAAAAAGCTACAGTGTTGCCTGATGTAATAAATGTTACCAGAGATATTATCAACATTTTTTAACCGAAAATTTGCGATCACCAAAGTGTTTGACTGTCAAAATTTCGTTTCAAGATCAAAATTTTTTCTATAAATGGCAAGAATTGTGTAACCCTATCTAGAGATATCATTGAGCCTCGTTTCCATATTTTTACGTAAATGATATTGAAAGCAAAGTTACTGTCAATTCAGAGCGCTATGGCTGTATGATAACACTGGTCTACAGCAAAAAAATTATATAAATGCTTAAAACGTAAATTTTGTATTCTAAGAATTCTTTTTATAACGTTTTATTTATTCCACTAATTTAGCAAGAAAAAAAATTTTCCGCTAATTTTGGTCAAAGTTAGGTAACTGCATTTAACTTTGAATAAAATCAGCAATATTTTGTTTTTAACACTTTGAGCTTTAATTTAACACGTGCTTAACATGTAAAATTTTCATTCTGAAAACTTTCTTAAGACTTTTCGAAAAAAAAAAAAAAAAAAATTGCTCTAATTTTGCGCGAAATTTTTGTTTTCATAACTAAGATATGAATAACTCCGAAATTGCTGAAAATACAAAAAATGTTATTTAGGTGATTTATAGGGAATTTTATTGCTAAACATTTGGTATTAAAAGCGGCCAAGTCGTTTTCAAGTTATGATGAAATATATTGACATAACTACTATATTTTGAAAAAAAAATTTGCCACGCCCATTAACAAAATTTCACACCGATGGAAAAAAGCAGAAAACGAATTTGAATTCAGCGCATCAAAATCATTATATTTTCTATAGTTTTATTTAAAGATCAGACAATTTTTTTTTTTTGTAGGTCTGTATATGGTTTCAACAACGTTGCCACAAATCATACAACATTCCAATTTCGGCTTTATTGTATGAGAAATTTTCCGGTCGCATAATTTCTCTATTCGGTGTAATAAAATGACCACCAACATCATGCGCTTTGACGCCATTAGACTTTTATTTCGTGGTGTTACATCATTACGGATACTCCCTTAATGTTTAAATATTTGAAAACCAACATTCGTCAAGTTATCGCTGAGACACCGCCCGAAATGTGCAATAAAGTAGTCGAGAACTACCGCAAAAGGATCGTCTGCTGCAACCAATATAGAGGCAATCATTTAAATGACATTGTATTTCGTACACAATGGCAAGGTCCAAGCATTATATTGAAATAAAAGTATTATTGAAATCAAGGCTTTATGTGTATTTTAGTGAAGTGAAGTTAATTTTGAAACTGAAAAATAGATATCCTTGTACTAAATGTTAATGTTGGTCAGTCAAGCTGAGGCTTACCTAACCGTTAAGTTTGATTTTATAGACCGATATAAAAAAAAATTTTGGATATTGATGGTTAGATAGCGAGATGAATAGTTAGATAGTAATTTATTCGTTTCTTAGAAAGAAAATCCTTATAAATATTAGCACAAATCCAGTATAAAATTCCATAAAAATTCTTTTTGAATATTTCGATATAAAAACATACAAAACATGTGTGAAAATACAAATATCCTCTTACATGACCTTTTGCACGTGCCCATGATTTAAGGTATTTCTTGCAAAAAAATATTTCTTTTTCTCTGTGTAAAAACAAAAATTCTACTGAAGGGTAATAAAGAACGAGAGAGAAATAAAAAAAGAAAAAAAAAATATAAAATAAAATCTTTTCATGACTTTTATGCCATTTCCGAGACTCATATATAATTTCATTTCAAAAGAAACTTTTTGAATTTCAATTAAGCAGGTAGTGGGTGCTAAGTTAATACCCTTTAGGATGAATTTTGTAAGCTGATGCCTAGCGCTCTAGTGAGGAAAAGTAGGCAAAATCCATGAGATGATATTGTAAAATAAAAGAATGAGGTAACGGGAATACCAATTAAGTGGGCATATGATGTTTTGCATTCGAGGACGTTAACAATATCAGCTATTTTGATAGCATATTCAATAAATCTGGAAGTTTAAAAGCTGACATTATTTCACGTATTATCAATAGCCAACAATCATTTGGCCAGCTTAGACTTTTTTGGAACCCAACACATATACATACATTCATGATCGGAGTAAGATATACCTATTTAACTCCAAAGTTAAATCCACAAGTCTGTATGTGTGGGAAATGTGGAATATCCCGTACTATGGACATTCAAACCATATCGACCTTTGTCAAAATATGTTTGCGCAAAATTATACGCATATTCTGGTCCTAATTAATATTGTTACATTTTCACTTTTTAAAAACGTTTATTTATGAGTTCGTAGGTTGCAGTTAACATAAAATAAATTTTGTGTTCGGTTTTTAATTACTATCTTTTATTTAAAACAGTGTTGTGTTCCACTGCTTGTAACTTTTTACGAGCAATAACAATTTTTATTCTTAAATTCTCTTTCTGTTTACAACTTTGTAAACAACAACGTTCTACCTTAAGATCTTCCAACCGGATGGTCAATCAACATTTAACCACAATAAACTCTCTCTACGCTGACTTTAAGCCAATTAGACTCGTTCGCTGAGCTTCCACCAAATAAACTAATTGCTGTTAGCTTCGATGAGCTTTTTATATGACTGAGTAAACAGTATTTCGAACGGTTCGAACCTCTCGATATTTCAGATATATTCCATTTCTTTCCTTTGCTTTCTTTTTAGTTCTTATGCGAATATAAAAATCTTCTCTCAATTCTTGGTGTTTGTTGTTGGTTGTTGTTGTCTGTTATTCTCAGTCTGTTACTTGTTTTATTTTCTGCCTGTCTTTGTTTTTGCCGTTTATTTTTATTTACTACATTTCTGCTAATGTTGTTGTTGTCGATTTGGTTATTTGTAAACAGCAAGTATGGTTGTTTTTTGCCGCTTTTTTTGTTCTTTTTAGCAATGTAATAAATGACAGGAGTGTCTAACCTAATTTTTGTAACAATATCTAACACCTGCCTATAGGAACAGATGAACTAGCGTTCTATAAATGTGGAAATTCAAAATTTAAAATAGGTTTGGATTACGCACATACTGGACAAACAGCTATATGACAATTCTAATGACATTTGGAACCGATAAAATAGTGAAAAAATTATCCAAATTATGATTACGGTTGAACGAGATCAGACATCGTGCGGATGAATTTAATTATTGAAATAATTTTGCTATCGTTCTATGCTTCTTGCAGAGTTAAAGGAAATAATATTTAAAACTCATTTTGCTTTCATATTTGGATATGGCTTTTCGTGCGTTGCGTACAACGATTCTTGATACTTGAGCATAAGCTCAAATGAGTGAAAACTCCAAAAAGTGTTTGGTGATGATCAAGCGCTATCTAATAGCGTTTCTGAGCCATAAATATACTTGGTTTCTTTAAGTCAATCTACGCTAAATGAGGCCAAAGCAAGTCTGCTGACCAAGAAACTTATGGCCATATTTTTATTTTTTTAATGAACGCGATGTTGTATATGTACTTATGTATTATTTACTTAAATGGGGTAAAACGATTACCTGAGAGTTTTGCTTAGAACAATATATAGGGTGGGCCATTTAAAAAATTAAATTTAAAAATGCAATGAAACAAAAATGATTGGAAATCTTGCCAAATTTAATCTTTTGTTGTGAAGTACAATTTTTCGAGAACTTTTTCGAGTGTATGTGGTCGTATCTCGGCAATGGCATCACGAATGTTGGCCGACAGATGCCCAATTGTCTCTGGTATGTCGGTATAAGATTTGTCTTTAACGGCGCCGCACAGAAAAAATTCCAACGGTGTCAAATCGTAGCTTCTTGGCGGCCAACTGACATCACCTTTACGGCTTATTAAACAGCAATCAAACGTTTCCTGTTGAAGCCAAACATCGTTCACATCAATACTATGAAGAGTGGGCACAAAAAAAACGGTTATCATGGTGCGATAGGTGTCTCCATTGACCGTAATGGTAGCGCCGTCCTAATTTTCAGAGGAATATGTTTCAATGATGCCTCCGCTCCACAAGCCGCACCAAATAGTTACTCGTTATGGGTGGATTGGCTTCTGTAAGATCACGTTTGAATTTTCTGAGCCAAAATAGGCCAATTTTGCTTATTATCGTACCCACCAAGATGAAAGTGAATTTTTTTTGCCTTTGTTTTGGAATAAATTTCCACATTTCCACTGTTGCTCAAGCGTAAATCGATTCATATCGTTCAGTGGAGATAATATACTCAATTTTGTGACATCGGAACACATATTATACACATAAATTCTTACTGGGCGACATATCCACCATTATGAGATCTGATCTGCTGGTGTTCATTGAGGTCTGCTGAACAAACTATAGACCGGAAGGGTCACAATAGATCCCACGGGTCACAGTATCCTTCCTTGTCGATGTCATGATAATAATTATGATGTGTGGAGTGAGTTTGTTAAAAATCAATGAATTGTGTTAGCAATTGCTATCAAATTTAACATGCTCTCCACATTTACCTCCTTTTCTGTTAACAAATTTGAGACAATGGCTGGATGTTAAGAGATTCGAGTAAAACGAAGAGCTTATCAAACGCCTAATAAAGAACTTTCTCGTTGTTTTCTCTGAATATCTATATTGTCCTTTCATGTTTTTTTTTCTTATCGGATATCAAAGTAGGATCTCTAATTAAGCCAATCTAATCTTTCCTAAACTTTGATAAGATAAATTATATCTTAATATTCTTTTCTGGTGGGACCAATATTAAAACAAAATTATAGATTTCTTTCCTTGGCTTTAAGAAGTTAGTTAAACATTAAGCTTATAGCAGTGCTTGCCTTTTAAGATGTTACAAATCTTAGCACAAACACATAATACCACTTTTGAAAATATAGGGTTTTAATAAATAATGTATAGCAAAAAAGCAAAATAGGTAAAAACAGTAAAACGAAACTAAAACACGGATATCCGTAAATTACCACTTTTGGCATTTATTGATTTTTGATTCCTTTACCTACTGGCCACAGAAAAACCTCACATTGGGGGCAAAAAAAAAAAAAAAAACACAAAAAAAATGTCAAATAAAATGAAATTAAATATTTTTGTCGTCAGGGCAACATACGGTTTAAGTTGCCTAAAAGTAGGCAACAAGAATAAATCTTACATATGTACACGTATGTTGTATACGAAGAAGACAGTTTATTGTAAGTATCGTTTTCATTTATGTATGAGTCTGTTCATCTGAATCTTGATCCTTGAAACTTTTGCTTTTTTCTGTTGGCCAAGCATTTTTTAGTGGCAGTTTTTTATTATTAATTTTCTTTTGTTGAGGATTTAAAGCATTTCATGGCAGAGTATCAACGCATAGGCTTTTGTATAAATATTTGATCTGTTGTTGTTGTTGTTGTTATTTAAAAAAAGGGTTTTATATGAACACTGACAAAGATTTCTGGTGACCATATACGTATTTTTGTTTCTTTATTTTCGCCAATTTAATCCTTTTGTACAGACTATAACTTCTATAGAATTGTTCTTTTTTGTAAGGAATTTATGAGAGTTTTAAGTGATTTTTAATGGTATACAATAACTCAAGATATTAAAAAAATAATTGTTATACTCACACTTTTTCTATCTAAAGTATCAATAAGAAAACCGATTAATATTGAGTTATTTTGTGCTAAACAAATAAAAATTATACCCAAAAAACCAGCTTCAGGGGTAATTTCGATCGCAAATTTAATTGATCGCCTTGAGAGTCAGAGTTTAAGCAGCAATTTTAAAAACTATTTAATTTAAAAAAAAAAATGGAAAAAAGGCAGGAATTGTTTTCTCAAATCGACTAAGTTTAAGTGGTTGAAGAAGAGGTTTTATTTACTTTTCTGCAGATTATATTAAAAAGAGAGTCAGTGAACCAGCTACAGCATTTGATAAAGTAGAACTATTGAAGCATTCCCCTTACAAGAAATGCGAGATACTACCGCTTTGAGTTGGATAAGAAATAATTAAGATAAAATTGCGTTTTTTTCTTCTTGTTTTTAAGTCTCTTATTAATATGTGTATGAACTTTGAAATTGTGAAGTTATTTCATGGTTCATTCATTCAAGGGCTTGCGTATCGAGCCATAGAGCTTTCTTTCTTGCAGATTTATTATAAACATGTATCCGATATATGTCGCAAATTATCGTAGATTTGTTAAATACAGACAAAATTTATTATATTAACCTTGTTTGAAAATCTCGGTTAATAGAATGCAATGTATGTCTGAGATTCCAGAACACACTCTTAGTGGTCGTTACATGCCATTTTTACATGCACACAAAGCTTTAAGTGGATAGTTTTGACCGTAAGTCAGAGAAAGGTATACAGTACAATAAGTTCCCATTAATAAAGACGAAAAAAATGCTGCAGAAGAAAGGAAATGTTGCAGCTGATGAAACTTGCACCAATTTGCTATCATTCAATGGCAAATACCTTTGCTTATAAAATGATATATTAATTTGTACTCTTCAATTAAACTCTCCCCATTAAACGTTCCCCATAGAGGGCGCTAAGTTCTAGTCAAGGCGGAATGAAACTGATCTTTTAAGAAACGATGTGGAGCAATGTTTCACAAAATCTATAATTTACATAAGTCAAATAGTCCTCACTCAAGTCGATAGTACGCTACTTGAAATTAATACTGTTACGATAATCAGGTTGGGAGACTCTGCCGTTTATAACATCGCTAAAAATTACACAAAAGGAACACAAAAAACCATGTAGCTGTTTACAAATAAGAAAAACTACAGCAACAAAACAAACAGAAAACAAACAAATAATAAACAACAACAAAACAATTAGTACTGAAACAAACAAGTTGTTTATCATCAGATTGCTGCATAAGACCTGAAGAGAAAGAAATATAAATAAAAAGATCATAACCGAAACAAAGAGAAGGTCGAGAGCTTCTGCGATACCATTAACTCATCCATATCAGTTTATGTGATGTAAGCTCAGCGTGAAGAGATTTTTATTGGTTTAAGCTCATTGTAACAAGTTTTAGTTGGTGTAAGTGAATAGAGTTTAGTGTGGATAATCTAAATTGTGATAAAAATCGGGTTAGAAGATCTTTATAGAGAAAGATCTGTAAAATAATTATTGTTGTTTATATTGTTCGCCAAAAGGTAGTAGTAGTAGTGCAAGTAGTGTAACACTTAATAAATTAAAATCAAACACAAATGTATTTTAAATTTAATTGCAATCTACGAACTCATTAAATAAACATTTCTAAAAAGTAAACACGTAACAATAAAAAATGCTGAAAATTAACTAAGTTGAGATCGATGCACGCAGTCTTCAATACACTAACTTTCACTGAAGTATAATTGACATAATTACCACCTCTAAAGATCTGTGTCTTAAGTTCAGCTTAAAGCAGTCTTCCAGGCATTACTTTTTATCTAAAGGTTACTTCTCCTGTGTAGAATAATTTAAAGATACGTGATATTTAATATTTTTCCATAATTTTGGGTAAAGAGAATTCTAGATCTTCCTATATTCTGGTAAACGCTGCACAGATAGCTCTCTGTAATATCAAGTTTGATTAACTGATGGCCCGAAGGAGCTGTAAGGATTGGTAGCAATTGACAGAACACAGCTCTATGGGCAAATGCCTCTAAACTTTTTTGGCTGAAATAAATGTCATCTTCACTTGTGCTACAGAGCGTCTTAGAGAAAAGTCGAAGGCTTAAAGTATATATGTGTGTCAGATAGTCAGTCCAGCTTTAAAAGCTTTGACTCCTTGTGAGGTACCATAAAAGGTTGTTGTTAACTGTATGAACTTAGTGAGCTTGACGGATTTCCATGAGACTTAAACTTAAATTCTTTGGTGTTTCTGTGGGATATCCCCACAGCTGTGGAGGAATGTCTCTAGACTAAGACAAGAAAAAAGGTTTGTTTCACTATCTCCTAGTAGATACCGACAATACTATTGCTCCATAAGAGTGAACAAGTGGACTTAGCGGGTATTGTGGCTTTAGATACCATTCAATATACAGTAGGAAAAGTTAAAACTCATCAGCCTGCTGATATGAGTGGTCTGGCTTTTCAGATCACAGGATAAAGTTCTTAGAGGCAGCTGTAATAACTCAGAAAAAGGTACTTGGTTTCTCACCAGTCATAATAACCGGCTATGTTCGATGCCTCAGCTTGTACAAGATATACATTTGCTTTACAATTTGACAAACGTGGTGTTTAAATATGAAGAAATATGACAGTGAACGATTTCTCAGATCATAATTGGCTGAAACTGCCATAGTAACTATGCTTTTAGTCAGTCCAAATTAAATAAATATAGAAGTTGACCTATTTTTACAATGTGATCAAAATCATTCAGTAGTTAATAGGGAGATGGATTATTCGACTTTTCTCAAAAGCCGGTTTTCAAATACTTCGAATAGTAATAATTTTGAGAAAAACAGTTTTCGGTTAGAAATTAAACAAACAACCGGTTAACCGATTATTTTCTTAAGATACAATTTTTTCTATTTCTTTGTTTAATGCAATAAAATTGTTAAAAATTGTCCGTTGACATATTGTAGTTTTTAGCAAGCGAACATGCCTAATAACTTACGGCTTTTGAAACCCATGACGACATTTTATTCCCTACAAAACAATGTTCTAATGCAGCTTTATAGCTTTGTATTTGAAGACAATTAATACATTTAGCCATGTTCTTCATATCGCGTTTAAAATGTTTTCAGATTTCAAAACACAACGCAACTATTGCTTGTAGCATAGGGTGTTCTTTTAGCTGCATTAAAACTATCGATATCGATTACTCTATTTTGGCTGCTGAGAATGTCGAACAGTGTTGCCATGTCATCATGAAAGAAACAAATTTCTTTAAAGTTTGCTTGAAGAACAGACCAAATATATTAAATATTATTAAAATTCGTTAAATACGTTTCAAGTGATGCGATCTTAGACAGTGAAAAGAAATTTTAAAAGTATGATAGACAAGAAATGGCTTAGAATTTTTTCGTCTATTTTTTAATATTGTATAATATATAAAATCTGACACTGCAGACTTTCAAGACTTTCTTAAAAAAAAATAAATAAATAATTAAAAAAAAATAAGACCAAAGGTGAAAAATAACTGTAGGGTACCATAAAAGCTTTGGTTATTTTGAATTAAAAGTGACGAAAGGCATAACATGTAATCGGATAAATATAGTTAAACAATGACTATAAGTATGTTTAGATTTTAGATAAAATTTGTCAGAAATTTTTGTATGTAATATACATATGTGTGGGTATAATTTTAATTAACAAAATTTCTTTCACACACTTTACTGGGCGTATGAGTAATATTTTTATTTTATTTTTTTGAAGATAATCTTCAAACATACATGCTATATTCGCGATAGAAGAGATCTATTTGTTTGTCTGTCTGTCTCTTCGTTTGACTGTGTATATATATTTTGAATTTCATTTATTTTCTACTTCTACTCATATTTTCACTTTAAATTTAGCCCAAATTTTTTATGTTTTTTTTTAAATGGACTTAATTTAGTTTTTGTTTGTGTTGTTGGCATAAATATTCTATATGGTTTTTTTTTAAATTCGCAAAATAATAAAAAGAAATTTAAAAAATTAAAAATAATATTCTCTCTCTCCTATAGCAGTACAGCTGTCAGTATTCGTATTATTATTTTAGTTTTTCCTTTCATTTTCTGTATTTAATTTGGTTTAAAAAACATTTTTTTGTTGTTGTTGAAATTTGTTCGTTTCTATATAAAATGAAATACTTTTGTGTTGCTTTTATTGCTGTTGTTCTTGTCGTTGTTACTGCTGTGCAACCAATTTTGCAATTGTTGTTCACTTTCACACTCTTGCATAAGTTTTTTTTATGCAAAACATTTTCGTATTTTTCTTCTTCTTCATTTCATTTAATTTGTTAGTTTTGGTTGGTGAACGCATTGCTTGGGGTACTATTTTATGTTCAAGATACTAAAGGGGTAAATTGTGTTAAACATTATCAGTTGTACTTTGTAATTTTAAAGGTCATCTGTTTCGTTATATTAAATTTGGTACAAGAACAGCTAGTTATGTGGCCTATTGGTTTTGTTTAGAACACTATTATTTTGTTTATATTTCTAACAATTTATAGAAAATAATTCATTTAAATTAACCCCTAAATGCACTGGAAAAAGACACAGTGGAATAAGACACAGTGGATAATAAAAATGAGCATACATCAAATCTGTGGAGTGTAATACTTTGAAAAAGATCACACTTTTACATGAAGATAATTACGTTTAAGACAAAATGGTGAAAACCAAAAGTCGCTAAAAATCTGTATTGTGCATTAGAGGGTTGAGGAAATAAGCTTTTGATATTGAATTCCAGAAGTAGCCCGCAGTCAGATGCATCGATTTAGTTTTCAGAAATTGGTACAAAGCAGGATGTGTGCCTATTCAGTCGTTACTTAAACAGGTGTGAAGTACGAGCAGTGCCTAATTGTTAAAGCTGTTTTTTCTAGGAAGGTAAGGTGTGGCGGTTAAAGTGCTTGCCTATAACACCAAGCATCCCAGGTTCGAGTCCCGCATAAAACAAAAGAATTTGACAAATGATGAGCCAATACTGAAACAGATAAGGCAAAGAAATGGAGACAGATCGACCCTACCTTAAGGATAACAAGGATGGCATTTGAGTGGAATCCTCAAGGATCAAGGAATCGCAGTCGACCAAGAAACACCTGGTGACGCACAATTATCCAAGTTTTCAATAATTTTGCTTATTTAGAGTGTCGTTCACTGTTCTTTTTCTAGGCAACAACGGCAAAAATGGCGCATTTTTATACAACATCCATAAAATCATTTATTTACAGATAAAATGCTCCATTGTTTAGCTCCACTGTTCGTTTTTTGAATAACCTTTCGGCAACTATGTCTCCTGCTAATTCAAATATTAAGAAATTTAAATCAAATATCTTACAAGCATAAGCACAGTACACGGCAATAGAAAGGGTAATACCCCAAGTACTCTTTATCGCTAAAGGTACTTTTCTTCCGATATATTTTTTTTATTGCAAAATTCAGTTATCAATACGAAAATTCAAAATTCAGTTATCAATACGAAATGGTTGCTTTCAGTACATAAAGTAACTGTATTTAATGCAAAAGTATCAATTTACCAATGCAAAAAAGGTACCATCAAATCACACTACTTATGAGTGCATAGATGTATTTAAATGTTTATATGAGTATGTATGTATGTGTTTTAACACGTATGTGGTAAGAGTGTATGTGTTCACACTCATTCGTATATGATTCTATAAAAATTTAAAATATTTAACAAATTTCGTTGTGTTGCTTGGCTATACTTGTAGCCTTAAATTGAATTTATAATACAAAAACACATATGCAAGTGTATCAGTATATTAAACACATA
Source organism: Wohlfahrtia magnifica (assembly GCA_023159175.1). NCBI lineage: Eukaryota > Metazoa > Arthropoda > Insecta > Diptera > Sarcophagidae > Wohlfahrtia > Wohlfahrtia magnifica. The sequence goes on along the minus strand of JAKWBJ010000490.1, from coordinate 1,564,683 downwards.
CGCACACACATACACATACAGATGCATACAAACGCATGTTGATATAATGCATACAAAAACAAATTTCATTTGGATCACTTTCCTATTCTCATACATTTTTTTAATTTGTTTTTGTCCGTTTGTCTGCATGTATGTATGCATATCTGTGTTTATGTTTGTTTCTCAGTGTTTGTTTGTCTGTTTGTTTATATATATTTCCTATTTTTGTTATTATTGCTTTTTATTATAAAATAATTTTTTCTTTCGTTAAATTTTCTACTGCAGACTAAAATTCATACAAAAATGCAAAAAGTCATTGACTTTATTTTTACAATTTTTACCTACAAATTAAATTAAAGCAACAAACAACAATAAAAATAAAAACTTTTATAAATTAAAAAAAACCAACATAAACAACAACAAACACTCTGCAATAATAAGCCAACGAAATGAAAATTATATGTGAAAATTTCTATAAATTTTTGTTGATTTTTTTTGTGCTTTAAAATCTACCAAACGAGTTTGTTTGTATACGTGTGGTGTTGGTGCAATTATAATTAGCAACAACAACAATAGTAATAACAGTTAAGTAAAACACATAATGGGATACCAGATATACTAAATAACTGCAATAGCAACAGCAAGAGCAACAGCAACAGCATCATCAATATGAACTGCATCAAATATTACGACAAACAATGGTGTTTGGTCACCTACGCGTTTTCATATTTTTTGAGGCTGAGGTTAAATATACAAATTAAACTGGATCCCAGAGAAACAATTGGAAAAACAGAAAGAGAGAGAGAGAGGGAGAGAGCAAGTGGTATAAAGGTGTGTGCGTGTGATACAAATTAACAAGGATTTTTGTTTAGGAGTAATAGAGTATCCAATTATTTGACTTTTACTTTTGTTCGAGTAAGAAATTAATTGAATTTAAACTTCTAAAATTGCTCGATTAATCGAATAAGATTTTCAAATTGTTCAAATAACTCGAAGAACTCGCGCAGTTAAAAAATAATCCGAAAAATTTAATCTAATGGAAGAAAAACAAACATGTGTATTTGGTTTTATGCTTTTTTTTAAAATTAAAAACGAGGTCGATGTAGTATTTATGGACGTTTGATTTAAATTTTTTTATATCGTAAGTGGCAAGAAAAACATTCGTTCAACTACAATGGGATACGCTCTACGAGAAAAACTAGTACTACGTAAAAATATATGATTATAAGGAATCAATTCCCTTATTTTGTCAGAGCTCATTCCGTTATAGTACCGACAGAACAATGAGACACACTCCACATTGCGATGATGTTCTAACGAATCGATAGAGTTGACTACTCTACCGTCATTAATGATTACCTTCTTCCTCTCCTTTACGCGGTAGAGAAGCTACAAAATAGATATTTAAGCTCCGGCCCATATATGAGAGTTCTAGTCCACTTTGGGTCGGATATAGGTCTTGTAAATATTAAAGAGATCAGATGGAGTAAAGTCTTTCTTTTATTATCTTAGTGCTTAATTGCGTCTTTCGATACATGAGATATGTGATCGTTCTAATGAACATTACACTGCATTCTCACTTACACTGCATCTACATTATTCATAGACACAGATGACAACACACCACCACGTCTGAGTGTTAAAAAACAACATTGGATCTAGTTTGTATTAAATTCGAAACTGTTCGCACGACCCCACTCGGAGATTTTCGTGTTTCGTTCATATTCATCTCCAAGAAAAACGAATATGAAGGGCATAAGTCAAAAGAATATGAAGGACAAACGTTGTTGTCATCTGCGAAAGAGTAGATAGGATTGAGTGTAAGAAGAAAGTCGTTAAGAAATATTAAAAATAGCGTAGGAGAAAGAACAGAGTCTTGCGGTGCGATAAAATTGCATTAAAAAGTTTTTCCGTTCTTCTCTTTGTCTAGTCTAATACATAAAATCGTTTATTGTACTGATCTGATACTTTTTGTATCAGAATCTTTAAACTTTGCAATACTTTGCATCGTTTAGTTGAGCTTATAAATCATCGAATGGTACATTTTGGTCAGGTTCAATATTAGGTAATCGATTGTGTGATTTGATTGCAAACGCTTTTGTTTTGGCTTTCGAAACATATTTTAAAACGTTATCGCTATTGGAGAACCTTGCGGAATTGAAGTTGATTTTAAAAACTTTAACAAAAATGTGTAAAAACCGGTAACATTTTGCTGATCTGTACACAAGCAAAATTATGTTTGAATAATGTGTAATGAAATCAAAAAGAAGTGATATTTATACATGTGTCATTTTTTAATACAATTTTCACGGATAATAGAAGCGTAAAGCTAAATAATCATAAACATTTGTTGTTTCATACCCAAAATTATTATTATTTGTTAGTCGAAATTGGCTATTTTCATTATTCGATGAAATAATGACCAAAAAATTCATCGATAAATCGAACAGCGATTAATCAAGTGGGTATTCTAATGAGTAATCATGAATGTATGTGTGGATTTTATAAACAGTTAAACGGCTGAACCGGATTTTATTGACATTTTTAAAGTATTTGCCTATTTCTCTTGAAGAAACAGAATACATTTTAAAAATTCCAGCTGGGCGGTGACACGTTTGTACAAAGTGAATATTTATTTGTTTTTGATAACAGTAGCAGTCTCTAAATTTGATCAAAATGTGGTCGGAATCGCATAAGTAGACGTTGCAACTCCGGTATATAATATGTATACATTTTTGTGTATCTTAAGAACGATAAAAGTGAAAAATTCGGAATTTGGTCTGAATGACATTGTAGTCAATAAAAATCATTAGTTAAAAATGAGCGGGATTGGATTAGTGGACGTGGTATAGTAAATATTTTGGGTAAAATGCACATTTTAAGTCAAAAAATGGGTGAGTTTGTTGCTGTTGCTGTCAAACAGCAAAAAAATTTTTTTTTAATTCACAATTTTTTTTTTATTGTTTAATTTCAAATTAAAAATCTGATGCTTTGATAAAACACCAGTATTAATGCTGAAAGATTTTAATAGCACATCAAACTATTTCTAATCTATTCAATTAAATTTTACTTTTTAAATTCCGTATTGACCAACACATATATCTTAAAAATTTATTCAATTAAACTCTACGTGTAATAATGTATGCATTTCATCGTTATTATTAAAAAATTCTCTATAAAAGAAATTTTCTTTATTGAAATTAAAATTTCAAACAATTTAAGATATTTTAGTACAGCAGTAGCACTAACAACAACAACAATAATGATATCAAAGTATTTTGTCATTTACATTGCACAGCGCAATACCAAAAATGAATGGACGGACATTAACAAACGACATTGTTTTGTTTGAAGCAATTATTTTTGAAGAATTTTAATTACAATTTCGCCTTAAATATTTTAATTGATATGGACAATTAAAAAAATAAATAAATAAAAACCAACAACAACGAAAATATTTACACGCTCTTTGAATGTTTTTTTTATTGTTCTGGTCACCATAACAACTTCTGTTCTGCTTTTTTCGCTCGGCATTTCGGTCAGAGTGTGGAAAAATGTCGTCTCTTTTGTTACTCACGCGTTATCGGTATTTCTTCATGTTGGTGCTGTTAATGCTGTTATTGCTGTTGTTGTAAAATAATTATAATTTTGCAGTCAATTAATTTAAATTATTGGGAAATAATTGGTCAGGTTTGTTTAATTTTTATTATCATTTATTTCGCCATGAGAGTTGATAAAAAATAAAACAACGACACTTGACAGTATAGCGGTGAGTAAATGACACGTAACTTGCTTTTAAACCTGACGTTTCCGATTATCCTGCATGCGCGTATAGTTATAGGAGGCTAATGCTTCGTAAGAAACCTTAATGGATTTCAATTTGTATGTTGTGCTAAAGAGATCTCTTACTGTTCTGAGTGTACTTTAAATCTTTCTATATTTCAGTTTAGTTTTCCCTAAGGTCTTTGTTGTGTTTTTAGGGCAGCTGAGCTGTCGCGTCCCTTCGTTCCTGAACTCGGTCACTCGAAAACGGAAAGGGTCCTGTATCTAAGAGGGTGGCCTCTTAGGATTCTGTATGTTTTTCTACAGAACAGACTAAGCATTTCATTCTACGGCAAGTGCTAGGCTATGGGAAGCAAATACCCCCGAATTTTGCCTTGTGTGTGGTAATGAGGTGGAGCCGGAGACTATATGGTAGAGCATATCCTTTGACTCAGGTTGCCACGTCAGAGTTTCTCCAGTAGTCTTGATGAGGTCGCATCCGTCAGAGTTTCTGACCTGGAGGGATTTATTTCGGGTAGCAATTGGCTGTCTGTTTAGAATCTATCTCTGCTATCTTCTTCTATTCAGTTTCTTGTGTTCTTTCTTCGTTCTCTTTTACCTAATTTTTTTCTTCTGTGTCTCCGTTTCATTTCTTTTTCTGACAGCCTTCCACAGTAGCCTTCTGTAGGGCCTCTGGTTGGGGTACGTAAGCAGCGCCTCTTTAACCTAAATTAAAAACAGTTTATTATCCAAAAAGGATAATAGCAAGTTGTATATATGTTTTGATTGGATCCTTGTATCAGTATGGTAATTATTTAGTCGCGCTGAATCTACTTTCTTTACTTTGTTTTTATTCCCTACAGTTCTAATTCCTTTTTTATATTAAAGGTGGCTCGCCTATATAACATTGCCTTAGTCTGAATCTCTGCGTAGAGGGACCACTTTGGTAAGCAACGAGCTAGGACGAGATCTGCTTCGTATATCTACAAAGCGGTTTCAATAGGATTTTCTATGGAGCAGACAGCGCAATCTGGACACCTGCAGGGTGGCTCAGTTAATGTTACCCTCTTTAGAAAGAAAATGCACTATTCAGCCCATAATAGACATATGTCGAGGTTGCTGGTAGTAATAACTAGACATTTTGTACTAGGTACGCATGCGTCTCGATTTGGACTCCCTTTTAATGACTATTTCTGTAGTACAGAAAAGTAGAAAACACAATCCTTGGCAGCAACATAATATTAAGATTTGATGCGTTATGTAGGTCTATCCCAGAGAATGACAAAAGTATGGTTTTGTGTACTTTTGAAGCATTGGTGGCCAAACATGTATGAGTGAGTAAAGTTGAAAATAAAACGATACCCATACACAACATATTTGTACAAGTAGGAGTTGCGTGCGTTGCTTGTCACTTATAGGGATAAAGTGTTTATACTTGGGTATGTGTATGTTTCTACTCGAGTATACACAGAGTATACTTACAGTATATTTATACAAAATAAAAACTATGGAGATCGCTATGATACAGATAATCAAAGTATTTTATATTCACATTTTAATAAAGCTAATGTGACTAAATACATATGTGGGCTATTTTCAAAATATATTCAACGGGTTTTAGTTCAAAAATTACAAATAAAAACTAATAAAATAAAGTTCTGATAAAATAAACATCATCATTAAAAATTCAAAATTTTTTTTAAATTTGTCTTAAGTCAAAGATCGTAAATATTCTTAATCAGTGTTTGTATATGTGCCTTTTAACATATATTTTATGTACGACAATGTTTTTCCATGAAACAGGACAAAATTATTTTTTAAATTTTTTACTCAAGTTTTTTAATGAGGCAGTGTTCTTCGATGGGTTTTCCCAAAACAAGAAAAAAAAAACATTGCAGTGGGAACTTAAAAATATAATAACAAAACCAATAACCCTTTGATTTTTCTATGCTGAAGTACCATAAATTTTTTTGTAAATGGATTTTTAATTGCTACAGAGTATAAAAAATTCTAGGGATTTGCTTAATGTTTAAAATACAATTTTTTCCGTCTTGGATTGTTTCATGAACCTGTCAAAAAAACAGCAAAGAAAAAACACAAACATTAATGTAAATGCACGTAATGCATTTCTTTTATTCATTCATACACGCATGTCATATGAGTACTTAATGTACTCTCAATATTTTTCCATACTTTGAATGCATGTGTATGCGCGCACACAAATATCTTTAGAGCTATAGCACATAACATGGATACAAACATGTTTAAGTTGTTTAAGATGGTTGTGTACAGACATGTTTGCTAGAAGTATGAAGTGGAATTAGATCTGTATGTGTTGTTAATGTATTGGTATACACAACACCCAAAAATATAGTTAAGTACTTATGTATACTTTGTTTTTGAGTACTTGTTGTCATTCTCTGGTCTAGACTGAATGACCTACAGAAATAACTAAAGGTTACAGACTGGATCTAATACCATATTGTTACACTTTACGATACAACATCAAACTGAGACTGTTTGACGCTAATTAACTGTTTACGCGTAGCGAACTACGGAAAAAATCAAACAGGTACTAATTTTATAGATAACTCGAAAGCAATCGAAATATTCTAGACTCATTCTATTATATGGCATGACAATGTCATGACAGATAAAATACAATCGAAAAACATATTAGCATAATCATGGCAGAGAAATATTGGGTCATAAGTAATCATGGGTTCTTTTAAAAGTTCTTTTCGGAAAATCGTCAAACGACCAAGGTAATCTAGATTTATGTTGAATTATGTTGAATTATGTTTCAGATATCTCGTTACTTTAATCGCTATATGATGTGGGGGCGTATGTAGATGGACGGGGTAGGAAAAGCGTTACAGTTGTTGAACGAATGAAGGTCAACAGAGTATATCGATGTTTTGTTCTATGGTGTCTATGAAAGTTTACAATTTAGAGTAAAACTGGCCACCCCAATCCTCGGATATAAACCCTATCGAACATGTATGGGTTGAGGTTAAGCGTACAATTTCAAATGCTGAATTTGCCTGCCAAAATCTCGACTACTTATGATAAACTTTTGCAAAACATTAGCGCAGACTTATCCACCGTATTATTAGAGCAACAGAAGGTCACATAAGTATAAATAATGAATGTGCTTTAAAATCAACTATTTGATCTCATGTCCCTTTTTGAATTTTCAGTATTGTTTTAAAAACAACTATTTCTCCACAAAAAGTTAGCATTTGCTGAAAACTTTTCCTTTACGGAAACTTACTATATATAACAACACAAAAATATTTTAAAAAATATTTTTCAATATTCATTTTGTTTCATTTCAATGGAGAACAGTTTATTAGGGTTTGCATTTTTTCAAGGTTGCACTTTATTTTCAATCTGCTCAGACTGCAAACACCAACTAATCAAATGCTTACTTTTTTGAAGATAGTCTTAGAGGCTATGGTAAAAATGAAATAAAACCAAATGCACCTTTTAAAAGCTTATTTAAAAAAAAAGACCTTTCTAATCTTAGGTAAGGGACAATTTTGGTGCATATTGTTTTTGAAAATAATAAATAAATTAAAAAATCTGTTCAGGTTCTGGTTCGGTTTAATTAAAATAAATAGTTTAGCTTCGGGTTCGGTTCAAAATTTAAAAATGTGCAAATATTTTATTCGTATGAAATTAATTTATTTTTCGAAGTAATTTTGGTTTAATTTTAAAATTGATATGCGAGTACTTTTTAAACTTTCTTCTTTTAAATTTATTCTTTGTGGATATAAAATAAAGTGGAAGATTGTAAAGTCCCTCCCGACACCTACACAAGTACAAAGAACATAATCTGAGCCACTTGTTCCCTTCTTATGTTGCTTCCAAAATAGTACAATGATGTTTTCTTTTCCAAGTCTTGAACATTTTTCATACACTTTACCACAACCTTTTGAGACTCGTGTTCATGGAATGTTTTCATTTAAATAAAGAGTTATTTGTTGCACGTTTCATTAATTTTTTTATTGCTGAATGCTTTGTGACGTCTTTTACGTACGATAACATTGAAAAATAACCTTATTTTTTTCATAGAAGACACATTATTGGTGAACAACTTTAATTTAAATATTTTAACAACTTTAATTTAATTTTCAATTACTAATACTTATATTATTTTAAATTTCGTTGCAAGTGTAAAACGCAGGATATCACAGCTTACGCATATACTAATGTGGTTGTTGTAATTATATTAAAATGTACTTACATTGTTCTTAAGCAAAGGAAGTGATAAAAATACTGGTTTTTTGTTTACCATACATACTTACTTAGCAGATATATACATACGTTTATATGTATGTACGTATTTATTAAGCAATATGCGTAAGCTGGAGATGATCGCAAGTACTCTTAATTATTTTTTGTGTCTTTTTAATAATTTCTTAATTTTTTGAAAATAACTTGCCAATCTGCCTTGCTGCGTTAAAGAACATAAAATTAATTTATTGATATAAATTAGCATTAAAACAAAAGGGTTGTATAAAAATAATTATTTGAAATTAATAAAAAATAAACTTTGTGAAATTAATATTAAAAAATTAAAATTTTAAAAGTGACGAGTTTATTTGAACTTAAAGTTAAAATCTCCTACACACACATTCCAAATATATTTATACATATTTTTGAAAACATTTATTTGACAGCGCGAATATCAGGTATAGATAGTTTTCTGTTGTTTGTGTTGCAATGTGTGGGCCTATTTTAAAAGTTATGACGCCTGATTGTTCTTAGGAGCTACAATAATGGCATATGTGCAAAAAGAACAAACTTGCTAAGAGTTTATTGTTGAAATTCTTAAATGAAAATAAGAATTTATTTTTTTCTGTATGTACGTGTATATTGATTTCATTAATTTTTTTTTAAATAAGCTATCAATCGAATCGGTGATATTTACATACGAAGACTCTTCTCTTTCCCCTTGTAAATTTTTGAACAGGAACAGAATATTTCCCTTTTTACTATATTTACTAGTTACCTTTGTGTTAACATTCTCGGTATTTTAATGTTTTTTAAATATTGTTTTCAACCATTTTTGAACCAGAACCCATTAACCAATTCATACATGGGTTCAACAGGTTCGGCTTCAACGTTTTTAGAAATAGTGAACCTAAAACCGTTTAGGTACGGGTTCGGTTTCAGACTCTGTTGTTTTTTTTTAGTTTTTATTATAAAATCTATTTCTAATTCAACCAGTTTGCTATATTATATTGAGTTCTTTTTCTGTAATTTTTAGTTTATCACTTGTATTCTGTAACTCCGTTATCTCAATTTGTAGGGCGTTGGATGAAAATAGCGGAAATGAAATCAATGTGACAAATTTCTTGTGAAAATAAAGAAGCTGAGGCATTAAACGGTGATGTATGGAATAGAAGATTTAATGCAATGGAGTTTATCTTATTTATACAGTATCGTAAGTACTTCAGGTGAGAATATCTGGGTTCAACATTGCGTTCTGCTTTGTTATTTTTTCTCCCAACACAAGAAAAATAATAATTAAAAATACAAACAAGAGTGAGAAAGAAAAATTTTACAAAAAGTAGAATGATATAGAAATTTCCACTTTGCGCTTAGACATTTCTATGCAAAATTTTACAAGTGTTTATTGTGCACCTTCGCCATATATTTGCGATTGCTGGGAAGTAAATCTTCCAACGCTTTGCAACTGATGTGCCAAAGTAACTATTGATGAACAGTAGGTGGCTATTGTAGGCGGTTGTCTTTTAAGATAATCAAAGCACTTAAAACATGCGAATCTTGGTCTAAAATTTTAACTGGCTGTCAATTCCAAATTAAATTATGTGTAGAAAGTCCGACCGAACCTTGAAAAATCAAGAAATGAACAGCCTGGAAAAAATTGGGTAATTTTGGAAAACTTTTTTTATTTTTTGAATTAGAAAATAGTCTTTTGAGTGGGAACTGACTGATATACATCGTATAGTTCGAAAAGAATAAAACATTTATTTTTTTAATATGGCTATTTTCAAATAAGTTCCTCTATACACATCAATATTTACTTCAAATTAAATTGCTACATAAGTTTCATTGTGCAGCATATTCGAGCGATAAACCAAAAATGTTATCTATCATATGCAGAAAATTTATGTGTAATATACAACAAAAAATTACTTGCTCTTCATTTAATGAGAAAACTTGATTTTTACACTTGTTCTGCAAATCGAATTCATTAAAACAGATTGATAAACATGAACGGATCAAATTGGTCCATTACCGAAGATATGTAACTTTTTATTTTATTATCTTCCTTACAATCACATTTGAATATCGTGAATTTATTTTACGGTAATTCATATGAAATTAACGTAAAATGTTTTTGTTAATTTGAAAATGTTCAACATTGAATTCAACATCAATATATTGGATTTCTGAATTAGTTTAATATCAAAGACAATAACCGCTATAAGTTGAAAATGTTTCAATGTCGATATTAAAATGCCAAAACGTACGTTTTTAAATAAAAGAGTACATTTTCGATTCAATGTAAAAACGCTTTAGAAGTTATAATAAACGCTGTTGAATATATTTTAATGATGAAACAACGTTAAATTAACATTAGTCTTGATTTAAGATTATTCATCTTTGTTTTAACTTTGTGGTACTTCGGTTTTAAGTTGAGTGATCTTAAAATAGTCTTTAACATTTTAGACTAAAGTTACACAAACCAGTAGTCAAAATAAATAAAACTTTAAAGCTGTCAAATAATACTGAAATCTTAACAAGTCCAACAAAAAAATTAACATTTTTAATAAGAGATATTAATTTATTACTACTGTTGCCGATATTAAAAGGTAAGTAAATACATTCCTTAAACTACAGTACCCCATTATTATAATTTTCACATTCCTAAATATTCTCCTGTTATTCCAAGACTAGCTGAGTTCCCGATTCATTCAGCTTGAACTATAGACCTTAGATATACTGCAATTACTCCTATCTTTCCACGAGATTTCTGATTTTACCGAGACACATTCTCTTGCCTTTCTGAATAGTTGGCCTATTGGTGATTTCATCAATCACAAATCATAGTTAAAAAATGTGTTTTTGCCAGTTCGTCGGCAACTGGTTCCCCCCATGGCTGTTAGCATAAGTTCCTCCTTTTTGCAATATTCTAAGCTCTAACTTGATTAACCAGTATTTAGCGGAAATATTTTATTTATAAACTACTATATACTTTTGTATTTTTTTTTTTTAAATTCAATTCCTCTTTTAGCAGATGAACTTTTATTGCGCGATGTCATCTCTCAAATACGTACAGAGATTCTGTTTAATGAAACGTATGTATTTTATCTCTTTACGTCTTTTATATCCTATCAGAAATGTTATTGTAAATTATTTATTTTGAATTATTTTTTTAAAATAAATTTATTGTATTTTGAATTAAAAGCATTAAAGTAAGTAAAAGGTTTGAAGCTGTGCTATTAGAGAAGTATTGATAATCCAACGTTGAAAGTACGCGATTCAAAGATTTTACACCCCATTAAAGTAAAGTTGTGCTATGTTGATGTAAATATTTTCAACTTTTATTTAAAAATGTTTCTATTTTGAAATAACGTAGAACATTTTTAATTTAACGTTGCACGTTTTTGAACAAATTAAATCTTTGATTTTATTTTGGTCAATCTAAAAATAAACACGAGCAATTTGCAGTCAAAGTTGTTTCCACTTTGATTTCGCATCTAAGTCGTTTTTACTTTGAATGTTGTTGAATTTACGATTCTCCACCTTGGCTAGTTTTCATATTCGTCTCTTGTTGATTTAAGATTGTTTTTGTTGAATTTTTGCTGTTTTTTCGCTGGGTGTAATGAAATGTAAACACACCACCCGACCTAACGTTTTACGTTAATGGTGGTGACCCATTCCGTAGTAAAAACAACAAAAATAAAAAATTAAAAATGGTCCAAACCTAACTAGTTACGCTTATACAAGTGATCACTCTACCCTACAGCTATGTGCTGAGTTTAAACGATATAACTTTTTGCTTGTATGTGTTTGACCAATTTTTAATTGCCACAAATTTTTCGATGAATCTCATTGCTCCAAAAAGTATTGCGGTATTAGCTATCAGATAGTATGGACGTTTGAACAACTAACTTTTTTACGTGTATTGCTCTAATGACATTTTAATATATATTTTTTTTTAAATTCAAATTGTCTCATAAAGTTACATATTATTAATTTGAACAAAGTATTTACAAATGGAAATTTTGTTTTACAAATAAGGATTCTTTTTAATAAAATTTAATATTTTTAATTTTTTTTAAATAAATAGTTGTGTGTATCACAATATACTGATCACACTGTTTCCTAATTAAGTAGATTAGCATTAAAGCAAAAAACCAGAGAACCAAAATATTAAATTACAATTTCTGTGGCTAGACACCATGAATTTAACTGGCATACTTTTGGTTTATTTTTTTTTATTTTTATATTTTTTTTAGTAAAATAAAGCAAAAAAAAAAAAAAAACAGAATTTTTAAGCAAAATTATGAACAATTTTAATGCGGGGGTTATAAGATGTTTAGCTTCAATGCTTTTTTTACATTAAGAAATTCTAAGAAGCACACACACAATCACACACAAAAAATTACCCTCTAAATTTTTATAATTTTCATTAATGACTTTCCATTGGGCACCCATATTTTTAATTAATTTTTATTTATTTGTTTAATTTTAAAATGAAGTTTAATTTATTTAGTCTTTTTTCAGTTTTCCTCGCTTATATATATATATTTATATATAATTTATATTTTTTTTTTTTTTTTTTTTTTTTTGAAGGAAACAAAATTCAAAAATCTTTCCTTTTTTTAAGTTCGTTCACAGACTTAAAATTACAAATAAAAAAGAGAAAAAAATTTACAAAACGTTTAGAAAAATAGAAAAGTTGGTGGTAATTGTATTGGAAGGTTGGCAAGAAATATTTTGTTTTAAAAAAGAACAAATAGAAGATGATAAACCAAAAAAATTTACCACTTTTTCTGTTTTAAATTAAACAAAAATTTAATGGAATTTTTTCTTTTTATACAAAAAACTTATTCACAAAAATGTCTTTTTTAAAACGCGTTGGATTTTCAAATTCGTTATACACGTTAAAAAAAATTGTTACGGTTTTTTGTTATTATTGTTCTTGTTGTTGTTGTTTTCGTTGGAATTTTTATCCAACAATTAATTTATATGAGCGTTTCAACAAAAATTCACTTTTATTTTATACGGTTCTTAAATCGAAAGAAAAACAATTTTTGTTTTCAGGTGAGTTTTTCTATCACTTCTCGTTCGTTGTTCGTTTTAATAATAAATTTTTCTTTTTATTTTTTTTCTATTATAATATATTTTATTATTATTCTGTATGTATGTTTTTTTATAGCAATTTCTTTGTTGTTTTATGTATGCAAATTATTTTTTTATTATAATTTTTTTCTTCTTATTTTATTATTTTTGGTTCAATATAAACAAATTTTTTACTCAGCGCGTTAATTTCGTTTGTCGATTATCGTTGAAACTGACGTTTCGAATAATGAGGTGAGTACCATGAAAATTGTTAAGAACTCAATTGGTCATTAGTTTGGCTTTTTTTTCTGTGTTTTTTGTTTGTTTTTGTGTTCATTTCTTTATTTAATTTTTTTTTTCATATTTTATTTCAATTGAATAGTTTTTGTTTGAGGATTTTTATTATTCAGCAGCAGCTGTTTAATGAGTTGTATTGAGTGGATCGTTGTGACGATTGTATGTTAATGATAATTGAAGATAAAAATAATGATGCGATTGTGAATGGGCTTAAGAATATTGTGGATGATGTGTTTTGTATGAGATTTTAAACAGAAAGATGTAACAAAAAAAAAAAAAAAAAAAAAAAAAAGAAGCCACAAATTCAGCAAAAACAGCAGGATTTAATTTTATTTGCAAATTTGTAAAAAAAAAAACAATTCGTGGCTTGCCAAGATCAGAAAAAAATATAGTCAATCAAGCATGCACATATGATGCCCTACACTTAGGTTTGCCAGATTCAATATGGCAAAATTCTTGACGTTTATAAAAAAATCTTGACAGTAAAAAATATTTGTGTTTGAAAAACCTCAGTTACAAATCATCGGTAGATGGATCTAAAACGTAATATTTCTGGGAATATTAATATAGCTTATGGTACTACAATAATATACGAAAAAAATTATGGACGAAGCAACGTGAAGCTTTGTGGCAAAGCCAAGATTGAAACCAAGACAGGTTATACTGTGTGTATGGTGTGATTGCAAAAGAGTGCCAGAATTGATCAATAGAAAAGAAGTTGTGTTCCTTTCCTACAGTGGTCCAAACCTTACTGTGCAGCATCACTTACTACCATCGTCAATATAATAGAAGATTGAGAAATTACCAGATGCTTTGAACACTGCAATCCTCGAAGGGGACTTAGTCACTCTAGGAAGGTGATCAATCCCCAATTTTGGTGTCGCTCTGAGGTTCTCAATTACGGCATGTAGACTTGAAGCTCCTGAGGGAGTTTCATACTGGCCATTGTAAACTGAGAGCGTATCCTAAAAGGATGGCGGCCATATATGTGAATGTTTGTAGACTGTGCTCACAGGCATTAGAGATAGCAGAACAGAGCAAAGGGAAAAAAGGAAATTAAGCGTCGCAGCGTACTTCAAAAGTGCCTAAAGTTATACAGATTTTGATTAAAAAAAATGTTCGTTCTGGTAATCATATTTTTTGAATAATTTTTTTTTTAATTATTTATTTTAATAAACAGTAATTAATTATAAAAGTAATTTAAGAACATGTATGTTTTATTTAATTTGAAGTATGTAGCTCAGTACAATAACACAGCTGATGATACATCAACATAGTCAATCAGCTGAACACATTTTTAAGTATTTGTCATATTAATCAATGCCAATGCCAACAATTCTAAACATTTTAAAAGTCAATTGCAAGTGACACTCCAAAATCATATTCATTAAAATGTATTTATTACTCATACGTCAAGTATTTCAAGTAAAAGTAATAAATATTTGTAAAGGAAAGTAATCATTTCTTTGTTCTTTTGACACTTCCTACACATTACTTTATTTGATTCTAAGGAATGCAATTTATTATTGTCTGTAAATGTATAGCATGCACTTTAAGTCTATAATTTAGGAATATAAATTTAGATTATATTCAGATTTTTTAAATAAAATAAATAAGACCTTCATAGGTTTTTTTGATTATAAAAATTATTTTTTTTTTTAGTAAATATTCTAAGTCGTTGTTTTGCTTTTAAATTTATTATTAATCTTTAATATTCTAAAGAAGATCTTATTAATTTTTTTATTAACTAATTCCCTTTTAATATATCAAAGAAGTAGACTGGATAATGATATTAAGCGATTACTAGCACGTCATTTCCAGAATCTGATTCAAGCACACTCACAGAAGTGATTACTTTATTGTGCGTTATTGTCAGAACTTTTTACTGAAATAAAAATGTTTGACAAAAATCATAAATGATAGATATATGGTCCCTTTAGGGCTCAATTAAAAAGAACAAATTTTGTATTAATTTGACATCATTAAGCGAAGTCCTATCAGGATTATCCATACATGTGTGGTTACTATTACAAGAAGGAGCATATGGATTTGTACAATGTATCAATTGTCTGAATTCGGTTTTTAAAATCAAGTTGATTTTCTAGCTAAGTAGATGATTAATCTACTGCAGCTCGCCTCTATATGATTGTGCAGGGATGAAAATCCTTGCTAAGTGATGATGGTGATCCTTATTTAACATTGCCGTTTTTCCAAAGTATGTGGCTTATTTTGCTGATCATTAGTCTAATGTTTGTCATCATCGTCAGAGTTAAGCTGGCTTCTTTTATATGGAATTGTCTGGAGCGTAGTTGAAGTCTTTTTTTAAACATTAGAAACCACAAATAAATTATTTCGTCATGTGCTTTTCTGGGGATTCACACCTATCCCGCACATCCAGATGCTTGTAACTATTTTCTGTATCAAAATTTCAATAAATAGTTAAAACAGTCAAGTATAATTGAAAGGACTCCTTATTAACAAGAACACTTAACTCGCCACGATATATACCAACTTGGTATTAGATCCTGGTTGTAACCATAATATATCCTTGAGTCTAGACTAAGATAACTCATCAATAAACCAGTTTCGCTTCAACACTAGAATCGCGTACTCACATAGAATGTAAAAAACCGTTTCCCGCTTTTCACCGTTGCTAAACTGCAGCAGTAGTCGTTAAAATGGAATTCAAGTTGAGCAGCATGCTCACTTATCAACCAATGGCCTGCTATTATTACCAGCAATTTCTATATACCCAGTTTTGGACTGTAAGTCGCGTGGTGTGTTTCGTACCAAAAGAGGGCAGACCCTCGAAGCCTTCTAAAGAAAGAGTTCGAAAATACTACATTTGAAAAACCCCAGTGAAACTGCGGGTAAACACCGGGTTAGAGATATCTAGAGCAGATCTCTTTAGAGCTAAATCGTACGCATATACATTCCAATAGCTTACGAATTTTTTTTTCTTGTAATTTTATTAAATTCGATCCTGACTGTAACGTTAGCTAACAATTTGTATTCATATCTTAAAACTAGAAATTTTGTTAATTTAGTCTACCCAGTGCGGGAAGAAATTACATGAAATCATGTGATTAATTTGATTTTATTCTGGATTTTCTTACTATCAGGTACTCAGTATCTCCTCTTCCCAATGGAATTGGTCAAATTTAAAGAGCCGCTTGGCTATCGACAAAAATTTCAATGAAGGCATAAATATTGCAGTCTTACAGGCTGACTTTACTGTTTTCCGGAAGACAATGAAAAATACTTATCCCAAGCCAGTCGCAAAAAATACCCGATCCAATACCGCGGTTCATTTTTGAACCATCCATATATTCTAGCGCCATATATTTGTCTATTTAACTGCTCCTACATCGCACGCAACTAAAGGGAATTCTGTCCTTAAACACTTAACCAAAATTCGTGCAAGAAGTATAGTCCGATTACTCAAGATCGAGGACAGTTGGCTTAAAAGCCTTTAATGACGCTATGTTCTTGATCTCCAACATTCAGCTGTGCTACAGACAAAGTTAAACACTATATCGGGTGGGTCATCTATCGCCTTAAATTTGAACCAGCGGTTATTTCGAATCATTCTATTCTGTTACAAAATTCAGTATATTATCTCCATCGATTAACGCTTGGATATTTATTTCCAATACAAAGACAATTGGTCGGCAATCGCAAAAAAATTAAAAATAAAATTAAAAAAATAATCTGTTCCAATGAAGCTCATTTCGTCTTGGTGGGTACGTTAGTAAGCAAAATTGCCGTATTTGGGGCTCAGAAAACCCAAACATGATCATCTTACAGCTGCCAATGCACCCATTGCAAGTGACCATATTTGTTTTAAACTGAGAGCCACGCAATCTTTACGGTCAATGGAGAGACTTATCGCACCTTGATAACCGATTTTTTTCCTCCGCTCTTCATGGTATTGATGTGAAAGATGTTTGGTTTAAGCAGGGTGGTGCAACTTGCCACACATCGATTTATTTCGTAAACCGTTTGATGACCATTTAATTAGCCATATATTGTGATGTCAGTTGACCGCCAAGAAGTTACGATTTGACACCGTTGGACTATTTTCTGTATGGAGTCGTTAAAGACAAGTGTTATGCCAACAAACCGAAGACAATTGAACATTCGTGATGATATTGCCGAGATATGACCCCATACACTCGAAAAAGATCTCAAAAATTGGTCCGAAGGAATGGGAAGCGGAAGGCATATGAATGAAATAATATTTCATTTCTAACCGGAATAATTGTTTTTCACAACAAAAAAAATGAATTTGGCAAAATTTCAAACCATTCTTGTTTTATAACATTTTTAAATTTAAATATATAAATGGCCCACCCGATATAAAAGTCAATAGGAAGAAGCTGCAGTACATTGTCAAGTGCTTCTAATGGACTAGTTCTCATTGCGCCCGTAATACCGCTACTCTCTGATGATTGAATTTTGTTGTTGTTGATCTACGACAAAGTTTTTCCTAGTCACAGTCTACCATACCAGTGTTCCGTATGTAAATAAGGACAAATAATGCTCGTAGCTGTAAGCGTCCAATTAAGTTTAGGCGGAATAAAAATACTAGAAAAAAACTTGAGATCAAATCGAATGAGATATTTTCCATTCAGAAGTAAACTTTTCTTGAGATCTAATTAAAGTGTATGGTGAACGGGGTATTATTTTCGTTTTTACCGACTTTGCTTAGACTTTTTTGCTTTTAATTAAAATTATAATGGTTTTGTAGGGTATTTGTTGTTTATTTTTTTTCTTTTTTTTTATCAAAATATTCTTATTTTGTTTTTTTTATTAAAATTTTCTTTTTTTTTAGCAAGTAAAAGCAATATTGCGAAAAATATTTTTGTTGTTTTTATTTGCTTTTTTCAAATCAATTTCAATCTATTTGATTCCAATGATTATTATCTGCCTTGTTTGAGATGATATTGAAGAGTGTTTCTCTCGTTTTTTAACAAAAAAATGAAAAAAAAAAATAAAACTAACGCCAGCAAAAGAATGAGAATAATTTTGAATTAATTATTATGTTATTTTTTAAATAAAAACTTATAAATTCTATACTTTCTTAGTACAATTTAAAAATAATGTATGAAAAAAAATTTCATAAAATATTTTTAAATTTTATTTTGTTACTTTTTTTGTTTTAAAGAAAAACTGATGTGTTTGTGCGTAGAGAGAAATTGAGTTTTTTATACATCAGCTATAGATATCATTTTTTATTTTTTTGGTTTTTTTGATGCAGAAACAAACGAAACTTTCTTGGTGTTTATTTTTGAAAAATAAAAATAAAAAAATATATTTCTTTTATAATGAATTTTTTGTTCTTCTAAAGAAAACAGCAAACAGAAATGAGAAAAATAGTAGAGAAAAGAAAATTATATTTAATACCCAATACCATGTACGAGAATATGCCATACATTTCTATGTGGGTGTGTGGTGTGTATATGTGTGTTTGAAAGTAGAAATTTTTTTCTTCGTTCACCTTGCATGTGTCCACCCACCCACATTTGATTGCGATGATGAATAAATTGTTGATGATTGTCTGTGCGAGTATATAACATGAAACTATTGATCCACAGGTACATACTATACATATTATGTACATACGTTTCGAATATTATATACTATATAACATTATATATATAATAATATCGAATATTTATTTCATTTCAAAATTCTTCAAGTCCAGGTGTGAAATATTGTTTTCAAGGTATAGTTGTTGATAATATTTTTAGTTTCAATCACTAGAGAACATACATATATATGTCTGTATGTACATACGTATGCAGAAAAAGATAAATTTCAGTTTTATTAATACAAATTATTAAAAATAAATCATTTATTCAAAAATAGTTTCATTTACCTCAATGGAGAAATGGCATTAATGATGAGTATGTTCTACAAATTTCTCTCATGTATTTATATTTCATTGATTTCACTAGTGTTATGCATAATATTTTAAAACACTTTTAATTTTGTTTTTGTCCAATTATTAATTTATTTGTAATTTGTTTTGAGTTTATATTTTAAATATTTAATAGCAATTGTAACCAAGGAAACTAGAAATATGCAATTGCATGTTTTTCTCATGCATTCAATTCAATTCAAATCGAATGTAAGGTGTTTATCCGTTTTATGAATTAGTGCATATTTCAATGATAAATATTATTTTTGCATATTTCATTTTAAAGGGCATGTTTTCGATATTGTTTTCTTATTTAAACAGCATTTTAAATCTTTTTAGAGCATATTTTGATTTTTTTTGCTGTAAAATATTTTTAAATTCTGACTACGGAGATCGGTTATTCGACTTTTTCAAAAACCGGTTTTCGAATAATTCGAAAAGTAGCACTTAAAAAAAACCGGTTTTAGATTAATTATTTAAATAAAATTGTTCCTCAACTTGAAGAGCAGAAACTGACGGAGAGCTTAAAATTAAAGTGGCAATCAATACTAACAATAATTCTGACAAATCTCATAAGAACTATGCCAAAACGGTGTGCGGAGGCCATAAAAAACAAAGTTTATTACACAAAGGACTGAAAAATGCTTATGTTTCGAACATCTACTTAAGGAACTAATTTCGTTTTTGTTGTATATTTTAGAAAATTTAATTAAAGGTTTGTTATTATGGTTATAACTTAGGTGCCTAAGATAACAAAAATTAAATGTTTTAATTTGAATAAATATATTAGTAATATACGAGTCTTTAATTGCCTTGACAAGAAAAGTTGCTTGCACCACGTATTTAACAGTGTGAGTGTGCCTCTGTGGTATGTTAGGTTAGACACTCACCTTCCAACCAAAAAGTCTTCAGTTCAAACCCAGGCCATACCATCTGAAAATTTTCAAAGCTGTGAAAAACTTCACTAAGTAATATATCTGCCGTTCGGAGTAGAGCTGCAAATCTATCGATAGTTGGCCCATTCGACTATCGATGCTATCGGATTCTTTTAAGTGTTACTTGTGGCAACAATATTGGAATTTAAGTGAAAGGGAAAGACCGATAAAAAATATACAGTGTTTAAGCAAATAATAGGGACGTGATATATTGAAATTTTTTGATGGAAGATTAATCCTTATATATAGCGAAAATCGTTCAAAACCATGAAGTGCTCCAAAACTAAAGTAATTAATAAGACCAGTGAAAAAAAAAAAAACTGCGGTGACTATAGGAAGAAAGCGTGAAACAACTTTCAGTTTTGATAATTTTATAATTCGTACTTCAAAGATTAATACCTACAAGTCGTAAAAAAGCCTCAAAAATGAACTTATTCTCCTGTTTCAAGTCAAAGAATAAGAAAAAAGAAACTTATGGAAGGAAGATTTATAGGTAAGAGTCCTCGAAATATATCATTTCTCAGCAAACGGAAGCAACACCTGCTCCGTAATAGCTAGAACAACATACTATGGTCTGACGAAGTGAAGATTAATTTGTTTGGGTCAAAAGCAAAATAGTATGTACGAATATATTTTAGTTAGAAGTCATACTTTATTTGAGTTTAATAAAAAGAAATTTAAGAAACTGTTAAGCTGTATCCCTATGTAACTATAAAAATTTACAGATGGCTAACAACGTAACAAATTTTTTGCAAGTGTGACTTTGATTTCATTTAGCGGCCACCGTATTTACTCTTAGAATTTGACGATAGTATCGATCGTGAAAAAAAAACTATCGATGCTATCCATAGTACTATAGATAGTTTTGCAGCGCTAGGGTCACTTTCAATGAGTCTAGGTTTTTTTTATATTAAAATCAATATTTATTTACAGAAAACGATAGAAAGCTATTGTTGCTCAAGTGTGCATATCTTTTTTGATCTACTTTGGTTTTCAAGTTCTTTGTGGGACGTTCAAAGTTGCCATATATACACAAATAATTAAATTTATACAAATAATTTAACGATGAGCATATTTTCAATAAAAAGAAATATACATACGTTTGTTATAATTATTAAAATAAACCGGTTATTCGTATTAAATTAACCGGTTTAGTACGTATTCGAAAAATTAAGATTTCGAAAAAACTGTATTTGACAAAACCAAAACAAAAACCGGTCGAATAATAACCGTCCGATCTCCCTAATTCTGTCCAAGTAATGGCTTTCCTGAATTACACTATGCAACAAGCAAAAATACATTAGGTAGCCACTATATATTTTTTTTTGTGATGCGCTATGGTTGTCTAACTTCAAACACCATCAGCTTTTCAGATTCTATAGATAAATTTTTTTCTAAAATGTAAGATTTTTGAAGAGGTTGCTTCATACATCTTATGATAACATTAAAATGACTTATTCGATGTCGTTAAGCCATATGTTAAAAATTTCTAAATTATACCATCTTTAAGTCATTCTAATATTATTTTTTAATATAACTAATGTTCTTGGAGATATTGAAAAAAATATCATTAATTTTCTTTTTTTTTATTAATTATGATATTTTTGATTTCTAAAAATTCACAAAAAATAAAAAAAGAGCAAATATTTACCAGTTTCACTATTTATTCACAAAGTGGCATATAAAAGAAATAAAAAAACCATAATGCATGAAAATCGATTGGTAAATACATATTTTATTCCCAATAAAGCGAAAGTACTTAGTTTTGAAAAAAAATAATAAAAAAAATTTATTGTAATTGTATGTACTCGTAATGGATGAGCGAAATTTTTTTTTCCAAAATTCATAAATACAATGAATACCATTTGCTCAGTGGAATTTTCTGCAATTACAGCATTTTTTTCAAATCTAGGTACTTTCACTTTATTGGG
The DNA here is from genome assembly GCA_023159175.1 of Wohlfahrtia magnifica. Taxonomy (NCBI): domain Eukaryota; kingdom Metazoa; phylum Arthropoda; class Insecta; order Diptera; family Sarcophagidae; genus Wohlfahrtia; species Wohlfahrtia magnifica. The sequence continues at coordinate 1,542,532 of JAKWBJ010000490.1, read as the reverse complement.
AATAAAATCCTTTATATTTGTTTCATAAATAAAGTATAATAAGAAAGATGGCGAACTAAAAAATGGCTTTGAGAGATTTGATTTGTGTCCCATTTTGTGTGTAAGTAATTGTATTTATGGTTTCCCTGATTACAAAAAATAATCTTTTTCGTTAAATGTAATTATTTTCAATAGTTTTAATTAAATTTTATTTGTATCAGCTAGTAAAGGCCGAAATTATGATAACAGTATACATTTTTTCAATAGAAAGTTCCGAACTTTGAAAACTCTTAGGGGCCATATTGTTGAAGCTACCTCTGTTAGCTGTCATTCATTCGGTTTACTTTTCCAAATCACAATAGACGCTATAGCTTTTAACCAAAACGTGTAAATGTTATTTTATTTTTTAATCAAAATGGTTATTCTATTTAGGCAATGTTTCGTGCTCTTTACCATTTTTGCAGTAGCCATAATCGTTCTACAGAAAGGATTACTCGCAGTGGATGAATAAATTTCAGTCCTCTGGTTAAGTAAACAGTCAAACAACACCCATATGAAGACGTAACACAAAATTTAGTGTGCAGGAGAATCCGAGGCATATATCACAATGATTTCACATCACTCGCACGAAGTCGCAATTTTGCAGAATATAAATTAACAAATTTTGAGTCGTGATTTTGGACTAAACCCGTAGCATATTCAATTGACTTAAGAGCAGTAGGTAAGCTGAATGAGCTCTGAAACAGCACGCAATTGAGCTTATTTTTCATCAAAAAGTATTTTTTTCGCGATAAAGCTCATTTTTGGATAATTGGGTATGTCAATAAAAAAAATTGTCGAATTTGGGACGACACAAATCATGTGATATGAGTCTCTTAGATAGTATGCAATATAATATTATTATTTACATTTAAAGATAGAAAATACTTAAGGAAAGACCCTTGAGATAAAATTTCGTCTTTGGCGAATTCATTTCCTGTGTTTGAATAAGTTGTTATAAATTCTTTACAGTGTATACTTGATAACTATGCCTCATACATATATACATACTTACGTACATAATTCCCGCAAGAGGGACAAGGGGGACTTCTCTCAATCAATGAGCTGCACCCGATGCTATCTTTAAAGCTCAGTGAAAGGGGCTTACAATTTAACGCCGACTCTGAATGGCATATGCATTAGTTAGAGAAGTTTTTCATAGCGTAAATACTCATAACCAGTCGCTAGCAGTGCAGTGGTCTGGTCTGGCATTGAACCGAGGACCTCTTTGTTGGTAGGCGGGTGTCTTACCTACCATACCACAGCGGTAGATGCCACTTTCGAGCAAATTAGGTTTACTTTTCAAGCATCATCTGTAGGTGAATTGTTAAAATCTGAACAACAGATGAAATTTTTTCTTATCCCGGCTGAGATTTGAACCTGGTCTGCTTGCGTTGTATGCTAGGACTTTAACTACCACCCGAAAAAGTGGTATTTTGGTGGCCAATATGCAAGTTTTTGAAAATTATATTTTAAAGATCTAATAATGCTGTTCTATAGAGAAATCTTTGATTAAGTAAAGTCTATAATTTGTTTTAACAAAAAGTAATATTTTGTCTTAAAAAGTTACGAAAACTTATGAAAATTTGGGTGCAACTTAGTAGCAAATGCGTGTAAAATATTTTCACTGATAGCATTTTAGTACTATTTTATTGAAATAAAAAACCTTTTAGTTTTGACTAATTTTGTTTAAACTTGTATATGAATATTCGTATATTTCTATAGCGGACCAAAGTAAGGAGTGTTTTTAACAATTTTTGAAATTTTTCTGTCCAAATATACAAAATGTCATTATTATACAAGCACGCCATACCACGGGAGTGTAGGGCTTAGCATGCATCTCTTGTTTATTTTAGAAAAGGTGTGTACCAAATTTGAAGACTTTTATTTGGATAAGAAAAATTTTATGCATAAAAATCATATTTGAACTGTGAGAGCGGTGGGCGATAGAGGTGGTCGATTTTTATGAAACTTGGCATTTATCTTATGTTTGTTCTCAAAAGCACGTGCTTGAAATTGGAAGACTTTTGAAAATTATATCTGATGAAATTAAATTTTTTTGTTTTAATTTAATCAATATAATGTGCTAACTACGAATAACCTAGCACTACTCCTTATATTTTTGCACAAAAATTCATGAAACAATAATACTGTGCGTCACCTTGATGTTATTCATTAGTGTTTACATAATACTCTTGCAAAGATTCTTCTTGGCAAAGCTATGTGATTTTTGTAAAACTTGTATAACTTGAATCAGCCAATAAGAATTTGTTGATGCGAAAAGGAACATATGACATCAGTAAGTTCTTTCAAAGTGATTTGACGATTAACATTTTCTTCAGTTGTTGTCGTTTCTAATAAAACCCCTCGCAATAAAAAAAATTTATATATTTTTTAGTTTCTTTACCTACTTTAAGTGGGTACAAAAAAAAAAAAAAAGAAATCTACATATTTCAGTAAAATAATTAAAAAAAATAAAAATTAAATATTGGAAGCCTATGTTGGTTGGTTCAGTTTAATTTCAGACAACATTCATGTTTGCTTATGCGTATATTGTTTTAAAAATATTTGTTTTCTTTGGTTTGAAACTGATATTAATTTGAATATATTTAACCTGTTAACAAAACAAGTTCATTGCATCATCATATTCAATGGAAGTTATTAAAAATAAACTGTAATAAAACGAAATTTCATCTGTTTTGTGTGGTGGTAGTGGTGGTATTTTACACGCCATTGATTTATGTGTTATAACGTTACGTATGAGTAATATAAATTTATTCATTTTGTACATATGTATGTATGTATGTACAAATGTAGTGGGTATATAATAAATATTAATCATACGCTTCATTAGATGCAAAAGAAATAAATTTTAAATTAAAAATAATAAAAAAAATTGGTTAACAAAACCAATTATAAACTAAATAAAAATAAAAAACAAATAATGACACATTTACAGTGTGAAGATGTAAAATGAGCATAATCATTAAAATGAATATATTTTTTCACCCTATGCTACGTACATATATGGTCAGGGTTGTAAGACCTATTTTTAGCTTTTTCGCCAAATTTAATTGAAAAAATCGCCAAAATCGCTAAAATCGCCAAAATCACCAAATCACGTATTTTTTACAGTTTGACTAAAAAATCCATATATTTTTTATAATAATATTTTTCTAAAAAAAAAAAAGAAATTTATTCCATATTGCTAAAATTCCCCAAAAGTGAATAAAAAATCGCCATAATATATTTTGTTAATTTTTATTAAAAACACTTAGTTAAAACAAAAGGTATTCATTACTTATAAAGCAGTACACTTGGTTTTGTGCAGTTTCAGATCTTCAAATGCAGTATTCGCCGAAGTGTTTTGCAGTAGTATGCTTAGATGATCTACAGATGCAATCGACGTTTGTTTTGTTATGAAAACAGCTAATGTTATGTCAATAATTTTAGACTCTTTATTTAGAGAAATATACGTTTCTTAAATTGATCAATTCTTTTTTGTTTGAAAAACACGGACATATTGTTTTTATGTTTTACTGAGTCTGTATGTTTTTGCTGATCTATTTTATGTGATCTTAAAGCAATTTTAAATGCAAAGCACCATGATTTATGGGATTGCTAGCGCTTTGATAATTCGATGGAGCGTCTGATACTGGTTTTAGCCAACCTGTAAGTAGTATAAAAATTTTGTAAATTTTAAAACACAAATGAATTTATTTACCTTTTGCCCAGTTTTGTTTTTCCCATTCCTTTTTATGACGACGATCTCTTCTTGCACTTTTCGGCGAAGATGCCATAACAGAGTTTTAATATTTTGTATAGAATTTATGCAAACACAATTTAAAGGAAAATATTTTCTGACTAACGGTAATTCTTTTTATATGAGCAAAAAATATGACATACATATACATTTATGTGCATGCATTCACTTTAAGCTGATAGCAAAAGGCTGCCAGATTACATAAATTAAAAAGATGGTAAACTCAAAATACACAATAAAGGTGTGAAATTTACAATTTTATAAAGTAAAATACCAAAATACCAATAATGTTAGTTTTTCGTATTTTTCATCAAAAAAAGCCAAGAAACTCGGCAAATAATTTTAAAATCGCCAAAAAGTTGCCATGTCGCCAAACTGAAAATTAGGACGCTAAACAAGTTTCAAAATCATCACGTTTGGCGAGAAATCGCCAGGTCTGACAACCCTGTTTATAGTGTGTATATGTGTGTTAGAAGATATGTATGTTCCAACTTTTAGCAGTTCTAAATAAAACTTTTCTATGTCGACTGTTTTTAGACACTCTAAGCTGCATCCGATTCTACTTTTTTAGACTCATTGAAAGGGACCTACAGTTTAACGCTAGCTCCGAACGGCAAATGCATTAAAGAAGCTCTCATTACCAGTTACTAGCTAATGCTACGAGGTGATACCGCTGTTGGAAAAACCTTGTGATTGGTAGGCGAGTGTTTTACCTGCCATACCACCGCGGCCACTCTATAAATGTATAAAATGTAATAAATGTATAGATTTTTCCGTAAATTATTTTGGGTTCCGATATTTATTGTTATGAATAGTAGGTAAATCAGCATTTGATCCAATAATAACTGTGAGATTCAGTACGAAACCAAAAATAGCTAAATTTTTTAAATTCAATGCATAAATGGACAAGATAAATTTTGCAATAATAGCACTATGCAACAAAGGGAAAAATTTTTTCTGACCTTGGATAACCACTATATTTTTTTGATGAGCAATGTTCGCCTAACTTCAAAAATCATCAGCAATTCAGATTCTAGGCATAAGTTTTTGTAGAATTTTTATGTTGTAATTGTATGTAAATGATGTCGATAGTTTTTTTTTCCAAAAATCATAAATATCACCAGACGCTCAGTGGACCAGACGCTCTGCAATTTCAGCAAAATATATATATATTTTTTCAAAACTAGGTACTTTTACCTTATTGGAAATAAAATAGGTATTTACCAATCGATTTTGATGAATTATGGCCTATTTTATTTTTATTTATACAATGTGAATTAGTGGTGGTTAGTTACAATATGAATTAGTGGTGAAATCGGTAAGTATATGCTGGTTTCTATTTTTTGTGAATTTTTAGAAATCAAAAATATTGCTACGAAAATAAGATTAGGAACCTCTGCGCTTATTAATTTGCTAAAATAAATAAACAAAAGCTGCAAGAACAACTAAACGTGCTGTTTACAAATAAACAAATCTAAAACAAAGAGGTAAAGTAAATAACAATAACACGGCAGCAACAATAATTAAGCAGCAAAGAAAACAAGTAACAGACAATAAGCAAGCAACAACAAATACTAAGAGCTAAAAGAGGTAGATATTTATATACGCATGGCTACAAAAGAACTAAAAAGAAATTAAAAGAAAGAAGTGGAATCTACCCGAGGTTCGAGAAATTTCGATGTGTGGTGTACTTAGCCATATAAAAAACACATCGATGCGAACAACGATCAGTTTAAGTAAAGTTAACTCAGCGAATGTGTTATTGGTGTGAAGAGAGTTCATAAGGAGTAAACTCATGAAGCAGTGAAGTAGTGAAGTAAAAACCAGTTTAGTTGGAGCTAACTCAGTAAAGAGAGTTAAGTGTGGATAACCTCTGGTTGAAGAGGTTGTGATCGAACCTAAGTTATAACTACGATCGGGCTAGAAGATCTTTAGAAAGAGAGATCTGTCGATTAATTGTTGTTTTCAAAGTTGTAAACAGACAGAGTAATTAATAAAAATTGTTATTGTCTGTAAAGAGATTACAAGCAGTGGTGCATATAACTGTGTTGAATAAAGGATTTTTAATTAAAACCAAACACAAAATTTATTTTATTTTAACTACAATCTACGAACTCATAAATACACGTTTTTAAAAAGGCAAACATCCAACAATATCATAATTCTTAAAAAAAATATAATTTGTTTCTCAATATCTCCAAAAATGTTAGTTACATTAAAGAATGATATTAGAATGACTTAAAGCTGATTTGAGTTTTTTAACATGTGGTTTAACGAAATCGGTTAAGTTATTTCGAAGTTATCATAAGATGAAGCAGCCTCTTTTAAAATCTCACATTTTGGAAGAAAAATTTCTAAAATAAATTATCCATAGAATCTGAAATGCTGTTGATTTTTGAAGTGTGGCGACCATACCGCATCAGAAAAATAAAGTATTTATCTAAGGTATTTTTGAGTGTTGCATAGCGTAATAGATCAATCAGTAATGATTGATCCTTTGTAATCTAGAACAGTCTATAAGAGTTTTATAATAAATTTTAAAATCAATATTTCTAAAAATGTCTCATTAAGCTGAACAAAGGACATAGTTGCTTCCAAAAACGTCGAATTACTTGAGATTCTGGGCTCCGTGCATCAGTTTTTATAAGTTTGGGGCAATTAATGATCAAATAAAGCATTTTAACTCCTGATGCATGCTTGAGATAGTTATCTTGATAGAATTCACTGTTGTTTACTATACCGAATTTCCCTGAATTAGCTTTGGATTTTCTTTTCGAATATTAAGATAAACATATGTGACCATTTTACTAAAAATAAAATGCATATTGCCAACTTGCCCACACTAACACACGAGTTACGGGCTCGAATCCTAAGAGTGCCTTTTTTGTATTTTCTTATGACTAAGTTAGACACTTGGCTTACATTATACAAATAACTTGTAATCTCATCTTTTCAAATTGAAAACACGTTTGTCGGTGAACAATTTTATGGCGTTTGCTTTTCTGAAAGTTATGTTGCATTAATTTTGTTATTTGCCATAAAACGTAGGAAAAAATTAAGAAGTACCAACATTTTTTGAAGGCAGCATTTTTAGAGATAAACACAGCACCCTTTTTTATTAAATTTTTAAAAAAAGGAACACAAAAAAAGACAGGGCGACAAAGTGCAACATTTTTTTTCAAAAAAGAAAACGCCATTAAATAAATGAAAATTTTCAATCAAATGGTATTTTGTGTTGCTTTAGCATCAAATTATCTAAGTTTTAATTAATTTTAATTCCATAAAAAAACAAGTTATCCAGCCAAAAATATGTCTCATGTTTTGACCATTGCTTTAAAATCCATCTTGGAGCTTTTCGACCACGTGGAAGTTTTAAATAATAATAGTAGAATATCCAAGATGCTAGGGCGGATCAACAAGCCCGAGTCTTCTGAATTCTAGCCTTTTAACTGAATTGCTAACACTGCTCTTTGCCATACATAGGTACCTATCAGCTCATTCCTGTCAGAATTTGAAAAAATTGCTCTGGTTAGTTTGTGTTTAACGGCAGACTACTCCGTGATTTGAGGAGAAAATAGAAAAAAATCATTAGTTATCGGGCAACAACCATTTTTCAAAACAAGACTAAGCTTGATAAATACTATGTGAACTCTGCACCATTAACTTAAGGGGTAAACAAGTGTTTAACTGAATTTAATTATGGTGGTACAAGCACGGAGGTAACTGAACGTTCTTGGCACAAATTGAGTTCTCTACACCCGTAAAAATTGAAAAAAAAAATTCGCTACACGGCATTGGCTTATTGGGGATTGTAAGTGCGAGAAATTGTGGAAGCTAACGGCATCTCTCATAGCTCAAGTGTTTCAGTGCAATGGTATGGCAACTTTATAAAAATGTTTTGCATGCTCAACCGCAGTATGGACGCGGCTTTATGGCGTTTTATAAACGCCACCGAAACATGGATCCACTAAAACATTACTGAGGCCAAACAGTAATCAAAACAGTGGGTTTCTAGGGGTAAATCGGCATCAAAGAAGGCCAAGGTGGGTTTGTCAGCCAATAAAGCCATGGCGACAGTTTTTTTGAGTGCACGAGGTAAAGTCCCCATAAACTATCCTAAAAGAGGTTAAAACAATCAGTCGGGAATATTATATCAACTTATTGAGTCGATTTAATTAGGATTACAAAAATAAAACGACAGAACAATGCAAGAGTGCACAAAGGAGAATATGTTGAAAAGTAAATTAACAAAGTTACAGACTTATTTACCCGAGGAACCAGATAGATGTAGGGGAAGAAGGAGGAATATTGCACAGTCAAAACTCTAAATATTAAAAATGCTTTGAGTTTCGCCTGCTAGTCCCACATTTTACAGTCCATACACACTCTGGATATACCGGCGTATCTTATGCCTATCGTTAAAAGCCTCTAATTTAAAATAGTACTATTATAATACAGATTAAAGCGTAAAATGCGATGAAATAACAAGCGCTGTGCAACAGAGCTCCGTGCTAGGCCCATTGTTGTGGAACTTTTTATATGATAGGGTTTTGCATCTCCCAATGCGAAACGAGGTCCAGTTAATAAGCTATTCTGTTGACATTGTAAAGATAATTGTAGCAAAGGAACTGCATCAGATTGAGGCTATATGTAGAGAAACGAAATCGAAGATAAAAAAGATAACTGAGTATTTTAATAGACGTTAAGCGCTGCAAGTGTACATTATCCTTATGCCGCATTATGTCAAATGATGACTAAATTTCTTGCACTGTTTCGTACAACGGGCATGAAAATACGGAACATATATTCTCCAATTCTTTGAGATCGAAGGAAGCAAATGTCTGACAGAGTCACACCAGATAATAAAGTTCAGCATATGAGATATGGAGACGAAACAGAATTGGGACTCGAAGATTTTTTCCATACAAAATGACATAAAAAATCGTCGGCAAATAGAATCTGCTTTATTTTGACAGCACAATTGTGCTCTCACAATCTGTATGTGGTGTTGCCGTATTTTCAGTGGTTTTATGCTTTTTGTAAACGAAAATTATATTTTTCGGGTTTGGAGCGAAAAAAATAAAAACGAAAATGGAAATTGACAGTATTTGAAGTTGCGGCTGTTGATTTTATTATGGGTCATCCTTTTTTTGACTGTGTTTTCGCTTGAAGTTGCGAACGTATTCTATTTCATCAAATAGAAGAACGAATTGAACGATAGGTTTGATGTAAAGCGGTCATGAGCTTTTCATAAGACTTTTGTCCCCGATCAACTCACACGCATTCTAACGCTCTTGCTTTTAGTTGTCACTGAAACAGCGACGAAAGCACATGTGCACATAAAAGTAATTTTGAAAAAGTTCTTACGATCTTGCTTTTAGTTGTCACTGAAACAGCGACGAATGTATGGCGGATGCATGTTGATTACATTTTTTTTTAATATCAACTTTACTCTCTCCAAGAGAGCAATTTTTATGTTTTCACTAACACAACTACATTTTACTTTTGAACATCACTGATGTAAAGTATCATTAATGCCTTTCACGAAATAGTACATAGTGGCAGTCCCACGAAGGGTGAGTGGTTGAAGGAAGTGGGGGATTGGTTTAATACATAGTTGAATCGTGCATGCTTATGCTACTGAACATAAGTATCTTTTAAAGATTACCACCTCTGGTCTAAAGCAAAAAAAAGAAAAACACTTATTGACCCCATCTGATAAAATGATTTTGAATAGCGAAAATTGCAGTTTTACTTGTTAGATTTTCAATTCTTAACTATTTTCTTGTTTCACACAATTCGCCGTATGAACATGAGTCATTCTTTAAAAGAAGACACAAGGTCTCTGGAGTAGGCAATAAAAACTAATTTAAAAATAAAATTTGGCACTGATAGCTTACTTATATAAAAATTATATTATAGTGTAGGGTATCATATGGTGCGACTTAACTGGCTTGGTTTTTGTTTCAGTTTTAGCTCTTTTTTCGAATGTTTGTAGTGAAACCTTGCTTAAACAGACAGGTTCTCGGTATATCTAACTATAGCCTCTCTTATATTCCCACGTATGTATGTGTGTATGTATATGTCATAACATAATAGCCACTCACTGTAATCTGAATATTTTATCAACAAGTTTATGCCCTAAAATTAACAGGTAATAATCATTTTAAGCAAATATTTTTCTATTTACATTTATAAACTCTGCCTAAATAACATCGAATATACAAGGTTTTGTGTAAATTGGTGACAGACAAACAAACGGTCAAATATCATATTTTCGTACACAAATAGATGTTGGCAGAGATAGGACATTGACGTAGACGACATATAATAGTGTCCTATTTTGATTTTGTATGTAACATGTATGTATATATGTATGTACTATGTTTTACATACGAAATTATTTGTTTGTTAAATTCATTAAATTATTTTAAATTTTAATTTGCTTTTTATCCGGGTTTCTGCTCGCATTTTATTCGTTCATGTGGTTACGTTCTCTTTTTGGTCGTTATTGTCAATGGGAGTATAAATGAATTGGAAATTAAAATTGCAGTGCGAAAAGTTAAAATGTTGCTAAAAACATATTTACTTGTTTTTGTTCTTCTAATTATTTGCATTTATGTTTTATATGTAAAAATGTGTTCACCTCTTTTGCTATGGCTCCTTGGTTTTATGGTTTGTTTTGTAAAAAAAAACAGAACTCATTTGGCTTAAAAATTCATAAATTCATTTGAAAAATTTATAAATATGTGTCTATTTGATTGTCTGTCTGTCTGTCCGTTGGTTACATTTATTTAAAAATGTATTCAACTGTAAAATATATATTTATGCATAATAATTAACTAAAATGTCAAAGAAATATTTGATTTCAACTGAACTCTTAATAGGAAGCGAAGTGAGCAATTATTTGTAAAAGTGAAAAATGGTGTCAGAATCAAATAAGCTCTGAGTGTGTAAATACGGTTTCAATAAGCAATCGTTATTTTGAAAATTATGCTATAAATACGTAATTGAATATTATTAAACTAATTGAAACCCGGCGTGCTTCGCAGCTCCTAAGTTAATTATGGTCTTAACTACTATCATTGCCATTTTATTCTTTCCCGTTTCAAATCCAAATATTTAAGATAACTTATATTAAACTTTTTAAACAACAAGCATTAATCTTTATAAAGTATCGTGTGTTTCTTTATAGTTATACAAGTTTAAATCAAAATAAAACAAAGAAATATACTCCTCGATCAAAAAGCTTGCCGACTAACTCCTGTGTTGCGGTCCCATCGTTCCTATTTGAGTTTTTTTATTTTTTGCTAAGTTGGTACATCCATTGTTGATATTCCTGCTAAATCTTAGCGTCATAGCTAATACTTATCAACATATATGACGCTATTGTTCATACGCATCGCACTCATTTTTTGCAGTCGAAGCAAAATAAGTATGATTCGCATATGAACATTTGAATACTCATTATAAACTTGTGTGTTTGTGTGTTTTCTTTTGCATAGCGAGTATGAGTATGAATATTCATGAGTTATGCGTATTAGTTATGAGTATTTTCAGAGAAATTAATGAATGATATGAGTATGAGTAGCTATGAGTACGGTATTTAGTTTATACTTATTGTGATATTGTGATTATAAGTAGTTGAATTTGAATGTCTATACCTAAAAATTCATAAGTGAGTATGAGTAGATTTAAGATGTTTTCGTCAGAACATAGTACATATTAGTTTAAATGATTAAAAATTTGGCCAGTCATTAGAAGCATAATCAGTAAAGAAGACATGTTATTTTCTTTTTAATTTTATTTCATTGGGCCATCAGTGTAACGTGAGCCAACAATTTTTATTAAAATCTACAAATTATACGAATTTAAGCCAGCAAGTGCGGAACAAAATTTAATGGAATATGGGATTAATTTGATGTTACTTTCGCTCAGTGTCTTTACTTATCAAACAGAGCATTATTTAAGAATGCATGGGCTAGTGGGATTGGGTACACCTCCAACTTCTTCAAATAAGTCGCAGCATAGATCGCGATTTCCTCTCTAACCTTGATCACGTTCAGATTTTTATGGAGTTCGAATTTCTAATAAACCATGAAGAATTTTTAGTAGTAATTCCCCTAATATTCCATGAAGGAACATGGTGACTTCTCTCAGTCAATGAGCTGCACCTGATTCTATTTTTAGACTCATTGAAAGGGATCCTGTAGTTTAACGCTGACTCCGAATGGCAAATGCATTAGAGAAGTTTTCAATAGTAAGTAATACTCATAAACCAGTTACTAGCTACTGTTACTGTTACTGTTATGAGGTAATATCGCTGTTGAAAGATCTTGTTTGTTCTGGTATTCTTGGCTTGTTCTGGTATTAAACCGAGAACCTTCTGATTGGTAGACGGATGTCTAACACACCATAACACATTGGCACACCTAAAGCCTTTGTATTCGTTCAATGTTTGAATCTGAGGAAATGGCCCATAACTCTGCGCCGTAGCATATATAATAACCAATTTGTTACTTCATTACGTTCATTTGCTTTTATTTAAGTTTTTATTACTATTATTCTTATTTGGCCACTAAGAATGTCTACCATTTTATTGCAAATAATATGCATTAGAGATAAATAAATAAATATTTCAAAGTAAAAAAAGAAAATCACTCTCGTATAAAATCAAAAAGTCGTTAAAACTCTACAGTCATTAAAAGTCAAACCTGCATGCTATTAATTTTGTTTTTCAGTCAAAATCATAAAATAATTTAACTTTCTTATTATGAGTTTTTGGCCTTTTTATGGGCATTACATTTGTTTCTTTATTTTATGCCCAAAAGTTGTTACATTAACTTAAGTATTGCCAGTAGCTGTAAAGGTTATATTTTATTTATTTTTGTATTTAAGGGCGTTCAAGCACTTACACATAATATACAAGCTTACAAATTCCGGTTAACTTTTGGATTAGAGCCGACGAGAACAAATTTTAAAATTATTTGAGGCGCTGAATTCGAATTCGCGTTTATTTTTCAAGATTGGTTCTAGTTTTCGATTTGTTACTGCCATAATGACATCGCTAGAAACATCATCGCAATTTTATTATTTGTTTGTTTGTTTTTTTTGTTAAAAGACTTGTTAAAATGCAAAGTAAAGGGTCCAAAGTCGATTCCAAATATATATATGATAAGATATAGAGGAAAATGCACTTTTTCTTTATTTTGATTTCTCCCACTCATCAGCCGTGGGTTAGGCGTGTAAGCACAAAACTGTAAATATGGTCACTTGGTCAAGAAGTATACTTTGTACTATTAATGCCAATATTTAGATACCTCCTATTTTTGAGACTTTTCCACTCATCCATTCTCATTGAAAATCTTCCGCATTTATCTAACTTTAGTTTTATATTTTTTATAACCTCAGTCTTTGCTTCTAAGTATTTTGCAGGCCATATTCAGCTTCAAGTAGGTCAGATCTATCAGGTTCCATTGATTTAAGTATGTACTCAAATCGAATATCCATCAACACATTCTAATCTTGCTACAGCAGTACATACGTTTTTTTTAACTGAAAATTAATGTAATGTAGGCTCAGGTTTTATAACTTTTAAATGAGTCTTTTCCTACATTTCCCGTTCAGCTACCTCTCTCTCGCAGAATGTTTCGAATAAAGGTTTTATATGAGGCATTAGTCCACTTGAACTGTGCCCTTTACTCTGGCAAATGAAGTGAGTTACGCTTTTTTCTTTCTCAATCGATATATGGTTCATCCTGGACAGGACTCATTCGCAAGTAAGCGAAGTCTGTTCGTAAGCGTACCTATAACACAATGTGCTGTGATTGGTTGATTTGTACGCTTACTATTCAATCTAGGCTAGGTCTAGAAGTGAACCAAGATTATTCCTCTCTCCAGGATTATTTTAATAATATAACAGCTATTTTCTAAATGTAGAAAAATATTTTTCTTATTTCTGGTATCCCAGAAAAAAAATCCCTGGAGAGCGCGAAATTTCATTTACTTTTTATTTAATACAATGGACATTAATAATGAAAAATTTCAAAAGATTATTATCTTACAAAATGGTGTGCATATTTGAATTATGCTCCCCAAATAGCGTTAGAAATAACTCTAAGTTACTCTAATCCAATATCGCGTATACTTGTTTAATTAAAGCGAAACGGTTTATTTGACATTCTGCATGACAACATTAATTTTAAATTTATTATAAAGCAGCCCAGAAAACTGAACTGCATACATTTACGTGCTAGTGAAAGCTTTAAAATTCATTATTAGCTACTGAGTAGTTGCCCATTTGTAAAATTTACTCTCTCCAATTCACTTATCATGGAATAAATGATTACCTGAAAAGAAAAGAAAAAATAATTATTAGAACCGCATGTCCCTTTTTAGGATTTCTTATATTTAAACTTAAAACTAAAAATTATTAACAAAATCGCACTTTACGTGCCTCCATTTTAAACGAATTTTGTTAGCAATCAAACCCTAAGCAGCTTTAAAGACAACTATCACGTCATATTGCTTTTTCCAGCAAAGATTGTTCACCAAGAATTTACTAATTTGTTCATAATGGTAATCAAATGTAATATACATTTGCTTAATTTTGTTAAATGTCAGTATTATCTTATAGTTTCTCTAAGAAGGGATACACGTTAGATGTTTTTTTAGACGTTCAAAGCTTTGTGTTTGCAACACTGCTTTATTTGGCAACCTATTTAACAGCTAATAGTTCAGGCGGAGGTCTCGGCGATAAGGAGGGCAGCGGACTGATCGATGTACTACGGGGTATATGACAGTGATATCCGAATCTGTACGGACAGTCAGGCTGCGAATAGAGCGCACTCCGGTGTCTACTAGACATCGCGACTAGTGTGTGCATGCCGGGCATCTCTGAACTAGACGTCGAGATTATCTGGGTAAGGGGTCATTCGGACACCCGGGAGAACTGTGTGGCAGACGGACTTGCGAGGGTGGGATTTCTCCTAAGAAACGAGGAGATTGACCATTCAGTTTGGATGCCACTCTTCTCTTGCAGACTTATGGTCCTCCGGTACAGCTACGGTGGGATAGGGAGGGCACAGCTACGGTGGAATAATGAACCCACGTGCTCTGTCTCGGGGCAAATCTGGCGCCTATATGATCGGGCTCGCTCGGAGTCGGGATGCCGCGACTTAGGCTGCGAACTTTTGTGGCTGTGATTACTGGGCACTAGGTGGCTAGTGCACACGCTAGGAGATACGCGGACATGTAGGTTATTAATTTTCTGGATTACTGATGGGTAACACAGTGGGATCAATATTGGACCCAAGTGGGCTGGACGTTGTCTGACTACCGGTCGTAACTAACTAACTAACAGTTAATAGTTGCTTTTTGTTGAGTTTACTTTGACATTTCATTATGGATAGCCTAACACAGCCTCCAATTCGGCGAATGGACTGAAGCACAAATTGATATTGATATTGAATTACCATTTAAAATTTTGTTCTCCGAGGAAGTCCCTTTTCGGTTGAATGGAGAGGAATTGTCGCATTTGGAGTGAAGATAATCCAAAATTTTTTCATAAACAGAAAATTACTGTTTTTTTGCGCTCTATGGGTTGGAGGAGTAGTTGGTCCATACGTATTAAAAAATAATGATGATCAGAATAGGAATTTTCCATACCTTAATTAGCTGGCATTAATCTTGCTGATATGTGGTTCCAAAATGGCAATTGTGGTTCCAAATTGAAAATTACTTTTGATGAAAGAGTTATTTCAAGCAATGGTTCAATTAATTGGCCACCAAGATAATGTGATTTATTGGATTATTTTCTCTGCGGCTCTGTAAAGTTAATCATTTACATCGATACACCGGAGACAATTAAACAACTTAATATCAACATTCGAATAGTTATTAGAGAAAGACGGCCGCATATGCTGCGAAAAATTGATGAAAATTGGTGATTCAGATTGCGTCTTGTACGTGCCAGCAGTGGCGAACACATATACAAAGTCATATTTAAATATTAATGTTATAAAATTTTCTAACCAACAAAGTCCGCTTCTTTGTTATCATTATGATTTAAACATGTGTAACTGTCAAAAAACAGCCGCTAGATGGGTACGCCATTAATAATGGAAAACAATACCAACGAAATGGCAACCACGGCTACTCTTACAGGCTTATAATTTTTCCATTACCAATTCGCACATTTGTTTCTGTATGCCATCGATAACATCATCAATTCCACCTTTCATTTGAGGTCTTTAATGGATTGTGGGCTATTAGCATGAGATAAGGTATCTTTCACGTAGAATCAAAGAAAAAAAATCTATTGATGTTTAAACAAAAGTTTTCGGTGGCCAATTGTGATTGCCTCTTCGAGAAAACACACTGTCAGCAAACTTGTTACGTAAAAGCGAAATGATATCATTAATTGTGTGTCAATATCAATATTGCTACGAAAATAAATATGTCTAAAAAAATACACCACATCAGTGCCTCTAAAAGTGTATTGTGTAGTTTTGGTATATTTGGCATTAATGTGTCACCCTGTCAATGCCGTACTTATTTGTGTATTTGGCAGCGCTGCCAATTTGACCGTCTTTGTGTGTTATATTTGAATTAACGGAAATAATTCGAATGGTGTAGGAAGAAGAAGGAAGTGCCTTATGCTTGCGTCGAATAGTTATCGTTTTGCAGTCATAAAATAAAGTCGAGCTTAGGTGTAAATAACATCAAGTTGCTGTATTAAGATAATCTGTTTAAAGATAAAGTGAGAAAATAGAAATTGTAAAACAACATAGTGGTGTTTATTTTATTTTGACGCAATTTAAAGACTCAAACATTTTCAAAAGGTTAAAACCTAAAAATGTCTTCAAATTTCGGTATAATAACATTATTAGTCATCGTTCACAACTGATTCCATCCATTTCACTATAACAGTTGCTCCAGCAACATTTTCAAAAGAGTGAAGACCAATGACTCCGCCAAACAAAAACCGTACCAAACATTTACACATTAAGAATTTCAATAATAACTACTGTGTTTCTCGAACCCCAAATGCGAAATTTCTGCTTATTAACGCAGCCTCCGAGATGAAAATCGGCCCCATCACTCTAAAAGATTTTTCGATGAAATCTGAATCAGTTTGATGCGTTTCAGGGAATCAATCAGCAAGCGCATGAATCTGTTAATGATAGGTAAACGCGAGTTTTCGTGTGATATGAACTTTTAAAGCCTTAAGATCTAAATCTTCGTGCAATTTATGGTGTAATGCCAAATTCCAAAGATTGCCACGCAATAAAAAACCATGTATTCCTCAACATGACTAACTTGTCTTATCAGCTCAAATTATTCTATCAATTTCATTCTGCTTTACGACGACCCGAACATGTCTTATTGAATACCCTTAAATAAGCTTAAGTTGAATATTTATAATATGAACTAACATTGCTTCAAATCGTTTTCAGACATCGTTGACAGTATTAGTAGTCCGAATAGACTCATAAACGTGCAACGAAAGAGCGTCATTTTAGTATATCTTATATGATCATGAGTAGATCCGAAGTTTTGAACCAAAGTGATTACCGTAAAAATTTAGAAAGAAAGAGAAATATTTAATTTATTTTGTTTGTTTATATCAACTAATATCTATTTTAAATACGTTTTTTTTTATTATTTCAGCAGCAAAAACTTTTACAAAACATTGTATTAAAATCTTACAAACAAATAAGAAAAATGTTTATTCCAAAAGCCTCTAGTAGTCCTTGAATATAAACCGATTTCATAGTTTTATGGTAAACAATATGCGGTGAGTTCTTGATATGTGCAGGCTTTTTTACAACATTCATCCACAATACCGGACATACGTATGCGACGAGTTTTTGCCAATAGATTACCATTTTCGATGTGAAATAAGTTTGCCAAAGCACCAGAATCATACGATGAAGGTATCAAGTCATTATCCAAAGCTGGTAGAATAGAATTTGGATGACCTAAAATTTATAAAACAAAATTCGTATTTATTTTTAAATGGTTTTACAACTAAAGCTCTTACCTGATCTTTTCATCATCGAATTAAAACCATTTTCACAAACCAGCCACATTATTTGACTCAATTTAGAGCCACACATGCGATCAGAATGGCCTTGAATTTGGATAACAAATAGGCAGATGAGGAAAATGGCAAGAAGTTTCATTGTGAACAAAGAATTTTATTTTAACGAAAATACAGATGATGTGTGTTTAGATGTAATTGAAGGAAACCACTGATGCTTTGTAAAGGATTTTTGCAGGTATTTATACAAAAATCGATTTTTAACCACAATAAATGGTAAGAGTTGTTTAAGATTTAATAAAAAATTTCTATAAATATGTTGATTTAAAATTGTATTCTTTAGACAATGGGACTAAATAGGCTCATTGCCTAACACCATGTCTGCATACAATGCTTTATAAATTTTAATTGTAAATTTCTTTCTGCCATGACAACATTTGACGTCATCTGTGTGTTAAATATTAACATAAAGTGTATTTGCATATCCTTGTATAAAATTATTGAACGTGTGTGATAATTCACAAATGAATATTTAAATATCTCTCATACTAAATACAGAAACGTAAGGTGACCTTGGAGATGGTTTTTGCCAATATCATCTTAAACTTTTAATTTTTGGTATAAATAATTGCAAAACTTCTTAACACAGCATCAGTTACTCGTACATCCTTCAATCATATTTTAACACACCTCAGTTTAGCGTTCTCTTGAACCAGATTTTTAATATTAAAAATGAAACTTCTTGCAATTTTCCTCATCTGTCTATTTGTTATCCAAACCCAAGGCTTTTCTGATCGCATGTGTGGCGCCAAATTGAGTCAAATTATGTGGTTGGTTTGTGATAATGGTTTTAATTCGATGATGAAAAGATCAGGTAAGAGCTTTAGTTACTAAACATATACAGCTACAAATTATTATATTATTTTATACACTTTAGGACATCCAAATTCCATTCTACCAGCTTTGGATAATGACTTGATCGCTTCATCGGATGCTGATGCTCTGGCAGACTTATTCCATATCGAAAATGGTAATTTGTTGGCAAAAACTCGTCGTATTCGTATGTCCGGTATTGTGGACGAATGTTGTAAGAAGTCCTGCACATATCAAGAACTTATCGCATATTGTTTGCCTTAATAACAGGGACAACTGAGAGTTATATGAATGGACCATTAGTGAATTAACTGAACTGTTTTAATCTGTTTATTTGTATAATAAAAAACATATTTTTTTAAATTTTGTTTTATGTACTATTTGCATATAGTATGTACATAAGAGCTTAAAGAGATCTTAGCTGGTATCTGTTCAAAAATAGTTTTGAGTTTAACTTTGCATTAGTGATGCAACAGAGCATCTTAAAATGTTTCTATTTCTCTTTTTTATGACAACAAACCAAGATCTATTGGACCATTGAGAGTGTAGACGTTTATAAGCTGGTTGACCATATAGTGGTGCATATTTGTATAAACGCATCTCTCTCTTTTACCAATCAAAACAAATTCCATTTCATATTGTTCACTAAATAAACGGTAACTTGTATTGAGGGCAAAAAGTTTTTTTATTGTTGTTGTTTATAAATCGTAGCAGATTTACAATTTCATCGAATAGGGGTACATATTCGTTTAAACAATTGGAATCAATTAAACCGCTGAGTTTAGGTACACGATATTGGTATCATTTGAAAGGTCGTGGTCTTGGTATTATGAATCAATCAAAAAACTTCAGTTTTTTTTTAAATATAAAGAAAAATACAAAATAAAAAAAGAAATTTTGTTTATTTTAAACGATTAGGAAATGCTAAGGATCATAAATATTCCGAAGATTACAGTACACATTTATCAATTTTAGGAAACATTATTATGTATTTATTCGCTATCTTTTTATGTTTCGTCAATAACTTCGTCACTGCTTTCGTTGAAATCCACATTACCAGATGATCAGACGTTTGTCTAGCCATGGGAGTTTTGCGAGTTGCCCTGACCACCGTTTTTGAATTTATTAAAAGATAGTTAAAGATATCTTCTAAATTATTAATCCTACTACATTTTCTTGCGTTGGCTTTTTAACTTTTTTTAATATTTTATCAATGGACTCTTGCGGTTCTCCAGGCAGAAAACCAATGATTAGTTTCGAATTTTTAACTACTTCCCAATCGTAAGTCAATTTGTGTAGCGTAGGCGACATCTAATACCAGTAGTAGTAGTAGTCGAACATTTATAGATATACATACATATGTACATATATATGAATATTTTTTATTAGGTCGACATTAATCCTGAATAATTTTGCTGAAATTCTGTACCGCCTAGAAAATACTCAGGAAGTACATTTCTCATTGTAGTCAACACTACCAAGCTTTGGCTGATCTATGTGTAGTCTTTGCATAGATATTCCTCAAGGCTGCTTAAACGAAATATATATCGACTAAAACGCCTGTTTCTGTTCCTTACAAATCTGCTAAAAAACTTAATATTGGAAAATATTCGAATAAGTTGTAAGCTTGTAAGTTCATGAATGTATTATATATTGGTTGTTCATCCGTATCTTCAGATTTTGGAGGCTTTTAAAAAACTTCAAGCACAGATTCTTATTGTACTCGATAGCGCCTGTCAGAAAATAGCATCACAGCCTAGGCATTTGCTTATCGCACCGTGTTATTTACTTGCATAAAACAAAACGAAACGAAATTTCTAATAACACATGTCTGAAATTTCAAAAGAAGTGTTCTGGTGGGCAGCGTTGGATAGAACGAGGCTTTTATAGTTGGGAACTGTACACTTGGGACTAAATAACCCATATAAAAATACGCTTGCGAACCCATGCCTGAAAAAGGTTCAAGCCTTGAAAACAAAATTTTAATTTTTTGATAACAAAAAATTCGATTTTTTTAATTGGTCGTACAGACGTCATATATAGTTTAAATAGTTTCGCCTTCGTCAAACGCGAAATAATTAAAAAAATTAAGTGCAGTTCAGCAGAGAAAAGTGTAAGCTAATAAACCTTATAAAAGTTTTTAATCAATTCTCATTCTCAAAAGTGCACTTTTTTCCAAAAATATGTTAGAGCTGCCCCAAAGTGCACTGTCTTAATTTCCCATAGGAACACGATAGTTATTAAATTTTTAATAAATAATTGATCCACCAGCTCCAGTTTTTTTTTTTTTTTTTTTTTTTTTTTTTTTTTTTTTTTTGTTCGAGACCAGCCTTCAGGGTTTAACCCTTACACATGCAGTCCATTATGCTGGTACTAGGAAAATAGGTTATATGAAGGAGAATAGAGGGAATTTGCTCTTGTCGTAAGTGGCAGGGAAAACATTCGCAGGAAGATTGTTCATAAACGAACAGTGCGACCAAAGAACGAATTCTTCCTATAATGCGTTGTGCGATTCACTGGATAATCAACTACAAAAGGATGCGCCCAACGAGAAATACGAGTACTACAAAAAATATATGATTACCAGGAATTCGTTCTTTAATTTCATTAGAACACATTTCGTTATAGTACCGATAGAACAATGAGACATACGCCACATTGCGACGATGCTCTAATAATGATGAATCGATAGAATTGGCTACCCTACCGTCATTAATAAGAACTTTCGCCCTCTCTTATACGCGGTCGAGAAGCTCCAAAATAGACTTTGAAACACCGGCCCGTACATGAGAGTTGTATTCCAATTTGGGTTGAATATAGTTCTTGTAAATATTGAGGAGATCAGATGGAGTGAAGTAATTCTTACACCGTTTTAAAAAGCCGAGGCACTTGAACTTGACAACACACCACCACGTCTGTGTGTCAGAAAACAACATTGGATCTTGCGCGCGATAAAGCCGACCCTACTCAGAGATTTTTGCAAGGTCGCTTAAGCGTATCTTTCATATTCTGCCTTTTCGTCCAAATCTCCCAAAGGCTCGGCCTACGATCAAGAGAATATGAAGGACAAATGTTGCTGTCATCTACAAAAGAGTAAGGCTTAGCAAGATGTGGGTCATCAGTTGCTGGAAAATTTGGTGAAATCGATGCCAAAAACGAATTTTTGAAGTAATAAATAAAAATGGTGCCTCAATTAATTATTGCAAATTTCATAACTATCGTGTTCCTATTGAAAATTTAGTCAGTGTGTTTTAACGAATAACATATGTACCCCTAATTGGTGAAATTTTAAAATTTCAATGATTTATAGAAAACAAATTAACTTTTTGCACTCGATACAAGTTACCGTTATTTTAGTGAAGAATATGAAATGGAATTCGTTTCGATTGGTAAAAGAGAGAGAAGGAAGCAAAATTAAAATTAAACCTGGGCTTATATGAATATGCACCACTGTATGTTATATTATGTTGAGCAACCTGCTTATATACCTTTACACTCCCAATGGTCGAATAGATATTGGATTTTTTTCATCAGCAGAATAAAACAAAAAAAAAAAAAAAAAAAATAGAAACATTTAAGGATTCTGTCGCATCATTGATGCAAAGATGAAAAAAAACTATTTGCCGGCTAAGACATCTTTTTAACAAAATTTTTAAAAATATTTTTTTTATTATACAAATATATATTGAAACAAATCTATTAATAGTTAATCAAAATCGCTCTCAGTTATCCCTGTTTTTAAGGCAAACAATATGCGGTAAGTTCTTGATATGTGCAGGACTTCTTACAACATTCATCCACAATACCGGACATACGAATACGACGAGTTTTTGCCAACAAATTATCATTTTCGGTATGAAATAAGTTTGCCAGAGCATCAGAATCCGATGAAGCGATCAAGTCATTATCCAAAGCTGGTAGAATGGAATTTGGATGTCCTAAAGTGTATAAAATAATATAATAATTTGTAGCTGTATATGTTTAGTAACTAAAGCTCTTACCTGATCTTTTCATCATCGAATTAAAACCATTATCACAAACCAACCACATAATTTGACTCAATTTGGCACCACACATGCGATCAGAAAAGCCTTGGGTTTGGATAACATATAGACACCCGAGGAAAATGATAAGAAGTTTCATTTTTAAGAATAAAAATCTGATTCAAGAGAAAGCTAAACTGATGTGTGTTTTTAAATAGAATAGAAGGATATAACTGATGCTGTGTAAAGAATGTTTGCAATTATTTATACTGAAAAATAAAAGTTTAAGATAATATTGGCAGGAACCATCTTCAAGGTCACTTTCCGTTTTTGTATTTAGTATGAGAGTTATTTAAATATTCATTTATGAATTATCACACACGTTCAATAATTTTATACAAGGATATGCAAATAACATTTATGTTAGTCTTTAACGTACAAATGACGTCAAGTGACGTCATGGCAAAATAAACTTATAAGACATTGTATTCAGCCATGGCGTTAG
This sequence comes from Wohlfahrtia magnifica, assembly GCA_023159175.1. Taxonomy (NCBI): domain Eukaryota; kingdom Metazoa; phylum Arthropoda; class Insecta; order Diptera; family Sarcophagidae; genus Wohlfahrtia; species Wohlfahrtia magnifica. The sequence continues at coordinate 1,519,346 of JAKWBJ010000490.1, read as the reverse complement.
GCAATGAGCCTATTAACTTCCATCGTCTAAAGCATGAAATTTTAAACCAATACCTGTATAGAAAATTTATAATCAGATTTGAACAGCTCTTACCATTTATTGTAAATAATTTTTGATTTCAGTATAAATACCTGCAAAAATCCTTTACGGAGCATCAGTGGTTTCCTTCAATTACATCTAAACACACATCATCTGTATTTTCGTTAAAATAAAATTCTTTGTTCACAATGAAACTTCTTGCCATTTTCCTCATCTGCCTATTTGTTATCCAAATTCAAGGCCATTCTGATCGCATGTGTGGCGCTAAATTGAGTCAAATAATGTGGCTGGTTTGTGAAAATGGTTTTAATTCGATGATGAAAAGATCAGGTAAGAGCTTCAGTTGTAAAACAATTTAAAAATAAATTCGAATTTTGTTTTATAAATTTTAGGTCATCCAAATTCTATTCTACCAGCTTTGGATAATGATTTGATACCTTCATCGTATGATGCTAGTGCTCTGGCAAACTTATTTCATATCGAAAATGGTAATCTATTGGCAAAAACTCGTCGTATACGTATGTCCGGTATTGTGGATGAATGTTGTAAGAAGTCTTGCTCATATCAAGAACTTACCGCATATTGTTTACCTTAAAACAATGAAATCGGTTTATATTCAAGGACTACAAAAGGCTTTTGGAATAAACATTTTTCTTATATGTTTGTAAAATTTTAATATAATTTTTTTTGAAAAATTTTTGTTACTGATATAATAAAAAAAAGTATTTAAAAAAGATATAAGTTGATATAAGCAATTAAACTAAATAAAATATGACTCTTCTTTCTAAGTAATAACAGCATATAAAAATTTTGGTCCAAAACTACAGATCCACTCATGATCACATTTTTTATGCATAAAATGAACCTCGTTGTTCGTCCGTATATGAGTCTGTATGATCATTATAGACCTAAATACTGTTTAGAATTTTCAGAATAATTTGAAAAAATTTGTTTAACAAAAAGTGTTTGAATACAAACTGAAGCAATGTTCACCATTCAACAATTCCTTGTATATTCATAAATTTGTTTTTGGACTGCATAAAGCAAATATTTGTTTGTTCCTGTCGATGAAAATGCCGTCGTTAGCTTTTCGCATATTTTTCTTACACTTTAGACTGAAACATTTGTTTTCAGACGAGTTCTAATTGATTTAAAAAGTGTTTTTGAAATAAGTCCAGTAATATTATAGAAGAATAAAGGACATTCGGGGTTAGATGTACATCACAGCTTAAACTAGTGACTAGAGCAGACTTGAGTCCCCTCGAAGACGAAATCAGGAAAATTGAAACCAAGTAGTTGCGTGATAAGACTGATATGTAGGTTGATAGATATATGTATAATCTGAGCACTATAATATTTTAAGGACATTGGATTGAACAAATTTAGACGAAACCTTATCTATATAATTAATAAGCTAACATATTTCTTTGTGCTCCTTTTAAGCCCATTCTACTGCACCGATGTTGAAAAGGTATATATGGACTTAAAGCTATTTCTGTGCAGATGTGAACAATATCAACTTTATTTAAATTGGTCCAGTACTTTGAAAGAAACACATTTTTTTTGTGTAGCTACAAATAAGAAACAACCCGACAATCCAAAACGATTTAGAAATAACTTGTTACAAGCTTACTAACATAAGCCTTAAGCTTAGAAAAGTTTTGTGAATGCTATTGTAAAGAGCTTATTAAAAATGGTTTAATGATGAAAACTGTATTTTTGCGATAATATTGCTTGTTGATAGTATACAGTAAACTTAGAAGACTAATTATAGAATAAACTTACAGAAAAATAGTTTTCTAATCATGTTTAGAATAAGCTTAAATTCGTAATAATTATGTAAGCTTTGTAATATATAAATATATGTGTGTAAAGAATGGCTGTCACAACTACAGATTTTGGCGATTTATTCGACAGCATAAAGTCTTAGTTCCGTTCCAATTGAGAACATTTTGGCAATAACATAATATGCCTGGAAAAATACGAATGGAACCAAATTTCTAAAAAAAATATTATGTAATAAATATATTTTTTGAACGTTCTTATACAATTTTTTTTTTTTTTTTTTCAAAAACACTTACAAAACTATAGCGAGAATAAGTCATATGCAACCATATTTGTTAAATTGTTATCTAAGATAAGCGCATAGCAAGTATTATTGTAAAAGCATTTTTAAAACAGTATTTGAAAACTGTTTACTTTTTATATTTAAATAAACTTATAATAAGTATGCTTACAAAAAGTTGTAGGAAATTTCTTATGTTAAGCTATTATTCTACAGTTCATTTTGTTAGTAAAATAGTCTGTCGGGAAAAGAAATATGTAAATATGTGAATATTTTTTTTATTTGTCATATAAGAATCATTTTAAAAAATTTGTTTTTTAATATTTTGGAAAAAAATATTTTATATTTTTAGGCATACGTACATACATACATACAAAATAAGTGTTAGATGCTAGAATGCGGATGATTGTGTCAGCCGCTATGTACACTAGTATAGATTTAAGATTATATTTGAAAGTGTTTTCCCATACATCATTTAGGGTTATGTCTTTATAAAAAGAGTAGTAGAGTATTGCTAAAAAATCTATCCATTTTATTATTATTATATTTCCTGACTGTCCCGGCAGGCTTGTACGTAGTGTGCTAGCCTGTCAACTCGCGGGTCGTGGGTTTCATTTCCAGCAGAGATTCTGTTCACCACGCCGATCATATGATCTCAGTTACCCTGTTTGTCATAGTTATGAGAGAATATGTAATTATATTTTAATTCAAGTAAATAAACATTAGGCTTCCAGGTTTTTGAATCATATATTTTTTTAATCTGTAGTCTTTTCAATTGTAGTATAGCCTATTATGCTCCCAGTGGATTTACACATTCTTGTAAATATCTAGTTGTGATTACTATACCAACCGACCTCTCTCTTATTGAACTTTAGAGCTAGATACTAAGTGACGTCACCTTAAATGACTGCATCCTCGGCGAGGCATTCCGCGTACAGAGGAAAGCCTAGGTCTCGTTGGTGAAACGGAGAAATTAAGAAACTTCGCCGTCTCTGCGGCTGGATCTTTAATAGAGTCAAGTCAACTGGCGAATGGTAACTCGATAAGATAATAGAAGGAGCTAAAATACGCAATAAGGCGTGCTAAGAAACCCTCATGGAGGAACTTCTGCGAAAGCATCGAATACTCTACTGAGGACAGTCGGCTTCGCAAGGTCTTAAGTTCTTCTGGCGATCTCTCGATAGAGTTCAGGGGTCTGACGAAAGCTGGACTAACTCGATCGGAGAAACGCTCGATCTCTTGATACCGACTTCTCGGGTAGAACTCCCTTTATGGGTATTGGTGATGATCTGGCTGTTGCATCTACAGGCAGCCATCATCCTCTGATTCAGGTATATTCCGATCAGTTAAGCTGGGCTATCGAATCATTTGAACCTTTGAAATTACCTCACTGAAGGAACTTCCAATAATGTTTGCCGTAATTCAGTAGTCAAAGCTCTACGGACCTCGGCGTTGATAATGGCTTTGTCGCGTTAATTGAGCTTCTTCTTAGACCTCGGATTGTTACCTCCTCCTTCGAGTACGTACAGTATCAGAGAACGCTCATTAGGGTACCCCACAGGGAGAGTCCTGTCTCCGCTTCTCTAGAAACTTCCGGATAATACGCTCCTTACTAGGCTTCAGTCCTCTGGCGATAGGATTGTCTGAGAGGGCTCGCAAGGCGGCTAGTGTCATTTGCTGCTGCAGAAGAGCAGTGGATACGAAATGGGGTCTCAATCCTAGCGTTATTCACTGGATTTATTCAGCGGTTATTGAACCGAATCTTTTGTGTGGGATGGTCTTCTGGTGGATTATCCTGTCTGACTCTTTGATAAGGTCAGGAATTATGATGCAATCCGGATTACAAGTGCGTTACGTATCACACCCACAAGGGCTCTTTGGGTGGCTACCTTCGAGGATACTTGTCAGGCAACCAGCCAAACTTTTAGCGATGAGACTGACCGCCCTAAAACGCTGGCATATTATCACCTCGGGACACTCCGCTGTTCTATCAGAGGAGCCCTTGATACTGGGTGATGTCGACTATGCCTCATCTGGACCTTAACCGCGTCGTGATTTCTAGTAGGGAAGATTTGACCTCTGGCTCTCTCATCCCCAGCGATTCAGTGGATGTCTATACTGACGGTTCCAGACTGGACAATAGTGGAATTTTTTCCGAGAGGCTTAACCTTTGTGTATCTCTTCGCCTTCCGCACTACTGTAGTGTTTCATCACGAATTGATGGCCATTTTTCATGCTGCTGAGTGGATCCCTCGTAATAGCATTCCTACCGATACATACATCTGTTCTAATAGCCAGGCAGCAATCAGATTTTTTTCGGGTGTGATCTTCAACTCTAAGCTGGTCATGGAATATCGTGCTTCCATTGTGGCATTATCACGACAGTTCTATGTACACCTCACCTGGCTTCTAGATCATAGGATTATCCCGGGAAACTGTGCTGCTGATGAGCTGGCTATGACAAGTAAGGGTGGGTGTGCCTCTTACCTCCGTTAACATTACGATTAAGCGGAAGTGTATATTGTACGCTGAAAAACCCTGGGAAGAATGTGACTTTTGCTTTATTGCCAAACTCACCTGGCCAGGGTTGGATATGAAGCGTACCTATCAACTGTTCAAACTAGACCATCGGAGCAAGAACATATAATAGGATACATTAATTTTTGCAGTTACTTAGCAAGCATGATATGGCATTTCTTATTACTGTAATTATAGGGTACTGCATGCAATTGCGCATCGGACCTCAGATCCTTAAAAAAATGCCAATTAAAAGCATAATAAGTATTCTCAAGAAAGTTGGCTGATTCCGTATTTAATTAAAATAAAACTAAAAAGTATGTTACTTTTACTAAAGATCGACAAGGAAACAAATATCTGCAGAATAATCGATTTTATTAAAGTTGGTTGTTGTACTTCTAACTTTACTACTAGGGATAGCAAACATTAATTTTTAATAATAATTGAGCGCAATAAACTAAAATTTCAGGATTTTCTAATTTTCTTAATTACTGTTTAATATCCCCCACTAAAATCTATGAGTTAAATATGGTGCTGAATGATGATGATGAAGCATTCAACAGACACTTGTTCATCATCATCGTATCAATTACTCCCTCGTACATATGTACGTATACTACAATAACAATGAGGGATGTCGTACATCAACACATCAAAATAGAAAATTTGTTTCCCTTAAACAAAATTCATCGTAACATTGTACTAATATTGTATAGTAATTATTTAAATATGTTTTGTGCTACTGCTGCTGTTATTATTTTTACAGAATAATTTTGATACTTTACATCAAGGTAATGTCCAGATAATTTCCTTTGCAATTTTGTTATAAAAAATCAAATTTCCATACAAAATTAATGTGAAAATAACGGAAATTAATCTTCGTTTTAAATTTGCAATTCACTACATACGCTCTGAATTTCAACAACAAAGTGTGAATTTATTTTATAAAATCTTTAGCAAATTAAAAATATTAAAAAAATAAGAAATATTTTCTGAAAATTCAGACAGAAAAATAATAGGTCTGTTTCTTTACTTTTTGGAGAAAGTTCGGTTAAATCAGAGTAAATAATAATTTCTCTCAATAAGGGAGAAAAATGTACAAAAGTACGGGAAGACAAAAACTAAATATTTTACCCAAAAAAACATTTGACATTATAAAGTTATATTAACTTCCTAACCTCAAATTTGCCCAGCCTTTATATTTCGACTTTTATAAAATCTTAAAAAACAAAAAATACTAAAATATAAAAACACGAATATGCACATAACTTAACTGATGTTTAGTAATGAAAAAAAGAAAGATTTTTAGTTGTCCGGTAAAAGTTTTCTAATATTTTCATAAGGTGGGTTTGTTCTTCAGTATCACTTTTCTCTTATCAAATCAAAAGCAGTGGGCTGCTAGAGGCCCATTAAAATTTATTTGAAAAATATACACTTTTATTGAATCCTTCTTACTCTTAATAATTTAATACTATATTAACTATCTCAAAGTATCTTTTTGAAAGAAAAACTCCATGCATTGTTCCAGTTAAAAAGATTCAGTTGGATCTATTAGTTGAAGTACTTAACACTTAAGCAAATTTTTGAGCCTGGTCTTAAGGACTCAGAACCTTGTTCAGTGACAATACTTTAGGTTTTGCATATTTACTTTAACTTTTCATCTATCTAATGAATACTAAAACATTATTTTATTTCATGAAACAGTGGTTCATAAAATCCGGGCTTTTATATAGCAAGTGCTCAATCGTCTTTTCCTCACCCACAGTTGCAACTGTGATTTTTGTAGCATAACCCCAATATGTGGGCATGGTTTCTAGTCATCCATTGCCCGGTAGGTACAGGCTCCAGTCTGGACATATCACTTCTAACATGACTAATGAGTGATCAAGTGTGACCCACATTATACTCAGGCTAAATCAGCTTCTTGAGCCTACAGAATGCTTCCGCTTTCCACCAGTAGCCCGCTCGTTCGCATGAAGTTATAATAAAATATATTTTGAAACGGACTTTTATATAGGCTAGAAATAATTGATTTGAGTTAAGTTATTAACTGTAAACTAAGTATACAGATGATTTAAGGTTAACTTTAAACCACAAGAATTCTGTTTACAAACACTTTCAAATGTTTATGAATTATTAGATCAGAAGCTAGACTTCGGATATGCTTTCAACATACATACATACACATGTAAACCATATATGCCAGCAATCGCATAGTATATTTTCAATCTAAATCATATGTACATAGCCCTCTTGGGCTAGACTAAGTACAATGATTAAGTATGTACATACATATGTATGTGTGCAAATAAATACACTTGTAAAAATATAAAATTTTTGAATTTTTTTTAGTTAAAAAAAAAAATCTTTTAGTTTTAAGTTTTTATTTGTCAAACAACAAACTTGCCCAAAGAAAAAATACGTGTTGTTTTGTGCATGAAAAAAAAAAAGAAAATATTACTCTCTCATTTACCCAATTTTTGTGTACGGGAACGCTTTTCGGTAAAATGGGAGTCCAAAGGGTGCCCAATGTAGAGTAAAGAAAGAGACCTAATATTTTTCAATATTTTATTAATTTTACACCTAAACCTATTGTTATATGATTTGTTGCACGGTGTCTTGCAAAAATAGGTTTAAGTGTTTTGGGTATATAAACAAAATATAAACATGGCTGTTTAAGTATAGCAAACTTGCAATTCTTTTTTTGTGCATATGCATAAATGTAGCACTTTTATGTAATTTGTTGTTGTGGCGTAGCAAAATGTAGCAGATATGCTAGTTTTGCAACGCACAGTAGGGTATTCGATGCTGCGATGCTTAAAGTGGCCATCAATTCGGGAAGCCTTTTTCGACAAGTAAATTCAATGGATTTCGATTATTTTTAAAATGTAGAAACAAATAGTTTTTATGCACAGCACACTTTATTTGAATTTTTTAGTTTTATTATTTTCTCATTAAAAAAAATAATCATGGTATCATTATTGACATCAACATCATCAGCAACATCATCATTATCGTCGTCATCATCATCAGTATATTGCAGATTTTCTGGATTTTGTTTAAATATTAATAAGCTCAGTGCTTCTTGTGGAAAATGATTACTTTGTTTTTTTTTAACTTTATCATATTGGAAATAATAGGATCGGAAGTCAGTAGATTATTTTTGGAAACATATTTTCACAAAATATTTACCGGTTTCCAGTGCAAACGCAAGAAAAACGTCAATATTTATTTGAAAATTATTTCGTGCATTCGCTTTATTAAATTGACGTTAAGGTTTGTTATTTGTGCTTAAATGTCCGCAGTTCGGAAGAAACGCCTTGAAGTGTTGCCGTCGTTGGAATTTTCAAATCTAGGTTTTGGCTTTGCATGCGGGCTTTTTTAATTGCAACAATTTTTTTGTTTTTTATACGATAAATGAAGATGCCATCCGAAGAATTGAAAGGCCGGGTTTTACCTCGTATGTATTTTATGTATTTATAGGGACCGCCAAATAATTTTTTTTTGAAAATGCTATAAAAAAAAACTACTGAATATTTTCTCAAATTTCTTTTTTTGTTTGAAAGAACAATCCTTCCGGTTAATAATGGAAAATAATTTCATTCAAATGACTGCCTCGGCTGGCCATGCAGTAGCCTACACGATTTTAAGCACATTATCGATTGTGTGCAGCTGCATTTCACCAATGGCTTCACGAATATTGTCCTTTAAAGTGTCAATTGTCTTTGGCTTGTTGGCGTAGCACTTATCTTTGACGGCACCACACAAATAATAGTCCAACGGTGTCAAATCGCAGCTCCGAGGTGGCCAAACGACATCAGCTCTGCGGCTGATAATGCGATCTTCAAAAACAGGGCGCAAAACATCGAGTGTAGCTTCGGCTGTGTGGCACGTAGCGCCGTCCTGTTGAAACCAAATGTTGCTAATATCCTCCTCCTCAATTTTTGTGAACAAAAATCGTTCAACATGGCCCGATAACGATCGTCATTGACTGTAACGGCCACTCCTTGCTCATTTTCGAAGAAAAATGGCCCAATTATGCATCTGGACCAAAATCCGCACCAAACAGTGACTCGTCTTGGGTGTATCGGCTTTTCAATATATGCGTGCGGGTTTTCTGTGCCCCAAATGCGACAATTTTGCTTGTTTACATACCCGCCAAAATCAAAATGAGCTTCATCTGAAAAGATGACTTTTTTTTGGCAAAGTCGGCATCTTCTGTAAGTCGATCGCAGGCCCACTTAGCGAAGCGGATACGCATTGGACACAACCATATTCATTCAGCGAAAGGATAAAACTCATTATCTGTCAAATCAGACATGAGCTAAGTGTTACCATTCACGAAATAAGCAATAGTTGAAACGTTAGAGGGCAGACCCTATATAAACATAAATCGATTTATTTTTAAAAGGAGGAAATATGAGCAAGATTTTTTTTCACCAGTAGTTAATGGGATGTTTGTATTTTTAAGCCAAATAAAAACTTCGCTTAACTTTGCTTAGTTTACTACTTTAAGTCCACATATTTCCCAAAAATGACCCATTTTTAGCCTTTAGTGTAAATAACATAAAAAATGTGTACATTGACTAAATATAAAAACAAAAAACGCAAAAATAATCTCACTAGCCTGTAGTTAATGGTCCCATGATTACTTTTTACATTATCCTTAAAAAATCTATAGAAAAATCACTTTGAAAAGTGAAAAAGTCTGTGTTTTTACTTTTATTACTTTGGAAGAACGTATGTAGCATAACGAAAAATATTACCAAAAATATTTTTATGCCCAGTAATGTAGAATTTTATCTACTTTAACGTGATATAAATCTGGTTTCTGAATTTTTTTATTATTTTTCATTAATTTCCACGTATTGCAATGCCTGTTTGCAGCACAGAGTGATTTCTTCTTATATTTAAGTTGGTACTGTGTAGTTTATTGAAATACATTTTCATATTATTTTCTTAATATTTTTTAGTCGTTTACTAAAATAATTCAAATTATTTTTGTTTGAGTTGTTTTTCAAGTCATTGTCCTTGAAAATAAATAACAAAAATCGGTAAAAAAAACTGTCGACTTTAAAGATGAATTTATTTTTTTTTTTTTTAGTTTTTATGTTGAAAAATAAAGCATTGTGTTAAAACGTGAGAGATTTTGGCAACAAAAAACTATAGAAATTATATTAAATTTTAATTGGATTTAAACAAAAAAGAAATTAATAATGATACTTCTAACACCTACCACATGTCTAAAGATTATTGAAATTTTTACATGATTTTTAATTACAAAAAACACTTAAAATTTCACATAAATAAAATGTTGTTATTCAATTTATATTTCAATTTTTCTAATAAAGTTTTCTTAAAAATAAATTTTTTATATTGAAAATTTTTAGTATTTTTCTTATTATTTTAGCGCTTAAGACAAATTGTCAGTGCTTGTGTAAACATGTAAAATTCTTGTGTAAAAAATGTAACGAAACATTTAATAAATGAATGTATTTAACGTTGAGAAAAAGAATGCTAAAAACGAAATACTTTTAACGACATAAATTATAATATTGTTAAATAAAAAAAATTAGATCTGATAAAATAAATGTTCTTTTGTTTACACCGAAAATATCTTAAAAATTACAGACATTTAGTCAGCCTTTCTAATTTAAAACACAAAAGATAATCTAAAGTGAAAGGTATCAAAATTTAAACTAAAAAAATATGATTGATGCAAAATAAAATGACTAAGATTTGTTAAAACAAAAAGCAAAATTTGAACAAAAGAATTTTTCTTTTTTATAATTAAAAATGAAAAAGAAACCACAACGATTAATGACGTGCAATTAGAAAATCGTATATAAAATTTGAAGACTCATTTTAAATTTTAATAAACTTTAAATTAAACGAAATATGATTGAATAGATATTAGATTAGAAATGACTAAAAAAAACGTGTCATCTAGACACTACTGACTAACTTGTTTTAAACTATACACTAAATACAAAAAAAACATTCATTTTAAACGCTTATCATCATCGTTGTAGAGGAAAAAAGAATTTCTAGAAATTTTTGTTGGTTGGTCATCGTTTAAAGATGAATTGGCCGTATTATTAGTCATTACCTGTGTTGAGTAAATGCCAAAATATCACTAAACATGAAAACAACAGCAAAACAAAAGAATTCTTGTTTTCTTTTTGAAATTAATTTTTGGTCTTTCTTGTCATTTGTTATTTTGCCATTGAACCTCAGACATGAAGGCGATTTTAATCAAATAAAAAAATGACTACAAAGTATTCGCTTGACAAAATGTTTACAATAAATCAGTTTTAAAGGGATTATTTACAATCGCAAAATTTTATAGAATTTTATTCTTTGCTGCTTTTAATTACTAAAATTAATAATTTCCTTTACAATGTTATAAAGAACTTTTGTTTGAAATTAAATCATGTTGCAGAATTTGTGCAATAGCAGATTTATGGCCATTTTATATCGATTGTCAGCAACAAATTCCTTTATGTCGTCAGAACACATTCCGCTGAAATATCGAGAATAAACTAAAACTAATGAATCGATAAAGTAGAATAGCCTACTATTGTTAACTAAAATCTCTGTTCTACACGTCGTGCATTAAAATTGTGTTTCAATTCTGGTCCAATAAAATAGTTGGGTGGAGTGAGACTGTTAAAAATGCAAAAAAATTTTGTTCAGGTGATTTATAGAAAATTTTACTCCTAAACATTTTTTGATACCTGCATTAAAATCTGGCAAGTCATTTCCAAATTATGATGAAATACCTTATTTTGGACGAAAAATTTGCTACGATAAAAAAAAGGAAAAAATTTACCCCGATGGAAAAAACTGAAAACGGATTTGAATTCAGCGCATCAAATTCATTATATTCCATATAGTTTTAGTTAAAAGCTTTTTTTGTTGTAGAGCAGTGGAATTAATAACGGTCAGTTACAAGTGACATGATATCATAATAGTCTTGAGTGTATAAAAATCAACTTTGATCATTATTTGTTTATATGACATAGGGATGTCTTGTACGCTTCTCCGCTAGCTAGTCACACCATGTTTCAAATTTTGGTCCTTCCAACGGAGACTTGATCGACCTCTCTTACGTAGGGATATAACATCGTTTAAAAAACATCAATGTTTGAAAACACCAGCTCAGAGTTCATATGTGTCGATACTCGTTAGTTAAAACAACAGCACCGAATCTTTCTCTCGAAAACTCCTTGAATCACCTCATCAATCTGTGTCATAACCCATGATTCGCAAGCATACAGCAAAACTGGTAGGATTAATGTCTCGTATATGTGGAGTTTTGTGCTTCTACTTAAGATTTTATCACGAAAATGCTTACTACCATAAGTAGGAAATAGCGTCTGTTAGCAAGCAAGATTCTCCTTTTTTACTTCTAATCTGTCAGTGTTGTTATCCGCGAATTCAAAGTTAAAGTTATTCGCACCTAAGGATGGTCCAAGGCACATGGTCTGTTTGTCCGTGAAGACCATTAACTTCGTCTTGCCGTCATTCACCATCAAACTTGCTTTAGCTGACTTCTCAATTCTGGAGGATATTGATGTGACTTCTAGTAAATTCCTGCTCGTTATGTCGATATCTTTAGCATAATAGAGAAGCATGTGGTTCTTGCTATAAATAGTTCCACTGGTATTCACCAGAGCGTCTCTTACTAATTTTGCCATTACAGTGATGAAGAGACAGCACGGTAGACTGTCTTTCTGTCTGAGTCCTTTCCGATAGGTCCTTGCCTGTCTTCATTGAGGACTGTGTGTAGGTAAGCATCCTACACAGTCGTCCAACACTGGAAAGTATTCTGAACTCAGACAATATACAATTTGTTGCTTATAGGACTATCAACAGCTTTGTAATAGACAAAGGGATGCTATGTTCCGAACTAATTCTCTTGGATTTTCTCCAGGATTTGACGTAATTTGAATATTTGATCGCTTTTGGATTTCCACACTGATAGTTACCAACGATTGGTTGCATTCGAATTTTGATCTCGACTCAACAATTCAACAATTAGCTTTTGAAAATAATATATTTTAAAAAATTTTGGCAAACCATTTTTTTTCTTGATTCTTGACAAGCTGTAAGAATTCTTGTAAGTCAAGCGAAATCAAGACCATCTGGCAAGCCTAATCACAACCTTTTCAACCAGAGGTTATCCACACTTAACTCCCTTTACTGAGTTAGCTCCAGCTAAACTGGTTTATACTTCACGACTAACTTCAGGAGTTTATTCCTTATAAACTCTCTTCACACCGATCTCAAACCAATAAATTGTTTTCACGCTGAGTTTTTTTACTTCGTCACTCCTCTTGCTTTGTTATATTTTTTAAACAATTTGATCTTTCAAGCTAAGTGTAAATGATTAATCTACTGTAGCTTCGTTCATATGATTTTGCAGTGTGGTGAAAATCCCTGCTAATCTTTACTTTAGCATTGTAATTTTTTTCCCAGTAGGTGGCGTGATTTCCTGATTATTCGTCTGATGTTTGTCATCATCGCCAGAGGCATAAGGGAAGATCAGGGGGCTTCTTCTTTATTTTTTAGATGGATTTGTCTGGAGGGAAGTTGAGTTTGTTAAACATTCGAAGCCATAATTAAATTTTTCTTCGTCTTATCTTCTGCTGGGGTTCGAACCTGGGTCGTTTGTGTTGTTACGCGTGCGTTCTAACCACTACACCGCGCCACGCTCAGTTTACAACACATAAACTGATTGTTGTTCGCTTCGATGTGTTTTTTGTATGACTAGGTAAACAATACTTCGAGAGCTCTCGACCATCTCGATATTTAAGATACATTCCATGTCTTTCCTTTTCTTTTATTTAAGTTTTTATGAAGCCATGAGAATGTAAACATCTACTTCCTTCAGTTCTTGTTGTATGTTATTGTTTGTTATTTTCTGGACTTATTTTCTTTTCTGCCCTGTTTTTGTTGTTGCCGCTTATTTTTATTTACTACATTTCTGATAACGTCGTTGTTGTCGATTTGGTTATTTGTAAACAACGAATAAGTATAGTTTTTTTTGCGGCTTTTGTTTATTTTTTTTAGCAATGTAATAATCGACTGAGGTACCCAACTTATTTCTTGTAACAATATAAATATTTGCTGGTCCCTGTCTGGGTCCTCATAATTTTGATAAAACTTGAACTAACCGCGAGCGGAGCTTTAAATACTTGGTTGTTATTTTTACTCTATACAAACACTGACACAAATAGATAAACTCTATAGACGTCTGTTTAGTTAACACTTTAACCAGATTCTAAATTATTATCAACAATTTTTATTTGCTTTACAAACTGGACTTGAAAATAAATTGTTTTTAAATTTTTATCATTTGGCAGATATATTATTGGTTGAATATTTACATATACATTTACATGACACCAAATTCATTGTGAATGTCTAAAATAATTATTGAAATATATGCTGTACTCGTATATGAAAATGAAAATATTTTTGCATTTAAATTGCAAAAATAGACAACAAAAAGAAAGAAAAAAATTGAAATATTTCCCTTAATATGAAAATTTGTACTTATACGAGTATACATATATATGTATATATGCATCACATTTGCTGGTTTATTATAGAGTTTTTTTATTATTAAGAAATAACTGCTTAAGTCTAATTTAAGTGAATAACTTGATATACATATGTAATATGTATGTATGTTTGCATAAAAATTGAAGGAGTTTTCTCTGTTATTCAGAAAGAATCTCTGTGTGTGCTACACAGCACGTAAGCAGTCAATGAAAAAGTGTAAGAAATACAGAAAATTGTGATGAAGAATCGTCGAAAAGCTTCTAAAGCCGCTGTTGATATCGATGGGATCATGGTTTTCTGGCTTTTTTATTTATTATTCATTAACTATCATGTAACTATCATGTTGATTATGATTTTGGTGCAACCGGTCATGACTTTTCACAAATCATGGATTTTTTGTCCTCACATCGAAAATGAAGACTAAAGAGTGTAATTTCAGAGCTGAGAGGTTCGACGCACACTTCTCTGGTTCCACCCACTTTTCAGACACTTGCACTTTGACCGTTCTCAATATATACAAAAATCAATATTTAGTTTGTATGGGGGGTAGTACGCCCACTTGTCCAGTTCTACTCACTTCTTGTCCGATGATTTGTATTAACTATGTATTAATTAAAATCCAATACAAAGAATTTAGCTTTAACCATTCTAAAGATATACAAAATAAAATATTTATTCTTTGTGGGAGGTACAACGTCCACTTGTTCGACTCCGCCCACCATTTAACTGATGGTATTGACTATTAATCTATTTCAACCAAATTTAGAGACTCTTACTGTTACTATTTTGAAGATACAAATAAATAAATATCTACTTTGTGTAGGCATTTAGAATTTTAGAAATTTTTATAGCCTATAGGTCCTTAACGAATATCAATTAAGATATTCAGCTTTCTATAGGACACAAACAAACAAACAAACATACATAAAATCAAATTCATTTTTATATTGTTATTATTATTATTAATTCCCATAACATTCCATGAAGGAACATGGGGACTTCTCCCAGTCAGTGAGCTGCATCCGATTCTATTTTTAAATTCATTGAAAGGGACGTACAGTTTAACACCGGCCCCGAACGGCAAATGAATTCAGAAAAGTTTTCAATAGTAGTGATACTCATAACCACTTACTAGCTAATGTTATGAGGTGATACCGCTGTCGAATAACTTTTTTCTTTTTTTAAGATGGTCTGGCTTGGTATTGAACCGACGACCTTCTGGTTGGTAGGCGGGTGTCTTACCTATCATACAACAGCGGCACACATTTTATAGAAGATTATATATAATATTGTTACGTTTTAACTTTTTTTAAAACGTTTGAGTTTTTTTAATTGCGTCGAAATAAAATAAACACCAATTTGTCGTTGTTTTACACTTTTTATTTTCTTACTTTTTACAGTATACAATTATAATTATACAGTCTCGAACTTATCTATCTTAATATTCGTTCACACAACGCTTTTATTTACCACTTTGTTTTATGACTGCAGAACAATAACAATATCGACGTATGTAAAACAGCTTGGAAAGTTCCGGAAATGTCTCAAATGCTCTCGTATCCTCTATTTTATATCCGTTAAATTTAAACATGTGAGATTGTGTTACCCAGTGATGGTCTAATTGGCAATGCCGTCAAATACGCAAATCAGTAAGGCAATACCAATACACATTATTAACTTTGTCACAAACCAAAAGACAAAAATTCCACAATACAGTACCTGATGTGGTGTATTTTCTTTTTAGGCATTTTTATTTTCGTAACAATATTAAGTGCCATTTGCAAATATGGATCGTTTAAGAACCGAAGTAAAAATGTTGAAATAGTTATGACTTATTCCAAAGGTGATTCAAACGCGGGTACTGATTTGTCGTCAACCATGAAAGTCATTTCTCACTCGGTTGTTAGGTCAACTAGCAAAGTTGTTCTATATGGAGCTTGAAGAACCCAAAAGTGATTGTGAAAAGCCATTTCATCCGCTAAAAGTGACTGTTTGGTGCGCATTATGACCTGGAGGTGTCACTGAGCCGTATTTTCTGGAAAATGAAGCTAGAAGAACCGTTTCCGTCAATTCAGAGTGCTATGGTCGTACTTTTTTTGGCTTGCAACTCATTCTTATGAACTAAACGATATGTGATTCACAAAAACCACGAGCCACTAGCTACGCAACATGTACATTTTTGGCTTTATTGCGTAAGAAATTTTCCGGTCTTGTTATATCTCGAAATGGCGATGACAATTGGCCAGCAAGATCATACGATCTGACGCTGTTAGACTTTTTATGCGGGACTACGTGAAGACCATTTCTACACTGACATTGGATCATTTCAAAGCCAACATTCGTCAAGTCATTGCTGAGATACCGCCCGAAATGCTCGAAAAAGTTTCGAAGTACTACCTCAAAATGATCGTTTGCTGCAACCAATCTGGCGACAGTTATTTAAATGACATTGTATTTCATACATAATGGCAAGGTTGAAGCATTATAATGAAATAAAAGTTTCATCGCAATACTAACTTTACTCTTGAAATCGAAAAATGGATAACCCTGTACCAACAAGTGTTTATAAGTAGTGCTTTAAGGAAAGGTATTGTAATAGAAATAGTTTAGGAAAACAAAAAGTTGTATTAGTTTTTTGATATGACTTCGTGAAATATAAACATTAGACATAAGCAGTTTTTCATTTGCAATTGACAACGAATAACTAAATGTATTGAAATGGTGTATTGTGAACAGGTGACCGCCAATATTGAGTGCAATTTTATTATTATTTTATTATTATTTATTTTTTTTCATTAAAGAGATGTTAATCAAATATTTTTGTAAAATTCGAAATGTTTGAAATAATAAATAGAATAAAAAAAGAAAAACAAATGTTGGCATTTTCATAAAAATTTGAAGGCTGAATGAACGTATGAAATGGATTGCATACAACCTACTCTCGTAATAATAAATAACAGCAACAGTGCGTTTAACGAAGCTGAACGTTATTATAATTTTTTTATTTTTTAATTTAAAATTATCAAATTATGCACACACACACGTACGCATGTAAGTGCAGGTAATATTATTTATTATAAATTTAATTTACCGTTGTGCACACGATCTGATATTTTGATTATTGTGACCCTCGGCATAAATTAAGAAGAGAATATAGAGATAAGTGGGCAAGTTATGTTTTTTTTTTAATTATATTTTATAAATATTTTTATATATGGATACTCTCTGCTATAGCTAAGTAGAGGATTTATAACATTCATATAAAAGATTTGTAATACCAATTAAAAAAAAATTATATAGACAATATGGAATTATCATGGAATTTCATAGAATTAGAGATTTTATGTAGCATGTAGGTCTAGCTGAGTAGGTTATGGATCATTTTTAAAAATTTCGAAAAATTTCAGCACCAAAATTTTAGAGTTCTACTGATAAAACACATAAATGCAAAGCTGAGTTGATTTCTTGTTGATTGTTTAAACGTCTTAGGTCCTTCGGTACATCCATATTAATCTATACATATATATAAAAGGGGACTATAAAATTGAAGTCAATACTAAGGTTTCTATGTAAATGCCATTTTTGTAGGTCCATTGGCTCGCGAGTTATTGACGTTAGATTGAACCCCCTTATATTGCATAAGTTTTACCTAAAAACAAAACTTGTTACAACATTTAAACTTTGTATGAGTTAGAACATATTTTAAAAATTGTGTATATAAAAAGCATACATATGTAGAAAACCTGCACTAGGTGTGTGGCTTCACTATTTATCAACTGTGTATTTATATGTCTATATCTTTAAAACGGTGATTGCAAGAGTCCCTGAATTTGGCTTGTTGGCTTTTTGGTCAACATTGTTTTTTGTATATCCATGGAATGGTAATAGAGAAAGGTTCTGAATTTGATCGAATTTTGAAGATGGGCGAAAATGAATAATTGAGTGTGACATGCCCCATACAAATTAATTATTGATTTTTGATATCTAACGAACGATTAGAATGGAACGTCCTAAATTTGGTCGAAATGACTTAGACAGTACAAACCATCAGATAAAAAGTGAGCATCACCCATACATATTAAATAATGATTTTTGTATAGCTTGAGAACCGTTAAAGCATAAGCTTCTAAATTTGGTTTAAATAACTTGAGAGTCAATAGAAACCATTATTTGAAAAAAAAAAATGAAATTTTCATGTGTAGAGAACGGTAACATTTAAAGCTTTCTTTATTGATCCACATCAGTCAAAAAGCCGATACAACACAAAGGCTCCTAGCAACTCGGGAGAGATTACCCTGGTATTGTATATAGTATTTCTCATAATAAAAATTTAAGGAAATGTACCCAATTTATACGCGAAAAAAACACCATCACAAAGGTGTGCGTATGAAGCATATCTAAAGATATTCTTTGATGTTTTTAAATGGTTTATTTGTAAGACGGTTAAGTGGTTCTTGAGTTTTTAAAATAACAAGCGTAGGCAAACTTTTCTATATTTATATAGGGTAAGCCATTTAAAAGTTTAAAATTAAAAATGCAATAAAACAAAAACGGTTTAAAATTTTGCCAAATTTATTTTGTTGTTGTGAAGTACGATTGTTCCGGCTAGAAATAAGATATTATTTCATTCATATAACCGCCGCGGCTGGCCTCACAGTAGTCCATTCGATCATACCAATGTTCGAGAACTTTACCGAGTGTATGGGGTCGTATCTCGGCAATGGCATCACGAATGTTGGCCTTCAAATGCTCAATTGTCTCTGGTTTGTCGGTATAATACGTGTCTTTAACGGAGCCCTACAGAAAATAGTCCAACGGTGTCAAGTCGCAGCTCCTTGGCGGCCAACTGACATCACCATTTCGGCTAATTAAACGGCCATCAAAGGTCTGACGTTATAAATCGATTGTGGCATGAGATGTGTGCAAGTTGCACCATTTTGTTGAAACTAAAAATCGCTCACTCAATACCATGAAAAGCGGGCACAAAAGAATTGGTTATCATGGTGGCGAAATATGTAATATGACATATGGGCCAATGATGCCTCCGCAGTCACTCGTAATGGGTGCATTGCCTTCAGTAAGACCACTTTTGGGTTTTCTGAGCCCCAATACGGTAATTTTACTTATTAACGTACCCATCAAGATGAAAATGAGTTTCATCGGAAAAGATTTTTATTTATTTTTTTTTGCAATTTCCGACCAGTTGTCTTTGTTTTAAAAATAAGATTTCCAATAAATTCCAATGTTTCCCAAGCGTAAATCGATGATTTTCGTTCAGTGGAGATAAAACATTGAATTTTGTGACAGAATAGAATGAAATAAGTATTGCCAGATTCGAAATAACCGCTTGTTAAAATTTAAACCGAAAGATGGCTCACCCGATATATAGATAAGAATATATACGTATGTAAATAACTTCTACCAGGTGTGCTTTGTGCAATACCCGCTTATCCAACCTCTCCCACTTTTTGCCTAATGTGGATAGACAACGAAACTTTAACTGTTATTGTTCTCCACACATGAAAATTTCCACGAATGCCACGCCAACTTATCCTCTAACGACCAATTATTGAATGATGATGTATCCTTTCCAAGAAGTTGTTTAAACCTAATTTAGAAACTGCCGAATTGTCCAATTTTTGACTGATTACTTGTTCTCGCATTAACTGTGAAGTCGTTTAGACTAAATTCAGAAACTTCCACTCTAGCCATTCTAAAAATATACAAAAATCAATATTTACTTTGTATGGGAGGTTCATCTACTTTTTGACTAATGATTTGTATTGAGTACGAACCTATTTGGAACAAATTTAAAGACTCGTTTTGAAGGTATCGACAAATAAATAGTTTTATAAAAGTAATTATCAGTGCAAGTGGACCTTTCCAATGCATGTATTGCTTCGAGTTATTAAATTAGAAGCATATCTATATCTATATACGAGTATATATATATGAAGCAGGCGGTTTTGGGCTCGCATGAGATTTTAATTTCAATCAAAGATAAGCATAAACCATATAGGTTTCAATACCTACCTTGTTGTGTATTTGTTTGGTTGAAATCGGCCCACGAGCTTGAGCGTGTTGCGGCGACTTACATATGTAAGACAAAAATTACATCCTTTTTTTTATAAACATATATGTATATCAGATTCAGGCAAAGAGCTGCTCTTTTCTTCTATTTTCACACGTACGCACTCACATACGCAGGCAAAAAATAAGCAAAAATAAACAAATAGAATTATAGACAAAACAAGTGGAAAAATGTAGTGCAAAGTGGACTAAGTGAGACACTTTCAAATTACTATCAAAATTGTAAAATGCATTAATAGTAGTTTGCCTGACGCCGATGTATATAGATATGCAGTCCGTGATTTGTGTTCACAGTTGCAAGAGGCGAAATTATTATTATTATGGATATTTTTGATAATACCATCGATTCCTTGCACTATCAATTTCAAAAGTAGTTTACCATTACAAATGCCGGAACACGTTCGGGTCATACAAAAGAAATTCATATATGTTCTGTTATGAAATTCATAAATGTTTGATAATATTCAAGGAATGATTTTGAACGATAGGAGAATGAAATTGCGTACTGTTATTAAGACTACAGAATGGTTGAATAATTTTTTTTACAAATTGCGAATATGAATAAGCACAACCGATTTTTAGATGCTTGGTTAGTTGGTATACTTGGTCTACAGTTGCTACTATGAGTAATGTCTCACATCCACTTCGTTAGGTTGAGATATTTGAGAATTTAAACTGTTCAAATACAGGATATTGCAGAGGTGTCATATAGAAACCACTTGCTGAAGGCCTTACGGCGACGGTTCACAACGACTGAACTCACATAGGAAGTGCTTAACCATCTCTTCCTCCTCCACCTCGCCGTGACAGTAATCGTTGTACCGTAACCCCATCTTGTGGGCCTGGTGTGCCTCACACTATACTCAGGCCAAGTCAACTCCATGATCCTGAGACTTCCACCTGCAGTCTGTCCTATTCAAGTAAAAGTCTAAAATAGCCCTCCTTAGTGACCCTATGGCCGATGCCATTGAGACCGGCCTTCATCAACTCGATGCTAATGCCGAGGGAGGTAACTCGCCCGCTCGCTCATTCCAATAGAAGACACGACCACCCGGAATCCAAACAGACAGCCCTATGGCTGTCCACGCATATACAAACATTTCCTCGTGCACCATTCCAAGACAGTAGTGCGCACGCTTTCCATTTGAACCATCTGGAAGAATGTAGTGTTAATTCGATCTAGCCTACATCGAGAACACTCCGAAACCAACAGCACACCTTAGTCTCAAGCGATTAATGTAGATCTTGATGTCAAAGCGACTGAGTGGATCACTCCGATTCTATTCAGAATAAGAAGAGGGATACACACCACGATTCTTCTGTTGAAGTTGAGCTCCGTGGTGCAGCAGCCGGAAGTACAATACAGTACGGCAGGGAGTTCATCCAGAATCCTAGCTTGATCAAATATACAAGTCAGTCGGCGGTAGATGCACCAACAAGTCAAAAGCCGCAGTATGGCAGGGACTCATCGCCCCATTGACATCAGCACAAGCCGCTCTTTGCACCTTACCCAGCCCCCTGATAGCTGTTGCTAACCCCGTCGCAAGCCACCACACCACAATGCCGTAATTAAATATGAGAATAATTATGGATCTGTATATCCAGAGTAAAACTGAACAAATTGCTTTATATATAGTAAGCCACCGTGGCTTTTTGAACTTGATACACATGGTTGGATTTCCTGGTCAATTTCGAGTACAGAATCATGCTTATATACTTAGCATGATCCGAGGGATGTAATTCCTGACCACATATTTTGGGGAGGCTGAAAGTTGGAATCCTCCTTCTACTAGTAATCAGCATCAGTTCAGCGCCGCATGTTGCCTAGGCTTTCAGACTTGCTTAGGTGCAATTTGAGCATTTTTTTGTATTGTTTTATAAATGTAGACAAATCATGGATTCACAGTAGCATACTAGAGGCAAAAATGAACGTGAATATAAGAAAGCTAAGATGCATATATTGATCATCTTGTTAATGGCTACACTTTTCTGGATGTGTGCGGTGTCACTCACATCAATGAAAGAAAGAGAAACCTTAGAAATAATTTCAAAAAAACCTAAAAAATCCAGGATTAAATGTATGGTATGCCTTAATTTAAAATAAAACACTTTTATCAATATACGTGTATATGTATGTATTGGTTTATACAAAGAGTCGCGGTATTGTAAAATTGATTTTATAATTCGAAATTTAATTAACCATTACCCATAAATCTCATGTAATTTAAAAAATGTATTTTTGTGTTAAAAAAAAAACAATTAATTATAGCAAATCAGAAGTATTTTCGTTTTTCTTTTGTTTCGTAAAAGGTGCCAAAAAGGCGTTGTCTGTCTACACACAGCCTGAGTATTTCAAAAAGAATGTAAAAATTGTTTTAAAAATATCTGCTGACTGGCTCGTCTTTCTAAAATTAGATGGATGTGCTATTAGCGAAAATAAATATATTTGTTGTAGCAATTGCAGATAAAGACGAAGGCTCAGAAAAATTAAATACTTGTAAACCCATACATACAAAAATAAATATATTTTTGAAACAATTTTTAATTTAAAGTGTTTTTGATTGACCTTTTTTATGTTTATTTGATTTTAAATTTAATTAAATTCTTGAGGGTTAATTAATGAACAAAATGACGAGAGAAGAGTAAAGGAAGAAATAATGGGAAAAAAGAAAAAAAAAAACAAATTAAATACGTCGTAAAAAAGTTTATAAAATTTATTATATCAAACACGCTCATTTAATTCTGTACCACCACAAAAATAAAAACAACAGCAACAACAACAACAGGCAAGCGATAGAAAATGTTTAAGAGAAACGTTCTGAAACGAAAAAACATACTTAACAGAATTCATAAATCTTTTGAAATCATAATAAAAATCCATAAATTATAGCCAATAATATTTAGTTTTTTGCTCTATGTATGTATGTCAGTATTAGCACACACACACACTAACATACAAACAAAATTTAGTGGTTTTTATACGTATTTGTTATTCTTTCACTGCTTTATTACCACTATTCCCACTATTTGTTTTTATTTTTACCAATACTTTTGCAGAGTTTTTCATTCTTGCTCTGCCTTTCTCGTATTGTTCCTGTTATTTTTTTTTTTTTATAGATTCTTTAATAGTTCCCAACAGTGTTAATGGTCGTAAGTGACTAAGCAATTGGGTGTATGTGTGTGTGTGTGTTGAATAGTTTTCATTATTTTCTCGTTATTCATTTTATTGTTGCAGTTATTGTTGTTGTTGTTGTTATTGGTTTCTTAACATTTAACTTTGTTCAACTGGCTGTCCTTCCTTACTTATAAGCACTTTGTTCCTTTTTTTTCTCATATATCTCTCTCCCCCACTCATCATCATGTTGTTTATCTCTCCAGTTCAGTACTGCCACAATTTCAAACAATTTCTTTTACAAATTAAAACCTATATAAAGGGTCCGCCATCCAACGTTTTTTTCAACTAGTGCTTATTTCGTGAATGGTAACACTTAGCTTATATCTGATTTGACAGGTAATTAGTTTTATCCTTCCAGCGCTGGGAATCTGGGCCTGCGATCAACTTACAGAAGATGCCGACTTTGCCAAAAAAAATTCATCTTTTCAGATGAAGCTCATTTTGATCTTGGCGGGTATGTAAACAAGCAAAATTGTCGCATTTGTGGCACAGAAAACCCGCACGCATACATTGAAAAGCCGATACACCCAAGACGAGACACTGTTTGGTGCAGATTTTGACCCAGAGGAATAATTGTGCCATTTTTCTTCGAAATTGAGCAAGGAGTGGCCGTTACAGTCAATAGCGATTGTTATCGGGACATGTTGAACGAATTTTTGGTTCACAAAAATTAAAGACGAGTATATTAGCAACATTTGGTTTCAACAGGACGGCGCTACGTGCCACACAGCCAAAGCCACACTCGATGTTTTGCGCCTTGTTTTTGAAGATCGCATTATCAGCCGCAGAGCTGATGTCGTTTGGCAACCTCGGAGATTCGATTTGACACGGTTGGACTATGATTTGTGGGATGCTGTCAAAGATAAATGCTACGCCAACAAGCCAGAGACAATTGACACTTTAAAGGACAATATTCGTGAAGCCATTGGTGAAATACTGCTGCACACAATCGATAATGTGCTTAAAAATTGGACCGATCGTGTAGGCTACTGCATGGCCAGCCGAGGCAGCTATTTGAATGAAATTATTTTCCATTATTAGCCGGAAGGATTGTACTTTCAAATAAAAAAGAAATGAGAAAATATTTAGTAGTTTTTTTACAGCATTTTCAAAAAAAAAAAAAATAAATAAATAAAAATTTATTTGGCGGACTCTTTATAATGACGCTATGCTCAAATTTGGAATTTTTTTCCGACGAGCGGGGCACACGATAGGTAAACCTACTTCGGTTATGCTGAATTTTTTGTTGCTGACCATTTTAGCTCTTGTTTTCGAGATTTACCTTTATTTTGAAAATGAAAGAGGTGACACAATATATATTCGCGTAACTCAAAAACGGTTTAATTTACTAAATAAACTAAAAAAACTGAAATTCCACAATAAAATAACTTTAAAGTAAGGCTAAAAACTTTTTAACCAGGCAGTCGTTTTAAAAGTAGAAGCATTTTTTATTCTTTTTGAAAAAGAACATTGGCATCATATTACTACGTGTGTGATATTTTATTAGTGAAGCAGATATAGCACTCACATGTATGTACTTACATAGTATATAATATGATAAATAAATAAAAATGTATATTTCTAAAACGACTTACTGGGCAGTTGCAACGTTATATCTGTGAGTATCATACACTGTGTGAATACTCTCTTTCTTTGTGATCAGTGGTCAAAAAGGCTTAATTACATTGTCGCATTGGAAAAGGTACGAGTAAAACTCACCACAGTTATATTAAGCAAATGGGATGAAAGTCTTACTTCAGAAATTGTAATTCAACTAACAAAATTGAAAGTAAAGATCTAAAATGGTAAAAAAATCAGAACAATTAACAAAAAAAACTTATTTTTTCAACAAAAATCTTTAAAACTGTTTAATGTTTAATAAAACTGCAAAATACAGATAAATCTACACATTTGGCAACGCTGCTCCCTTTATAAATTTTAGCATTTAGTTTTCTATTTGTGGGTGTATGTGTGTGTGTCTGTAAGAGACTTGCTTATAATAATTTTTTTCATTCATCTTGTATTTTTGTTATTCTTTTGTTGTTGCTTGTTGTGGCTCAATTTTCTCAAAATATATTTATTTTTGGTTTGTAAATTCAGTTTTTGTGTTTCATTTTTGTTATTCTACAAATAGTGTAGCATACTTTTAGGATAAAATAAACACTCATTTTGCATAGACATACAAATGGAATAGAATAAATATTGTCGTTTTCTATATTTCTTTTTTGTTTTGTAGTTTTTTTTTTTAGCCAATTTTTTAGTCAATAAAATACAAAATATTTATTTGTGCCGATACTTGTAACGATCAGCTAAAAATCTCATTGTATATCAGATGCAACATGACCTTCTTTCGTTCATCTCTCTGTAATCAAACTTTGATTTTGATACTTCAACAAAATTTAGCTGCATTAACTTCTATCGTCTATGACCGATAGTGTTGAAGGCTGTGTACTTCAGGTCATTGCTTTGAGTGGATATGTATATAATTTGACGACAGTTTTTTTTTTTTGTGCACTAGATTGGAAATGAGTCTTTAAAAAACGAATATAAAGTTTGTGATCCATAGTGCTATCAATTATATTTAATGCTCCAGTACCTTCAGTAACTCCAGCACTCATATGACTCCACATGAGTATAGACCATGTTTGTATGTTGGCTACAGAGGTTTTTCTTAGAATTCTTGATTATTTATGTTTTCATGTTTTATTTCATTCCAATGCAGATATGGATTTCTAGAATCGTATCATCCTTACAGATGAAAGCATATTCAATGTTTAAAAGAAGAGAGAGAATATGGAGAACATTTTCTTTCGACATCGTGTGCCAGGCTGTTGTTTTTTTTTTTTTAACGTTTCACAGGGTGTCATCTGGTACAACCTAGCTGGACAATATTTTTTGTTGATGTATTTAAATTTAATTGCAATTATATTAAAATGTTAATGTTAATAATCGTTTTAACTGTTTTCAGCACTAGGTTTCACCAGCAATGAGAAAAAAAATTACCATAAAATAATATTTCTTATTGCTACCCTGCAGGAAATGTCAATAGTGACATTGACAATAGTGCTAGTGACATTGTCAGTTGTACTACTGACCAGGTGTACCCATGCCAATGTAATTAGCTTGTTATTAAAAATCCAAGAGTAGACTTTAGCACTATTGACAAAGTAATCGTTTTCCGATCATATGGAGATATTTGAGGCAAAGATTCACTAGTTCATTTTAGTGATCATAGTTAGTGATCATGATTAGTTCGTTGACAATGTCACCAGAGATACACTACAACTGATAAAAAGAAAATTGTTGACATTTAACAATAACTAGTGCAGAAAATAGTATTGACATTTTGGTACTAGGAAAATAGATTGTGAGAAGGAGGATAGAGGGAGTAGTGTTTATGGACGTTTGAATTGAACTTATCCATATCGTATGTGACAGGAAAAACTTTCTCGGGAGGAGTATTTCATAAACCAACGGTCCGGGTAAAGAACGAATTCTCTCTGTAATGCGTTGTGCGATTCAATCAATCAACTACAAAGAAAATGCACTACGCGAAAAACTAGTATTGCGTGAAAATATATTGTTAAGTTTTAACCTTTTTAAAACGTTTGAGTTCTTTTTAAATTGCGTTAAAATGAAATAAAACACCACTTTGCTGTTGTTCTACAGTTTTTTATTTATTTACTACACTGTAGCTCTTATACACTTTGTCTCACTTTGTCACCAAACGCAATACACCACGAATTTTCTATTCAGCTGCGTTAATTAAAATGGTGTAAGACCATAATACACCAAAAAGAATCGAACTGGCAATACCATTAAACAAGCAGGTGGTAGCTCTCATAATTGTACAGATAACTATGGCAATTATAAAGCCTTGACACAAGCCAATAAAGCTTATAGCTGAAATCACATTCAGTTATAGTACTGATAGAACTGTGAAACACACTCCACATTATGACGGTGCCCTAAGGAATTGAAAGAGTTGGCTACCCTACCGTCATTAATAAGCAGCTTTGCCATCTGCTTTATATGGTTGAAAAGCTCAAAAAAAGACTTTGAAGTACCATTTTGGGTCGGATATAGGTCTTGTAAATATTGAGTTTATTTACAAGTAAACAAAATCAAGACATAACATTACTCAAGATGGCGAGCGTAAGAAAACTTGCGTCTAACAAGTTGAGTGACGTGACTAACAAAAATTGAGTGCTTTGTTTGCGTTTTACATATAAACAGATAAGTCATACTTGTTAGACGAACGCGTTCTTACGCTCGCCATCTAGAAAGAGGCTGTAAGACTGTCTTCATTCTGGGAATCTTCCTGAGACTGTTAATAACAGTTTCAGATATGTTAAGCAAATCTGTGATCGTGAAATGAAATCTTTATGGGCCGATCCGAACATAAAATTTTAAATTTGTTTTGAACTACAATGGTGTATTTGTATTTTGGTCGGATAAATAAGAGGATTTTTACTCATAGTGATTTGAGTTTCGAGCTTAAGAGTTTTTTGCATTTATTTTTAAATTTCTTACAAATTTTTAAATTATGTGTTAAACAATATTGAATGTAAAAATACAAAAAAGCTGCTTATCCTTGGTTGTTGAATCCATCACTAATTTACCACTTAACATTAAACAACAATTCGTTAGATGTGTTCGCATAAATAGCCTAATAATTGCATTTTATTTTATGCATTTTACTCGACTATATTTTATTCTTATCCTATATATTTATTAAAATAACCTGTCATTATAATTTTCAAAGCATGCTCTGATGAACTTCATTAAAAATTTTCAATATTGTTAATGTTGTTCTTGTCCAGCTTGCTCTAGGCGAGACACTGTGCGTTTGTTTAAACTAATAAAAATCAGAAATTGCAAAATTCAGAACAAATATCGTAAAATCGTGAACATGTGTTTGTTTTAGTCACTTTGAATTGGCAAAATGACAGGTTGATGATCATTTTTTGAAACCACTATGCAACATATGGAAACAAATTTTCTGACCATGGATAACTACTGTATGTTTTTCATGCGCTATGGTCGCCTAACTGTAAAAATCATCAGCATTTCAGATTTTATGGATAAGTTATTTTTTTCGAATTTTTTTTCCAAAATGTTGAAGAGGCTGTTTCATACATCTTATGATAACTTTGAAATGACTTGTTCGATTTTGCTGAACCAATGTTAAAATAATTCCCAATTATACCAGCTTTAAGTCATTCTAATATCATTTATTAATATAACCCGTATTTTGGGAGTTAATAAGCACCAAATGATATATTTTTGATTCCTAAAAATTCATAAAAAATAAAAAGCAGCAAATATTTACCCAGTTTCACTATTTATTCATAAATTTGCATATAATAGAAATATAATAAACCATAATTCAATAAAATCGTTTGGTAAATACATATTTTATTCTCAATAAAGCGAAAGTACTGAGTTTTGAAAACAAAAAATATTTTTGCTGTAATTGACGTTAATCCCGCTAAGCGTATGAGTGATATTTATGAGTAAAGGAATTTGAGAAAGAAATATCGCTTATATGACACCCATTACATATAATTACAGGAAAACATTTTTTTTTTCAGGTACATACTTTCATTTTATTGGGAATAAAATATGTATTTACCAATCGATTTTCATTAATTAGAATTTATTGTATTTCTATTATATGCAACTTATAAATACATAGTGAAACTGGTAAATATTTGCTGCTTTCTATTTTTGTGAATTTTTAGAAATCAAAAATATCATAAATAAAAAAAATATATAATTTGTTTCTCAATAACTCCAAAAATACGGGTTATATTAAAAGATGATATTAAAATGACTTAAAGCTGGTGTAATTTGGAATTTTTTAACATATGGCTTAACGAAATTGAAAAAGTCGTTTCAAACTTATCACATGATGTATAAAGCAGCCTCTTAAAAGATCTCACATTTTGGAAAAAAAAAAGAAAAAAAGAAATTCAAAAAAACTTATCCATAGAGTCTGAAATGCTGATGAGTTTTAAAGTTAGGCGACCATAGCGCATCAAAAAAAATTCATTAAATATCAAAGATGTTTTTGCTTGTTTTATAGTGTAATTAAAGATTTTAGGACAACTTTCCGAAATTTGTTTCTCTATTATTTCAGCGCTTAATAGGAGTTAAAAAATATCATATAGATTTGGGTTTTCAACTAATTTTCTGTTAAATAGTGTACTTACTAATAAGATTGCTTTAATAGCCACTAAAAATTCTTACCTGCAAAGAAAAGAAAAGAAATCTTCATTAAAGAATATTATAAATCTTCATTAAAGAATATTATATTATTACCCGCCTATTCCGACTTAAGTCTGTATATATGCTCTCATATTCTTTATATTTACGTGAAAGCCTCATTTCTCTAACGATGTTTTTTAAAAAGTTATTAATAAAAATCACCTTGACCTAAATTGATTTTACATTTGGTTTCATGATTGCCTGTGCATCTTTAGTTTTGCAATAAATTTCTTTCTAATGCGGTTTCTCAACCTTTTCTGAAGCACTTTTATATATAAAAGGTAATATTTCTCAAAAGTATAATTTTTGACTTAAGCTGTTATTGCTTGTTACCACAAAATTATGATAATTTTTTAATTTTATTTAATTCAATAATTTGTTATCCTTATCCTTAAATGCGGTGTAAAATATAAGTGTAATTAAACACATTTTCTAATTTGGTTGCTATGATTTCCTATAATTGCCTGAGGAGAATTATGATATAAAATTTGTAAAATTTAATTGTTACTTTATTTCCTTGACATTGAATAAATCTCTTGTTTAATTTGATTATCTGTAAAACATCTTTTTCATAAGAAGTTTAAAAATCATTTTAAAATGTTTCCTTTAAATACATACACTTCGACACACGTATATCCGACTTTTTATCCTATTTTTGAAATTAAGAAAAATAAAATGTTGCCTTTTTCGTAATAATGCTAAGAGAAATTAAGAGAAAAATAAAACAGAAGATAAAAGATGTAAAACAATAAGAAATTTATAAAATAAAAAGGCAAAGTTTATTACATTGGCAGTATTACCTCGTATTATAAACAGCAGCAGCAGCAATAGCTGTAGCTGTAGCAGTAGCGTGAGCAGCAAAGTGTAATGATATATGTATCTGTATGCATATAACGATAATAAATATATTTTATAATAAGCCTAGAAACATTGTCATAAAATATACTAGCAAGTATAATATTACCAACCAACAAAACGAGGGACGGACGGACGGCTAGAGATAAAAAATCCATAGACAATATTATTAAAGTAAAATTAAAAGAAAAAGAAGTCAGACAAAAAGGAGAACCAAAAAATCAACATTAAACATTGGTTGCTTCTGTCTTTTATGGAGTTATTAAAAGCGGATATTGTTAATAAAACAAGTGAGTAATTTAAGGTCGATCGAAACAAACTAATTGATATCCTACGGTGTCTTTAAAAAGCCAATGTCGGCTGTTTGGTCCGTTAAGATTCATCGATTTTCATCATCGATTTCCATCATATTCGGCAAAGTACAAAATAGTTTGGAAGAGCATACACACACACACACTCTCTCTCTCTCTCTTTAATGCATATCTTCTACAGAATGTAGGCGAATCACACCTAACTGATATTACATTTATAGATAACAATAAAATATTAATATATTACTTTTTTTTCTCCATCACTGCTCTAGAGAGCATTTTCGCCTTCCACAAAGCATCCACTGCTTTGTTGCAGTTACATTAATCAAGTTGATTTTCTCAAGCTAAGTATCCACTGTAGCTCTACTCCATATGATTGTGTAGTGGTGAAGATCCTTGCTTAGCGATGGTGGCGATCTATACTAAGCATTCACAGTAGGTGTCATTTTGTCCTGATCATTCGGCTGATGTTTGTCATTATGGCCAGAGATAAGCTGGAACGTCAGCGGGTCTTATTCTTTATTTTTTATATGTAGTTGTTTGGAGGGAAGTTTAAGCCTCCTTATTAAACGCACGAACCCACAATTACATTTTTTTTCATTGTGTCCTACACCTCGCCTCCCCCATAAGATATTACTTATAATGTGTGCAAATTGTTCCCCTTTTGCCGCAAGTCGGATTAGTTATCGAATGTCAGTCCAAGCTTTGATATTTTGTAATTAGGATATCTGTTTTCGTCCTATTCCATGTCTACCCTCTACTTTTCTTTAGAGTCTAAGAAGAAACAATTAATACCTTTCCCCTCTGATGATGTGGCAAAAAATATGTAGTTTTACGGACCTTGACGGTATAAAGTAATTGCCGATCAGTATTTAATCTTCTCAATATTTCATCACAAGTTCATGATGCTTCAAGAAGTACATGGAATATAGCAGTAGCATTTGATCATACGGATGCGAAGATGAATATTGACAAAACATTTCCTTATATTTATAAAAGAAGTTCTGACCATTTCAATTCGACATTTGATTTCCTTGTCTGCTGTGCAATTTTAAGTATATCATGCATCTAGATGTTAATAGCAAAACGCATGGTCCACTGAATTGTTGTTCACAGTAAGTTGAGCATTTGCATTTGTAGTTACCAGTAATTGGCATCTTTTGTAAATGAGCGTTTGAATTGCTCTAAAATATTTTGATAGCGTTGCGCATGACGCTTATAAGTCGGTAGTCGCTACAAAATTTGGGGTTATTTTTCTTTGGGACTGCTACAAAAATTGATTGTAAGCACCTGGAAGGGAAGTTGCCAGTGTTGTAGATTTGATTAAATTAATTTAATTATTCTACAGGTAAGTCATCAGGACCAGGAGCTTTTTTTGTTTTTCATTTTTTTATTAGCAAATATTACTCATCATTTTTTATTACTAGGCAACTTGGACAATCCCCGACGGCTAAAGTATTAGAGCTTCAATGTAGTTCTTCCACTCATTTTTCCACTCGCTTTCTTTTCTGTTAGGATTCGATCTTTATTGCCCCTTAATGTGGATGACATGTGCTTCCGTTGAGTTCCGCAAAATTCTTTTGCAGTCTGTCGATTTCTTCACATTGGACGTGTAATCATTTATACTTTCCTAGATGACATTTGGACTTTATCAATCGCGATCGTATTCAACCATTAATTTTAATATGTCATCCGCAATCGAAAACTGTTGAGGTTTGTGTTTTCTTATGCTAAGTGTGCGAGTCGATGTTTCTAAAAAAAAAACATTTAGCCTCCATAGGAAATTTGATTTCGGAGAGTTCATTTAAAGATTAAAAGAAATAAGAGACCAAGAACTCCTGTCGGGCAAGGGATCTTTATTTTGAAATTTGGAATAATTTGGAGAAAAATTATAAACAAATTGCTGAAACAAAATTGGCAACTTTTAAGTACTAAGAAGGTGTAACCAGGGGCTTAATTTCCAGTGCAAGTCAGTCGGTAGCTCAAGGTAGGAGAATCACATTTAACTTGGCTATCGATAAGTGATTGTCATATCAGTTTGGAACCTTCCAAACTGATTGACTCTGGAAAAATTAATTAGAGGTTAAGAGGGATGGTAGTACTGCGAGAATTTGGTCTCTTGTAAAAATCTTAACTAGTATACGGTTTATGCATAATATTCCTCCCAACTTTCTTGTTCTAATGAGCTTCGGTACTAGATAAGCGCCTAGATGACTCTTTCTAAAATAAATCAGTGATGTAAAACTATCGAGTATAAGATGTGCTCCAGTGATTCAATTTTCTAATCAGAGATTTTTCGCATTGGATTTAATACTACTTCTATGCTATTCAAAAGTTCATTCAGGCTGCAATGTCTGGTCAACAGGCTGACTGGCACAGACTATTTTTAGATGGCTTAACACAAGATTCAAATCCTCTCCCACCATAGTTGCTCAGCAGAAGTTTTGATTGTGTCAAACCTTTTTGCTTGCGAAAAGCATACGCCTCCCGTTTTACGCGCTCGAATGGAGCACAAAGCTTGGCCTAAAATGACTTGATTGGTGACAACAAATATAATTCAGATGGGAATAATGGCAGTGTACTTTACTTTATGTGTAGTTGTATTGAAACTAATTGTGCAGTAAATGTTAGGATTGTTCTCAACCCCGAAGCGATAAATGTGTAGAGTTAAATACGTCGTGCTTCGTATTCACTAGGCGAGTGGGTACGTAAAATTAACGTCTTAGTCTGACTCCAAAATATACTGTCCTTTACAACGTTTAAAAAAAAACACAAGTAAAGTTGATTTGTGAGAAAGCGTAAACAGTCGTCCATTCAAAAAATGTATAGAGAATGGCCAGACTTTGTGAATTTCATTCATCAAACCAAGAGACAGATTTTTTCCTCTGCTGAAGTTGGCTTATTGATATTTCATAGACTAGCTGACAACCGCACTGTTTTTCAGGTAGTAGTCTTTGCTGTTGACAGGACTGCAATAGCATAGGGAATTGAATTTCGCAGTTTTGGCTCTCAACATTTACATAGACAGTCTCGCAGTGATGGAGTATAGTATGTACCAGAAATCACCAGTAATCTCTAAATCAATTGGGTTCCTAACCGTAGGGTCTTTTTAACGTGTTGCTAACATTAGCCCACGCTGGTGTAGGGCATGAAAAAAGAATGAAGTAAGAAACACACGTGAACAAACGAATAATCAAAAACACAAACACAGCAAAACGCGACAGCAACATAACGTTATTACAGGCATCAGCAAACATACTCGTAGAGTAACAATTTAAAGGCGTTTAAAATGAAAATGTCTTTTGTTCTATTAAAATAAATACGATGATGATAATGACGATGATTATGACGACGACGACGACGACGACATTAATAATAATGATGATGATGGTGATGAGAGAATAACTTAAAATTAAAAAAAGAGCAAAAAAATTCCAAAAAGACTGTGTGTGTGTGTTTAATATGTAAAATAAGTTGCGTATTATAATGAACGGGAACGGTATGAAATTAATTAACGTTACATGCTAATGAAATTTTAATGTCCCGTTTTTTCTCCATCTTTTTATTTATCTTTTGTATATAAGAACCGTTGTTGTATTAAATGAAATATAAATTTACTGCTTTTTACAGCATAAATAAGTACAGAATGTGGATGAGAGAGAGAGTGAGAGAGACATAATATTATAAAGCCATAGACTCACACCTATACACAGTGTTGCCAATTTAGCGCCATTCGCGCTATATTTAGCGCGTTTAAACTACCGAAAAATCGCATTTTTCTTTTCAGTGCTTTTTTCAAAAAACGCGCTGGGTTAGCGCTTTTCTACCTGCAATTTTTTTGTAAGAAATATAAATTTAATAAATTCAATAAACTCATTAATTTTCATATATAAACTATTGACTTAAAATGCTTCATGCTGTAAGAATTACGTAGTTCTAGATAGTATATGTGAAAAAAATAAAACAAAATAGTGTTTTTGAAACGTCTCTCGAATCTAAGAGCCCATTATAAGTCAATGATCTAATCTGATACCAAGCCATGCTATGGGTTTTTCTTTCAATCTGTCTTCTCTAGTAATGAGCTTGTCTTCCAATTCTTTTGTTTATCTACGAGTTCCATTCAATGGTTAGTTTTACTAAGTGGTAGTTTGATTTCCTCAAAGTGTGCCCAGTCCATTTCTATCATTACAAGAACTTGGTGTGATCTAGTTTCTGGCTAGAAAATTTTCAAAATCCACCATAGACAGTGGCTTATAGATGTCTAAATGGAAGAGAACGACCTATAGAAATCAGTCGACTTTAATAGGTCTAATATGTTCTTAATATCAGTGCTTGAACCTCCGGACGTCATGAGAACGTCAAAAACACGGGACATTTCCCTAATTTCTGATTCAGAAATCCGAAGATCGTTGTGTATTAGCGTTGATTGATTCATATAACTTCGATTTTGAAGATTTTTATTCGCAAGCTCACCCTTTATGCTTCTGACTGTATAGAGTCAAGATTTCAATGCATTTCGCAATGTCTGTTAGCAAAGACATAGATGTCATCTGAGTAATCAAGGTCTTACAACTTTGTGTTAAGTCCCAAGGTTATACCACGTTGCAACAATATCAACACTAAAAAATTAAAAAAGTTTTTAAGTTGTTGCTTTGTTCTAGATCGTTTTTTAATTTCATTTTTTAATCATTCAAATTATTTCAAAATCTTTGTAAACGTGGAAATTTTAATAGTAGAAATAGTTTTTTTAAAATTTGAGTAAATTTGTTGGATTTAAATATTATTAACGTTTTTTTACAGTGCGTTTGGATTACAAAAAGTTATAGACATTATAATTTAGTGCTCTTTAGCGCCTTTCGAGTACTACGTCTGCGCGTTTTGATCATAAAAAGTTGACAACACTGCCTATACTGCTATGATAATAAGAGAGTATTTAATACTACAATGGGTTTATGAAAATCTTTTCCCTTTATCTCTTCAGCTTTCTGAATATGATGCAACGGTGTATGTGTGCTTATTTCATATTGTTTTAATTCGAGTCACTTTTTTAATGTAATGGGTTAAAATCAAGACTTTTGTGGTATACAAGAGTTTGATGTGAATTATGGATTAATATTAGAACAGTGTTGTTGTTTATTAATTGCTCATATTTGTGAGATTAACTGTTACACGGCTTACGTTGATAATGCCATCTGATCGAAATTTAATCATTTAAGGGCCGAAAAGAAATTTATGAAAAAATTTCGTTTATGGCAATAAGGTTTAAAGCGATTTTTTTAAATTAAAAAAATAACTGTTTAAATTTTCAATTTAACCGGAATTGCCCGTTTGTGTCCATATAGGCACAACACAATAACATGTTGCTAAGAGAGATAGCATATATTAAAAATTTCTTTTGAATACCGGTATAATCTACTGTTGCTTAATAACACATCATTGCTTATTAATACGATCATACAAAACTACTATATTATGCTACAAAAATAAAAATCAACACATAGTTCCGGGACAATAAGGGTTAATTATGCTTTGATACCAAAAACCACTATAAGTGGTTGAATTTATTGCCTTAAAGCAATCTAGTCATTTATCGAAATAAATTTTGGTCAGAAAACGTTCCAAGATCGAAATGCAAAATCACCATCAGTAGTGCGATTTAGTCGTTACACTAGGCGAAAAAAAACTCTCTATCTCTGGCTCTCTAGCTCTCTATCTCGAATACAACGAGAATCCGTTTTTGAAATTTTCCCAATACTTCTAAAATCTTGAGCTAATCTTACAAGCTAAAATCGTAGTTCAATAACAACCGACAGGTTTCATCCTGGATTTCAAACCAAACAATTTTTTTTAAGTTTTCATAGTGACTCGTATCATTTAGACTTAAACTCTATATAGTCAGCAGGTAAAAATTACATTCTGTTGATGCTAATAAATAAAAGTTTATTGCTTAAACCTATCGACCCGAAAGTTACTTATAAGCAACTTCAGGTTTTATACGTTTTATTTTAAACAAAAGAGGCAAACTTATAGTTTCACGCAGTAAATAAGTTAATTGTGGTTCCTAAAATAGGAAAGGCAACAAAAATAATAGCTATTGACATACTTAAGATATTTTATTTTGTATGATGTCAAACGAATCTCCCGTTATCAATTTTAACCCACAAGAAAAAAAAATTAAACAGAAATATTTAAAAATCATATATCTACATAATCTTACTTATAAAAAAAGATTATTTATATAATAAATTAAAATATATAAAAAAATTGTATAATTTCGACCCAAAGTTGTTTGTAAACTACTCAACAACTATTGAACTAACGAGCCCAGTAATTTGAAATCTTCTAAAATTATTAATTTATATTATTACGAAAATAAAAACGCCTAGAAGGCAAATGCACCACATTAGTGACTTTGAGACTGTAGTGTGGAATTTTTGTCTATTGGTTTGTGTCAAGGTTGATAATGTGTTACCCTGGTATTGCCGTACTGATTTGTATATTTGACGGTATTGCCGTACTTATTTGTGTATTCGACGATTTTTGGGTAACACAACCTTCCGCGTTTAAATTTAACGGATATAAAATAGAGGTTATGAGAGCGTTTGAGATATTTCTGTAACTTTCCAAACTGTAGGCAGTTAGGTACGTAGGCAGGCTGCTTTACCTACGTCGAGATAGTTATCGTATGCAGTCATAAAATAAAGTCGTTTAGGCAAAAAAAGTGTTGTATAAACGAATATTAAGTGCAAGATAAATAAGTTACTGTAATAAGATAATTATTATTAATTCTTCTCTCAGCCAATAAACTGCGCCCAATTCTATTTCTAAACTCATTGAAAGCGACCTACACTTTAACGCTGGCTCCGAACGGCAAGTGCATTTGGAGAAGTTTTCAATAATAGTGATACTCATAACCAGTTACTAGCTAAAGTTATGAGGTGACATCGCTATCGAAAAATTTTTTTCTTTTTTTAAGATGG
Source organism: Wohlfahrtia magnifica (assembly GCA_023159175.1). Lineage (NCBI taxonomy): Eukaryota > Metazoa > Arthropoda > Insecta > Diptera > Sarcophagidae > Wohlfahrtia > Wohlfahrtia magnifica. The sequence continues at coordinate 1,481,474 of JAKWBJ010000490.1, read as the reverse complement.
TCTGGCCTGGTATGGAACCGACGACGATCTGGTTGGCACACAAATAAGATAAACTGTATAAAAATAAAATGAGGAAATAAAAACTGTAAAACAGCAATAAAATGGTGTTTATTTTATTTTGATGCAATTGAAGAGAACTCAAAAATTTTTAAAAAGGTTAAAACGTAACAATATCTAAACAGCACAGGTGTCGCAAAAAATATGTTTAAACAGTTGATAAAAATGCGGGGTGACAAGGGTAAAGAATTAAAGTTAAAGAAATAAGCGGTGCCCATATATCGGATTTCATTTCAAAATTATATTGATTTAAAATAAAGCGAAATATGTGAAGAAGTTTACGTTATGGCAGAATTTGGTTCGATAATAGATAGATAATAACATAAGAGAAACTAACTTTTGGACCCAAGCAATTCGTATCATGGCTGGTTGCCAATATAGCTTAACCTAAATTTGTATACTTTTATTTCAAATCCAGACAAGATCTAGGGAGAAAGTATTCCGGAATTGCCTCAGCAAAACCTCTTATTTTCCGCGGGGAAATAATTTGTAATATTTCTTAACGAGTTTCTTCTTCTTACTTTTAATCTCATCTACTCTTTCGCAGATAGCAGCAACCTTTGTCATCCATATTCCTTTGGTCGTAGGCCAAGCCTTTGGGAAAATGGGGTTGGAAAGGCAGATTACATGGCAGGTATCACGTTTACAAGCGACTTGGCTAAAATCTCCGCACAGACTTGGTGGTGTAGTGTTGTCTGTGACTATGAGCAATCTAGATATTGAGGAGTCAGATGCTTTCGATGTTCTGGACATGGGAATTCAATGTGACGGTCGTTGGAACGAACACATTTTTCCAGAGTTGAAGAATGCTTTCAAGCGTCTCGGCTTGTTGACATGGTGCACCCTGGTGGCAGTTCTAGAGAACAATAAAGATTTTTAATTCATCTTATGTATCAATGCTTAAATGTTTCAATATATCAATTAATTTGTAATGTTATATTTTATCGAATGCTTTTTTGTAGTCAATGGTCAACAAGAAGACATCCTTATGGATGTCACGGCAATTTTGAACAAGAACCTGTATAAGAAACAAAGGTTCCCGAGCAAACTCAGTTCAGCAGATATGTTCTTCACATACCCTAAACGGTTAATAATAAAAGTAAACTTTTCGTTTAACATAAACATCATTGTTATTGTGATTATGGGAAGTATGCAATATATTTGTTTGTTTATGTTTGGATGTTGTGTGTGTATGTTGGTGTTTATCCTTAGTTCCGCTTTACATATTGTTTCTATATGGGGGGTGTTGTTTTCTCTTTGCTTGTATTTTTTATGCTTCTAATGTTATTTGTATTGCAGTTGTCGTTATCTTTGTATTATAAAATATTTCATCTTCATTTATATATTTTTTTTTTACTCCACTGTTGCTTGATGATACGAGTATTTGTATTTTTTTTTTACCATTTTTTTCTCTTCCTTTTTTTGTTTTGGTTCATTATTATTATTATCACAAGGCGTAAATTACTTTTTATATTCTTTATTAATAAAATTTTGCATTTTTTATCTTTATAACTTTTTTGTTGTTTTGTTTTTGTGTTTCTATAATCTTTTGCTTTGTATCCACTCTGCTATTATAGGGGAAATAATAGTGATACAAAAAGTTGTTGTTTTTCTTTTCTTTTTTTTTTCGTTAAACTACTGTGAGACCCAGAGTTTGTTATATGCCTGGTTTATTAATTTGTGAGTTAAAGTTGTGAGAAAAAATATGAAAAATAACAAAATGGAGAAAATACGCACATAATTAATGAAGGTGCTTTGATATTGAACTAAAATCTCTCTCTCCCACTTTTCTTTGTTAATTATTATTTTGTAGAGCAAAAAAAAAAAAAAAGAAAAAAAACAAAGACAATAAAGTCTCCTGTAAGAGGACCTTTCATTTGTTTTATTATGATTTTATGTATTAATCACTTTGCGAATTTTGTGAGCCTTTGTAGCGTTTCTAAGCGAAAAATTAATTAAATTTTGTAAACTATGATAGTAAATGGTGGGAAAAGTAGTAAAGGATAGCTCGAAGTGGTACTTATGTTAGTGTTAGGCTTGACAAATTTTAAATGAAGGAAATCAATATATAACCGAAAAAAAATCAGTACATATTAATTACACTAGTTTACACGATTTTTGTACATAAGTTAAAACATGCATAGAGATGTTAGTTTAGACACTCTAACTATGCGAAAAATACAAAAAAAAAAAAATTTAGGCGTCAAACTTTTGAGATATTTATTAAAAACGAAAAAAGTCAAAATAGCATCGATTTAGAAATAAATAAATAAATAAATAAAAATTAAAAATAATATATTGATGAAACAATTCACCATGCTCCTTACTAATATTTCCAAAATTTTCTGCAAAAAAATCAAAACGGGAATGTAAAAAATTTATTTTGAGGAACATATTACCACCCATCCGTTAGAAATTCTTCAGCAAATCAGCACCTATAACTTTGTAACATTACTTTTTTTAATTGTAATTTTTCATTGTAAAAAATCGCCAACACACATAGAGATAGATATACTCTTGGCTAAGTAGCTTTCACAAATGTCAAGCTATGGAAAATCAACAACAGATGTACCATCCTAACAAAAAAAAAAAAACCTAAAATCGGAACGATGGGACCGCCACACGGGGTTTATTTCGGAAACTTTTTGATTAGTATACCATAACAGTACCTAATGCACAAAACCTCAGTAGGCTTTTTAGGTTTTTTAAAGTCTTTAGATTGCTGGAGTTAAGCTAACTCACTAGCTCTCTTTTAGAGCTAAGAAATAGGTGTTACAAAGAAAATAAATAATGATATTGTTACGCACTATATTGTACTGGTAATGCCGTACTGATTTGTGTATTTGACGGTATTGCCAATTCTTTGAGTAACACAATCTTGTACGTGTTTAAAACTAACGCACACAAAATAGAGGATTTGAGAGCGTTTGAGACACTTTTGGAATTTTTCGAAATTGTAGGCAGTATGGTAGATAAGGAGGCTGCTTTGCCCTTGTCGATATGGTTATCGCTTTGCAGTCATAAAGTAAAGTCGTGATTAGACGAATCTATAAGTGTTGAATATTTTATGTATAAGCGAATATTAAGTGCAAGATAAATAAGTTACTGTATTAAGATAAGGTGTATAAAGTAAAGTGGGGAAATAAAATCTGTAAAACAACAACAACGTGGTATTTATTTTATTCTGACGTACATTTGGGTACTGATTTAAATGTTATGCATGCAAATCAGCATATTTAACCAGTACATTTACTGATAAAATTAAAACGTCTGTCAAGCCTAGTTAGTATTGGTATGTAAAGTTTTGTGCAGGTACAATAGATAAACAAATATCATTTTGTGGCAGCCTTGTTGAAAATCATTTTTGATTAAATATATAAAAAGAAAAAAATACAACGTACGATGTATCATCTGTAATATTCATTCATTTTTGTTTTTACAAATTTTTATACAAATAATGCAACTTAAGCTTCGATTTAAGCATTTGATTTAAATCTACTTAAGTGTACTTGTCACCTTAAATTTTAAGATGAATTCTTTTAAAACAACAATATATTCTAGGAATTTACTATCATTTTACCATAAATATTATTATCTTTTTTTACTTAAAGACAAAATGGCTTATATTTTACAATAAAATATTAGTTTTTTACTTATAAATCACTTCATTAGATTACACAAGTATTTGTTGTCTTTCAGTAATATTTTACATATAAAAAAATTACTTGCAATTCTAAATAAATACTCTTAAAAGTTTTGTTGTTGTATTTACTATTGCATGTTCTTATCCTTGACTATAATTGGAAAATACTAGGAAAATTTAATATTTGATTTAAAATATATTAAAAAAAAATGTTTTTTTACAAATTAAAAGCATTATATTAGAAAAAAAATAGATATAATGTAAGATGAAACAAAATATATACAACCAATAGAGAGAAAAAAAAAAAATAAAAATAACTATAAAAGGCATACACTGCTATTCACTTGATTAGATTCACAATTTTCTTTACATTCAAATAAATTTTGTTTCGATAGTTAAGTGTGAAAGGAATTAGTTTTATTAAATTTTGAAACAAAAAGACCAAAAATTGCTATAATTAAAATTAAGGGATTTTTAGTTAATTTTTTCTTTATAAATAACAAATTTGGACCATAATCTTTTCGGTCATTTAAGCAGATTCAGCGTTAGGAATTTCAAAAATAGACTACAAAATATTGTTACGAAAATCAGGTTAAGAACCCTTATCGTTTTTACATCGCTAAAAAATAAAGAAAAGTTACAACAACTATGTATTTGTTTATAAATAACCAAATTGACAACAACAACATAAAGAGAAATGTAGTAAATAAAAATAAACGACAACAACAAAGCAAACAGATAACGAAACAAGCAAGAAACAACAACAATTCAATAAGCACTGAATAAAAGACGTTGTTTACCACAGAACTTAGCGAGTAGATTTTATTGGTTTGAACAAAACGTAAAGAGAGTTTAATTAAAACAACAATCGGTTTGGAAGATTTTGGGGTGGAAGGATCTGTGTAATAGCTGTAGAACACAAAACTATATAATAAAGGATCTTAACTGAAAACTAAACATAAATTTATTTTTATTTTAATTGCAATTTACGAACTTATTTAATAAACGTTTTTAAAAACAAACAGCACTTAACAATATATGTTCACAATATTTTATTTCATATAAAATAAAAGACTACAAAAATCCAAAGATTTTCTGGACTTGAAATAAGACTATATGATATATAATTTTTTGATGCACTGAGTTCAAACCCGTTTTCAGTTTATTACCATCGGCGTGGCAACTTTTTCGCACAAAATATGATAGTTATGTTAACAAAATTCATCATAACTTGAAAACGACCTGACCGATTTTAATGCAAGTATCAGCAAATGCTTACGAACAAAATTGCCTATAAATCACCTGAATAACATTATTTTGTATTTACAACAGTTTAACTTTGACCCAAATTAGTGAACAAATTTTTTCTTGTAAAATTAATGCAATTTTTTTTTCTTTTAATTCCAAAAAGTTATAAAAAATTCTTACAATAAAAATTTTAAATTTTAAGTAACCCATAAAGGCAGGTACCTAACTTTGACATAAAACATTTAATACATTGTTAGGCAATACACAAAAATTATTAAAAGAACACATACTTATCAATATGTAGAGAAACATTATTGTTTCGAATAACTAGTCATCGGGCAGATGAAATGTTCGGACATATGATTTGGTGCTTGTATTTTCTCGTAAATCCACGTGTAGAGTTTACGCAGAAATAACAATCATGTTGGTGATTTTCTGGCTCACTCCATATCATTGGTTTCATAAATGACATGATCTTACTATTGCCGTCAAGACAGCACTTTAAAACTGATGCACAAGTACTACAACATATTTTTGAAAAAATCGCCCGACCTGGTATTGAAGGAGCTGTAAAGCTAGTAAGTTAGGGTGTGTTTATTGTTGAAGATAACGCCCCTCATATGGTTTGACAGGAAGCGTAAAAGATGGAAATCCGTCTGTACAAGGTACTGAAAATAATGGTGGTACTAAATTTGATACCATTCGAGCTTTTGGAATGCGAATTTGATGACTTGAGTAACATGTGCCTGAAGTTGTCGTGAAATTGCATGGTTTGGCTTTGTCAATGAGGTCTTTTCAGTCGAAAAGCCTTTTTAACGGATGTCCTTTTTTTGAATGCCTTTCCAATTAAAATTAGACCATTGTTTTGTTTAGGCTTGACCCTTAGCTTTGACGTATCTTTTGTAGCCACACACTCCTTTCTTTGCTTCATTTTTATGTACAGACACTATTCTCAATCTCCCGTGACTATACGGTACAAAATGTGCTGTTTATGATCACGTTATCTTTTAAAAGTGCTTCTTTAAAAGTACAAACTTATTCCCCAACTCGACGAATGCTTAGCACTTTGTATAATGCGTTTTGACATAGCTAGGCTTGCTGTAACATATGTTTTTGCTTCATTTTCACAGTAGTCACTAGAGTTACTCTATGAGTAGTTCCCTTCATATATTTTATTTTTTTTGTAATCGGACATTTTTTTTATGAAATTACTGCCAATACCCCGCATTTGCCCCATTTTTGAAATATGGGCAACATCTTTAATCTTAATTTTTTTTTCCTTTGGCTGAGGGTTTAATGTGACACATTTTGAAAAACTTGGGAATACTAAAATTATAACAGTTTCTAACCGTTTTTAAAACGCTTTTACCCTTAATGAATCTAAGGAGCTAGAGCTACGGTCACATTTGTCAAATTTTTGACGAAAAAATCTTAAGGTTTTTGGAAACTTGTGTTTCTTGAAATAAGACATGAAAGTGCGTATAAGTATGAACCTAATCAAGTGAGCGACAATGTATAACAAAACCAAGCATCCTTTTCCATTCCATTTTCAACGATACTTTACATATGCAAATTTTGTTTTGAGATTTAAATTGTATAGAGATTTACATTTTTGACTTTTTTTGTTATTCTTTTTTTTCTAAAAGAATTTCATATTTTCTTTAGCTTGTCCATAAAATATTTCAAATATTTCTGTGTGTTATTTAAAACCATTATCGGATATTTTTAAAATACTGCCAGCAATTTTAAAAAGAACAAGAGGTGTCAACTAGACAGCCGGTAGTAGTAAAATATCTTAAGAATCCATAAAGAAAGTTACGTAGTTATAGTTGTGGATATACCATACAGGGGAAAAGCGTTGTGTTGTTAAAAAAAATGTCTCAAAATCAATATCGTTTGCTGCATTTTTCATATTCACTCCCATAGACTAAAGTTCTTTAAATGAAAAATATGAAATTTGAAAAAGGACATGACAGTGATTGAATGTATTTTTGATATAAAAAACAAATTGAAATTCTATACAAATTTATTTTTAATTTCGTTTTTAAATAACAATAACAACAACAATTAAAGTTTATGTTTTTTTTTCTTTTCTGCATATAATAGCCAAATTGATTGTATAATATTCTAGTCGTTTGGGTTATTATTTTAATTTCTGTTGGTCAATTTTTCAAATTTGAACAACAATTAAATCAAATACGAGAGAGGATAGATAACAAGAACAAGAGAAATATTAGCCTGGAATACTTGATTTGAATTAATTTATACACTCATATCACATTTTAATTGATTTAAAGATAAATACTCGTTATTTAAATATTTATTTAAACGATTTTAATAAATAATAATTATTGTAAATATTTTGGCAAACGGTAAGCGTTAAATTTGTTAAACAAATAAAACATTATTCGTTTGAAATAATTAAATGAATTAAATATAAAATATTGAGAACAAATAAAATTTATAAAAAAAACACGAATTTCATCCCTAAAGCAAGCATGGTATTGGGTTTAAAATTTCGCACGAAATGCCTCAAAATACATATAAAAATATTTCGTAATGTTGAGAAAGCAGTACTCTGTTCTTTTTACGAAAAACATGTGAAATTTTTATGTCAACATTATTTTCCAACAGCAACAAATAACATGAGACTCACTTATTTCGTACGAAATTTGAAGTAGTAGTAGGGACGTAAATACTGTTACAATATAGAATATAGTCTTGTATTGTATGGCTAATGAAAGCTAAGCCCTATGTCGTTAGTCTGCAACGGGAATTCCAAATTCACCATGGAGTAGTCAGAAAAGGTGAATCGTATCGTTGTTTTAGAGTTTTTAAAAACAGAAAAATTAAGTTCGCTGATGAAACAATTTGAATCTCACAGTGTGTAAGGTCATGTTAGGAAGCATACCCTGAGTTTATACTAAATATGGTCATCATTTAGCTGCAGGCATGATTTTGGAGTATCTCTTAAGAACGACTTTCGAGCAGAATTTTATGACAGCTCATAAGGCTAAAAGGATCAACACTTTTCACAAAACAATTGAAAATCATTTGTTTTTATATAAAACTTATATCAATAAATAAATATATAACAATTCTATTCTAGAAATATTCATTGCCGTTAATAATTTCGAAAAAGTGTCACAAAAAGGGTATTTAAGTAAAATTTTTGACAAAAAGGGTATTTTAATGTAAAATGGGGTCAAGTTTTTTGTGAACAAAAAATAAAATTTATTTCAATTACAAAAAAAAAAAAAAAAAAATACATTAAACTAAAATAAAAGTAATTATACATACTTAACTTATAAATCAATGTTAAAACTAAAAACAATTCACAGATACATTCATATATTAGAAGAAGAAGAAGAAATAAGTTACTTTTTCAAAAACGTTTTAGAAATACTTTTTCTGTATTTTGTAATTAATTCTTTACTTGGATTCCATTCCTTTAGCTCCGATTGGAGCAAATTTAAGGAAGAAAGCATGGATTACAAGTTTCTATTTTAAGTTTGTTTCTGAAAAAATTCTTTCAGCGGAAGCACCACTATGGTGTAAAGTAAATATATAGGATGACCGCCGGGAAGTTATACTACTTTGTTTTGCCGCCATTTTGATAAATATTAGTCTTGACTATTCATATTTGGCAGTAGTGAAGTAGAGACGTTGCAAATTTATTATGAAAGAATAGTGAGAAAATCAAAGTGTTTTTTAATCGTTAAAACATTTTATCAAAATAAATCATCGATTTTCATAAAAAAATCAAATAGTTATGTGAATAACCAGAACAGTCGGTTATGGGCAATGGAAATCTTCAAATATTTCCTCAGTCACCTTTACATCCATTAAGAGTGACAGTCCGGTGTGCAATTCGGTCAGGAAGAATCATTGGACTTTACTTCTTTGAAACTTTAAACGGCATAACGGTAACTGTCAGTGGGAAGCGATATCGTGATATGATTGAAAACTTTTTAACGCCACAACTGCATGCTTTGGACTCGACTAACATGTGGTTTTAATAAAACGGTGACACATCGCATGCAGCCAGAATTTTAATGGAATTACTGCGAGACCTCTTTCCACACCAAAATATTTCAAGAAATGGTGATGTTGATTGGCTCCGGACTTCTTTTTGTGTGGATGTCTGAAAAGCAAGGTTTATACTTACAAACCAAAAAACGCTGGAGCAACTCAAACAAAATATTCGTGATGAAATTAATGATATACCGCGTGAAATGTGTGAGAATGTAGTGAACAAATTGCTCAAAAGGGCTCGCATTTTTGAGGCTAACAGAGGCGGGAATTTATCTAATATTGTATTCCATACATAATTGCTGACATTAAATAATACATTTATCAATATAAGAGCCATTCGCTTTCATATGATCAAATATTATAAACAAACAAATTAGTATACCTTCCCAGCGGACACCCTACATATGCAACGAATTCAACGAATATACAGAACTATTATGTTTGGACTTTCGAAAACGGCATAGTGTAAATCTATGCGAAAAATGAAACAAATATATTACTTTATGTATAAAATATCCTTTAAGTTAAAAGAAAAATAAGAAAGAAATTCAATTTTCTGCAGAAAAGTATACTTTGCAGTATTAAGGTGGCTTATTATCAAAAAGAAAAAAAAAAATCTTAATAATTGTTTTATTGTTAAATTATATTTTATAGAACCATGTTTATTTATTAAATTTGCTCTTTATTTCAAATAATTTTTTTTTTTTTTGTAGTTTAACTAGAATTATTGTGTCATCCTTTAGCAAGGGCAGTCTTAGAGCCTTTTTTGTTTTAATTGCACTTTTTTGTACTAAGTGATCCAATTTGTGAAATAATTCGTACTATAAGTAGTATAAAGCCGTTTAGGAACAATGCTTGCAGTATGCTTTGTATTGTTGGAAATGCCAACTTCTAAAAACACCCATTTTATTCATAGGTTGCCTCGAATCATATTCCAATGCCAACCCCAGCCAATACATGCTCTATCGTGAGTATAAAATTTTGAAACGTTTTGTTTTCGTCACACTTAGATCGTTCAAAAGAACTTTATTATAAAATTTTGATACTCGCGATAAAATATGTTGGACAGTTTTCTTATGGTTTTAAGTATTGCTTGCTGAAGCCTGCTGCTCATCTATTCCTCTTGATTTACCCACAAACTTCAAGTTAAAATATATTTTTATACATAAGTTAATATAATTAAATGTTTGGGAATGTAATACTTACTTGTCCATTTGAATTCGCTTTGTTGCAATTATGAACATAAGTATGTGAATATGGATGGCAAGCAAAACTACAAAATTAAATGGAAATCTATTTAAAAAAATTTAGGAAAGCTTCTCGCTGTCAAAACTTAAGCCGAAATATATTTAAAAAAAAAAATGTAAAAGCTTCTCGCGAACCACATACATGAATCAGAGCATACCCGCAGTTGATCATTAGTTCATTTTACACCATTATCAAACATTATATGAAAACATAGATATGCATAGAATAGGAAACTTGCATAAAAGTCAGTTGTTTTAATAATAATAATATCGAAGGCAATTTTTATATATGTATATGCTCTCAAAACTCATGTATGTTATGTATATATAAAACATGCATGTATAAAAGCTAAGTGTATTGAGACTTTTCGCAAGAAATTGTAGAACTTTTACTCTTTTTCAAAAAGAATCAAAAAGTGGCATATATTTTGTGAAAATGATACAATGGGACTAATACAAAAAAAGGGTCATAAAAAGTCTCATTGCCATGAAAAAGGATCAAAAGTGATACTCTAGTATATGGTTTTTGTTTACAAATGTAAAACCCTGTAGCATATTTTAAGGCATAAAGGTGACAAATTTGGGAAAATTGCTAGATGACTGCATTGGATGCATGTCAATTTTTCCGTACGAAAAAATACCTGCTGCACAACATTTATCACAAATTTAGGATTTAACTCTAATCTCTTAACTCTCGTGTGGAAAACCACAAACTATGAATTTTGTTTATGAATTTGAAAGAGAAAAATGTAGTTGATATTCTTGAAATTTCTTGACTTTTTCTGCCGCATCAATTTAGCACAGAAAATATTGTTATGTTTTAACCTTTTTAAAACGTTTCAGTTTGTTTAAATTGCGTTTAAAATAAAACAAATACCGTTTTATTTATTGTTTTTTACTGCTATATTTTTATTTACTACGCAACAACCTTTATACAGTTTAAAACAAATTAATATTCGCTTATACAACACTTTTTATTTCCGTTTTAACACGTCTTTATCTGACGATAGCCAAACACTAACTAAATGACATGTAAGTAAAACAGCCCTTTATATAGCTAATTGTCTGCATTCTAGAAGGTTCAGGAAATATCGACCATTTTCTATTTCCATATCCATGTAACGTAAAGGTATTCGATGTGGCAGTGCTTGACATATACCAAAATACCACAATGCAGAGTTGTATTTTTTGTTCGTAACTATATATTAACTGAATATAAAGCATTTTTTTGTCACGAGCTATTTTAAAAGTAACATTAATTACCCTCGTGTGCGGTTTTCCACACAAATTATATTTCTATGCATTATTCACTAATAGCAGAAGTTTTTTCATACCAAATATCCGCTTAATATTAAACAAATGGTGTGAACTATTGTCTGATTAACTCAACTCATCTGAAATATCGTTGTTGACAAGCTTGGTTGCTTGTTTTTCCGCAGAAGATGCAAGTTTGATCGATATATGACTTTTAAGCCTGAAAAATATGGATCTAAATTTTGACTATTAGTTTGCTCTAAAACGTGTTACGTTTGAAAAATCCAATCGTATTTAGGTAAATTAATTGGTGGTTTAGTGGTTCACTCCTCTTGAAGGTCTGATTTCGAGATCTGGCTGCCTTCTCCATTCATAAGCAGGTCTACTAAGGCGTCTTTGGCTCTGAGGGTTTTAGTCTTTGATCATTCTGCCATTTGCGCCTACGAACATCGACTTTACGTTGGAGTGAAAAATGTTAAGCTTAGTCGACAGATGGAAGGAACGCTTGTCTTGCCTTGTCTTGCCTAGTCTGACTTTATGTCTTTACAATATTGAGAAGCTTTTCAGTTAATGTAATGTGTGTTCTGTTGCAAAATAGTTATATAAATTCTACACTAAAAACTATGTCTGGTAATACTGTACAGTAGTATAGTGTGACTTTCAAAAGATTTAAAAAAAGATTTTTAAAATTGAATTTGTTACGATAATACTACTTCAGGTTTTCAAAAATTAGAAATTGTAGTAAATTCCATAGTTTTGGACCATCAAAGGTGTACTTATAAGCGAGGTTTGTTGACTTTTATTTTTCATGTTTTCAACAGGCAACGCATTCGCATTCAACGGATACACAGTTTAAAATGGCATTAGAATGCAATTGTTGCAACTTTTAACATTTAAATACAATGAATCACATCTGTATGGTTATTAAGTATGCGAGAAAGAGTTGTTATATACACATACACACACGTTTATAAAAATACCTACACTTATACTCGTACATACACACACACATGTATACAAATTTACAAACGTATTCTGTTGCATACATAACAGGAACGTCATATGCGGGATATTTTAAAATCACAGCCACATCACATCACATCACAGCACATTCACGTGAATTGTTGCTGCTTTTTTGTTGGTGTTTTTGTTGTTAAATAACGAGACATTATTACACACAGCCATAGAGTGATACACACAATTGGAGTTTTTGTTTTTTGGATGCGAAACGATATGAAACGCTGGCAACGTACCTTCTATAGTGATATATGGACGAGGTGAGACATTATCGTATGAGCGATTAATAATCGATGTTGGCAATGTTGTATCAATGGGCATACCAACACAACCACCACCACCACTACTACTATACGAGTATTGTTCATGCAGAATATGCGTAAGTTCAGATATCGGATGTGCCTGTTGCTGCTGTTGCAATTGTGCTGTTGTTTCAGCTATTGTTGTAGCTGTTCTGGTTGTTGCTGTTGTACCTGTGATATACAAATTAAAATTTTGTTGTTTTTGTTGTTGTGTGCTTAACTATAATAAAATACAAATTTTCAAATGAAATTCTGAATGATTGTCGTTTGCTAATGGAGCGTAAAACTCAAATTTCGTTTAAATTTCGCTGTGATTTTTGAGTATCCGTGTGTGTGTGTATGTGTGTGTGTGTGTGTTGTATTGAAAGAGTATTATTTTTGTTGCTGTTGTCTTTCTATAAAATGATTAACGATTTCATGGCACGTATTTATTATGTGTTTGACAATGGCAGTAGAGTTGAGTTATTGATAATGTTGTTGTAGGAGTGTGCTGTATGCTGTATGCTGTATGTTGCATGTTGTAGCCCAGTAGTCGTTTTATTATTGTTGAGTTGTCATTTGTTGTGAATGATACTATTGTTGTTGTTGTTGGTGGCAATTTAATGCTATTTTTTGTACTATTACCTTGTTTGTTTTGGTAAATTGTATTAATACGTTGTAATTCATCACATGTCGCCTCATCGTCATCATCATCCCCGTGATTGTCATCGTCACGTCCTGTGCTATCATTTGTCGCCCGTTTCTTATTACCGCTGATATCTCTGAGAGTACCTGTCATAGTGGCATAATCATCATGTAAAGTTTTTGCTGCACTTATCTCCGTAAACGATGCGGCCGTTATACGACTGGCATCTGCATTGTGAGCTGAGTTATAGGGTATGGGAGTGGTGGCACGCACTAGCAGGCCAATATTATGACCTTCCACCTGTGGCACATAAACGACTGTCATTTGGCGTGTGCTGTCACCAGCAGTGGAATTTGTTTTTTCTCGCATTGTTGCTGTTTGATGTAAATGATAGTGTTGCTGTTGTTGGTCACGTGTTGGCGCTGGTATTGCTGCTGCATTTAAGCCAAATGGTGAAGCAGCTCGTGTTGGTACATGTGGCTCAATTAATGCTACTGGATACTTGCGTATGGGTGAATCTTGTCTGTTATCTGCTTTCTGCTGCTGCTGTTGTTCAACATAGTTCTCGTTTGGGTAGCCTTTTTCTAAAGCATAGGACGGTGGCTGTAGCGGTGTTGTGGCTCTTGTTAGCGTGTTAACATTTTCGAGAATTTCTATAGCATTAAGACCAAATGGCGAGGCAGCTCTTGTTGGTACATGAGGTTCTGCTAAAGGAGCCGGATACTTACGTGATGATGATTCATCATGCCAAGGTTTGGGTGACTTAGACTTTGAACGTTTCAATGTATTTTTAATTTCAACTGAATTGAGGCCAAATGGTGATGTGGCCCGAGTTGGCAAATGAGGTTCAACTAATGGTGATGGATACTTGCGTATGGCTTGCATAAGTTCTTCATGTTGACGTGAGTGTGAGGGTGATAGCGAACGATGTTTTAAAGTGGGTGTTATTTCCACAGCATTTAAGCCAAATGGTGATGTGGCACGTGTGGGTATATGGGGCTCTCTAAGAGTGGCAGGATACTTTTTTATATCTTCAATTTTATGTGTTTGTTGTTGCAGTTGTTTTTGTTCGTAATAGTGATGGTGATGACAGTGTTGTGGTATTTGTTGTTGTTGCTGCTGGTGCGGTTGTTGTTTTCTAGTTTGTATGCGTAGATTTGATGCTGTTGTTGATTGCATTTCAACGTGACCACTTGACGTGCTACTTGCCGTTGTTCCAGTCATCGCTAAACTCGTTGCTGCTGCAATTTCATATAATCCTTCAATTGTTTTTGTAGATTTTTTTACAATTTGTTTGTCATGCTTTGGCTTAATAATGTTAACCGTAGTTGTAGCTGTTGTTGCTGTTGCTGCTTTACTTTCACTTGTGCTTTCAGGAGGGCTTTGGCTAAGTGCTAACGTTGTTTGTGTTGATGTGGTACTTTGTTTCACATCCTGCCACGGTATTTGACGCTCTGTTATATAGGGACTAGGCAGCTCATAGGATGATTTATAAGTGTTACTTAATTCACTGCCACTGCTATGATTGCTGTCACCCACTTCTTGCTTCTCCTCGTGCTCATCCAGTTGCTCGTTCTCTTGATTTTGTTGTGATTCTTTGTTGGCTTTTATTTTATTATCATCCTGTTTGGTAGCAACATTAGTAGCAGCATCATCACCCTGCTGAGCACACACATGTTTATTCGGTTGCCTTTGGCTAGATTTTCTATTACTGCTGACCAACACATCGTTGGTATTCTTGGTTAGTTGCTGTTGGTTTTCGTCGTCATAATTTTTAAATTGCTTATCAGCCATTTTGTCAGCAAAATCTTTAATATGCAATTTCAGCTGAGATTCATTACCTTTTTTAGATCTCAGATCATTGTCATGATGATTACAATCAACTTTACCGGAGGCATTTGCCAAAACGTTAACGTTGCATTTTTGCAATGTAACCAACACATCCTTTGCTGCTGAGAATGATGATGATGTATCAGTAGTAGTAGTTGCTACTGCTGCTGTTGAGTATGCTTGTGTTTGCTGATTTAAATTTGATTTGATCTTCTGTTCATCATCGGCAAACTGAATAGTTACAGGTGATGTTGTTGGTGGCGGTGGTAGTACGTGTGTGTTAACAAGATTTTCTTTCGATTTATCTTCTTCTAACTTGCCAAGCGTGTCAATTACTTGCTCGACAAGCTGTTCCTGCTGATGTCGTTGTGTTATAAAATCAAAAACGAAATTCGTTTTCTCTTTCTTTTCAACCTCAACATCATTGTCCTTGTCATCCTTGGGCGTTGCCATTGCTGCAGTCAATTTCTTTGTCGCATCATAATAAAAAGATTTGGATGAAGCTGTTGCAGGTTGCTGTTTTTGAACTGTTATTAACTTCTTGTCAGTGGCCAATAATTGCTCATCTGCCACCATATGTTGTTCTTCTTTTGTCTTCAATAAAGCTTTCGGTGTAGCGGTGGTTGGTAGCGGTGGTGGTGGTGGTGGTGGTGTTGGCGGTGGCGGTGGCGGTGTTGGCGTTGCTTGTGATGAAGCTGGAGTTTGACTTTTTGCTTTATCTAATGGAATTTCCTTATTTTCTCCCGCTGTTGCCACTTCATCTTCAATAACAACATATGATGGCTGGCAGGCTTTGGGTTTGGTTTCAAATTGCAAGTTAAGTGGTGTTGCCTGCCTTTGAAGTTGGGCAATAATTGGTTTCAACTCTGCTGCTGGCTTATCAAACTCACTCAAATGAGTGGTCAGCAAATTTAGATCCATTAAAACTTTATCAACTATGGGCATATTTTCTTCTTCTTCTTCTTGTCCCTTTTCTCTATGTGTGTATGTCTCCTCCGTTTGTACATTCAAATGCCGACGTAAGGGTTTAACTTCCTGCATAATGTTGGTAATTTTTCTTAGAATTTCCTTTAAAGGTGTTTCGTTTTGTTGCTGCTGCTGTTGTTGCTTCTCTGATTGCTGTACCTTTAAATCATTTTGTGAGACTAATGGCTGATCAATTTGTATTTGTGGCAATGGTGTAATGTATGCTAAAGACGATGATGTTGCAAGAGTTGATTTTAATGCTGTTTTAGCATTTTCAATATATGCATCGATTTGCTTAAGGTGCTCATTTATGGATTTCTGTATGTGCTCATATTTTGCAGTCAAGTTGGCAATCTCTTGCTTAGCTTGTTGTTGTTGCTCTTGCTGATGATGACTTTTTGTTTCCGTTTCAGCAACTTTTTTAATTTGTGGCTCCTTTTGTATATGCTGTTGCTGTCGTTCAGCTTCTAAAGAGCGAACACTAGCATTGGCTAAAGGTTTACCAGTATTAGCATCACAGGGACCATAAAGATACTCACCATCTGTAAAATAAACACCTATTTCTTGTGATTTATCTCTATTTGCTGTTGTTGGTGTGACTCCAGGGAGTCTACTGCTGCTATTCATTTGCTTATTACGTTTAGTGTTGACACTTGTTTGACGAGTTAGTTGTATGCCATCAGGTGTGCTGGGTAAATGGGTAACATATGTTGCTGGTTCAGTTTTCATTTCATCAACATGCTCTCTAACTTGTTGTTGTTTATGTTGCTGGCTGTGTGTTATTAACATTGCATCATTACCATATAACTTCGTTTCATCTTTTATACTGGCCTTTAGGTTATTGGATTCCAACCAATGTTGCATTATTTCCTCTGTAGGTGAGGGTACAATTGTTATGGCAGCTGGTATGTAAGCCACAGTATTATCCTGTAAATCTACAGAGCGCAAGTAAATACAAGAATCATCGTAGACTGTGGGGTCTTTTAAGGTTTGACTTTCAGTTTGCTCTGGTTTTTGTTCCTTATTGAAGGGCACTGTTTTTGATTGATGATGTTGGGGTATAGCAGGCAGTGGTATATGTTCCAAGTCATCTGTTACAACTTTTTTAGGTTGATTTAAGGACTTTACTTGTATGTTATGTTGCTGGGCATCTGCATCGTAGCATATCTTAATTTCTGTAGCCAATTTCATAGAACGTTTCTGCAATTTTGGTGAACCTCTGGGCTTCTGGGGTGGCAACTGCTTGTGCAGCCTTTTATCACGTCCTCTTTCCAAGGAATAGGCCTGACGCCTGTGGCTCGTTTGGTTAGCTACAGGTTTCATGGTGGGATAGGCATTAACGGCTGCCAAAAGATTTTCATAACTATACCATTTCTTGTCACCGGCCAGCTGTTCGTAGTATTGCCTTTTCGGTGCGACCAAGCCAATATTTTCATCGGCTGCCTTAGTTTCGGGATGAGAAAATCCCTTGGCCAGTGGCAATGTATTCGTTTGACATAGCTCATCTTCTTGGAGTTCCTTTAAAATACTCTCTTTTGTTTTATGGGATTTTTCTAAAGGCGTTTTATCCGTTTGTTGTGGGACGGATTTCTTTTGAATATTTTTTTGTCTCGACAGCTCTTCATGTTTTTCCAAGTTAATCATTTGCTGTGGTTTACTAGCACCCTTATCCTTTTCAACACCACCATCATTTCTGTTACGCCAGTATTGTTGTTGTTGTTGTTGTTGTTGTTGTTGTTGTTGTTGTTGTTGTTGCTGTTTACGTTGCTGTTCTCTTCTATGCCTTACCTCTTGGGCGGTGGGTTCAATTATTCTCGTTGGACTATTAAATTTTTCGCGTATTATATCAATGCCGTGACGTTTATAAACGGTTTCGTCAAATTGTAAGGCGTTGTCCTGCGATGTACTGAGTACATGCTGCACAACTTTACTTTCATCAGCAGCAGCCGCAGCATTATTTTTCAATTGAAGTTCGTTGTCAGTAGCTGTGGCAGTAGTGACAGCAGTTGGTGGCCAACTGTGATCACGTTTATGTAAATTTCTTCGTGTTGCCAGGCGATTTATCTTTAAAACCGTATCCCGGTCAATTGTTATATCGTGTTGATGGCTTAAGTATTGTGTTTTGATTTGTTCCAATTGTTGTTGATGCACCGGGGTATGTGGCCGCTGTGGAAAGCGTTGCCTAGAACGACTCTCTCTTACACATTTTTTCAATGGCTCTATCATTTGTTTTTAAGCGTCACATATTTTTATTACATTATTTTTATTTTATTTGATTTCATTTTTTTTAAAGGACAAGGACATTCACAAACACATACAGAGAGAAGAAAATTATTTATTATATAAGTAACTGTTATATAATATTTTTATGGTCGCTTTGGGGAAAATTTCATATTCGATACGCTGGCTGCTGTTGCTGTTTATATTTTTTCGGATTTTTTTTAATGAAAAAATTTGTTGTTTTTGTTTTACTTTAATAAACGTAATTTTTTATTTTTAAAAACATAATAAGCTTTTATTGCTTATCTTCTGCTTTGTTCTTTTTTATTTGTTTTTTTTATAAAAATTTCTTTTGAACATTTTTTATGTTCAAATAGATCATCTGAAAAAATATGATTTTTTTTGCTCAGAGGATTGTTGAAATATAAAAATAGATACATAAAAATCATAGTAAATAGACTCAGGCTTGTTAAGTATTTATAAAAAAATAATAATTTCAAATTACCTGCAATATTTTGTAGGATTTCTTTTAAAAAATAATTTTAATAGTCTTGCTAAGAGCAGATAATAATGGTTTTGTCAAAGTTGTTCATTATAATTTACTTGACATGTATTTTAAGATTTATATACTGTGGCTTTCCTAATAAAATTGCATTTTATTATGAAATCATTAAAAATCCCAATTTAGAACACTTAGCCATATGGGTCAATAATCCCTGAAATTTGAAAAATAAATCAAAAAGTTATAAGCGATTGATCAAAACTTTTAATCACTATGTACTATGTACTGCTTTCGAATGATAGATTTCTTGTTTAGAAATAAGGGCCAAATAACGATAAAGTAATAGGAGGTTAAAAGTTACAACGCAATTACAAATTATATTCTAATTAATACGAGCATAGTAAATTAAAACATATGCTCAATTTTGTGCAACAGACTAGGCTCTCTCTCACTACACCCTTATCCATCGGGTCAGTTTGAGGTGTTTCGAAAATTACAAAAACAGATCCTTGTTCTACTCAATAGGGCCTATCAGACAAATAGTATTAGTTTTTTGTGTCAGTCAAATATTAAATGGGTCAAATGACTCCTTTCCGACTTTCTAGTGCTAAACGAGTATTTGGAGATGTTAAGGATCAATCCGAATGTGTTTTTAAGTCATTTTTTGAATGTGGGCGAAACTCAGATGTGTCACAATATACGAGAGACCAAAGAATGATTAAAACAGTAGATTTCCTCTGTTAAAGATTCCTTAAGTCTATTTAAGTAAAGCATACGTCATTTAATAGATCTGTTCATTTCAAATTCTCCAAGAATCTTAAAATCGGTTAATATTTTGCTAAGGTATTAGCTTATAAGTGGGTTTAGGTACAAAAAAAAACGGCTTTTAACCCGTAACTCGAGATTTTAGAGATGGCAGGAAAATTCTAAAATCAGATAGTTTTTGTACTTGATACCACCTATCAGAAAAATTATATCACTTCCTTTATTCTGACGCGTTAAAAATAGTTTCATTTTTATTGTATAACTTAAGTTGTTTTAATAATTTTTTTGTTGTTTTTTGAGAATTTTGTGAAGCCTTAAATAGAGTCTTAAAAAAGCATAACTTGTTTAATTTCATCGTATTTTAAACTACTGAAATAACGACTAGATTCCCAAGAATAATGTTTTATACTTTATTCTGACGCTCACAGTAAGTACAATATAATTGTTTTTTTTCTTAATGTCTCACAGTCGATACATTATACATCGAAGAGTTAACTTAGCATTACGCTTATGAGCAACAAATGTATATTTGGAATGTTCTTAACCCCCTAATGACGAACGGGACGCATGTGTTCCATTTGGTTTCTTCGTCATTAAAGATACATTCTCCAATGGATTTTGATCAGTATCATTTAATAAAAAACAAATACACTCTGTGGTATTCGATTTAACATAAATTGGGTTTAGAGGCATGTTCAAGGTAAAGGTAAAAATGAAGACGAATTTTTTTCTTTTCTACTTTCTCTTTTATTCAATATTTTATAGTAGTGAAACAAAGAAAACACAAACGGTTATGTAAAAAATAACATGAAAAATTTAAAAAAGTCCCCAGAACAATCTTATTTCTGACAATTTGTGGATACTCATTGCTGTAATCATTCAAAAAAATGCTTTGAACTCATTATAGAAAATACTTATAGAAAATATTATGCCTCTATGCTCACCTTTTATGCTCATAATAAAGTTTGATTTGCTGAATTATGCACTTGATTAGAGCGTCTGCTAAAACAGAAGGGACCTCCTCATAATGGCTTATATTTGGGATTGAAACCTGCCCCTATAATCAGGGTCAGTATAAGCCGGACAAACGTAATTTTTATCGACTTTCAACTAAATATAAACCATTTAAAGGTTTTTCGGACTGAAGATTATCTTCGATTTTTTCTCCGATCGCTATATCCGTAAATCTAGCCAAAATACTCACATTCTTAAGGTTTAATTTCAACACATTTTCTTCATAGTCACTTACCGATGTTTACAATTTTAGTATCATTTTAATAGAACCAATGTAATCTGCTCATTTTCAAAAGTAACTTATTTACATAAAAAGGAAAATATGTTTTCAAAGTCTAACTAAAACCGCAAATTTATTCACAAATTGCTGAGCTGAAACTGTTGGACATTTTACTACAAACTAATCAGCTGAATTAGCACTCTTATATCATGAATGCACATTGGCATTGTCTCGTTGCTTACTTTTTGTAACAACAAAATTTGTTCCCAAGATTTTACCTTTGATGACGAATTGGACACATATGTTTCATGATGTTTCTCGTAAAAGGAGGTACATATTTTTAAATTTTGACAACACTTTGGTCTTAAAAATATGCGTTTTCAAGGAAAAAGACGCTATAAAATTGTAAAAATTCCCACTGGGAAATTCTTTGTCGTCAAAGGGTTAAATATATCAATTTGTTGGGAAAATTTTGTTTAAAGCTGTTTGAGTCAATTACAGGCTCTCCTTTTTATAGCGTTTCTTGTTCTGTATTTTGATTTAACAATCAAACTTCCAAAGCTCTGCTTAGACGATTGTCTCTCAACATTGTTAAATGGTCAGATGACAGAATTTTTTACATCTGACAACCATATCATTGTCAGAAAAAGCATATACACGATGGATTGCCACATTTAGAGATAAATGTTTTGCAACCGTATTAACTGATACATACGTAGATAAATTGTGGTAGCAATTTCCCATTGTGTGGTTCGTTGTCAGCAAAATGCCAGATCTGACAATATTGTTAGATCTGATAATCGTCTGTATGGAGCTTAACATTTTTCTCCTTTTCTGTGTATGTGCTTTTATAATATTTTATGGCGTACTTGGCCAGTCTTGGATATTTTTATTAAAATTTATGAAATTTTCCTCAAAACATTACTTAAATTAATTAAAAATACACATACAGAACAAGAAACAACGAAACATAAGAAAATATGGAGAGATATTAACACAAAAACACATGATAATTTGTAGTTAATCAACACAATTTTTTGTGTATCTTGGAATTAAAAAATACAAATTGTATCTATGGTATAAGGAGGGGTATACAAAATTTTCTAAAAATTGGACTCAACAAGAACACAAACAAGTTCATATACATACATAGATAGAATCACGACCATATAAAAATATTTTCGATTCTGTATAAAATGTTATTTTTGTGTCGTTTTTGAAAATTCTATTGAAAAACAGAATTTTTCAGAATGTGCTTGTAAAATGTGTGGCTGTATGAAATGTTATCTAAAGACAGGCATGGGATTACTAAATTAGCTTAAAATGTTTAAGTTAAAACTACATAACACTTTGTTTATATAAAACACTACTTATTGTAGGAAAATATTTTGATATTAAGAATAAAAAATTTCATACACTCCCATCTCCGGCTTTGAGGTGGGCATACTTATTTGCTGACGATTGCAGATTTATGAAATTAAAAATAAAAAATTTAAATAAAAATATAGCCATGAATATAATATTATTCAATATTCTTGTTGTTTTATATGAAAAAAAGATTTGCGAATAACATTGAAATTAGCAGCTGTTGTTAAAGTGAAAATTTTTTTTCTAATTTTTTTGTATATACTTGTGTATATTTATAAATATTAATATACATATACTTCTCGTAAATTATAAAAAATATATGTTGTTGTTATTTTGGCATTATATTGATACATATAAAAGAAAATATATTGAACATATTTCAATAGAAAAAGTTAAATCAGTTTGGAGAAAATGGAAAATCAATTTATCAACCTTTTGTATAAATTTGAAAGCCTTTAAGAAAGTATTTGAAGGAAAAAAATTAAGTTAACAAAGGTATTCGTTACTATATCCTATTTCATGTATAAAAGAAAAAAAAATGAAGCACAACATAAGGTTGCTTTGCTAGTATTTTTCCGAAATTGTTATGGGGAAGTCTTTTTTATATGTGCTTTTATAAAGTAAATAAAATAAAAATAAAAAGTAAAAAATAATATTTTTCTCCTAGGCCTAGATTTTATAGAAATTTCCTTCACATGTTTTCTTTTTGTTTAAAATATGTATTTTTTTTTATAAAATAGATAAAGATAAGATAAAGCTCAACAACATATTTTAGAGCCTACAAAACAATTGTCAAGTGTTAAAAATATGTCTATTGTTCAGGATTGCAAAAAAAATTCGGGCTTTAAAAGAACCCCAATCCACCGGGTCTTATTGACTTTTATAATTGCTTCCAAAATTCGACAATATTTTTTGTCCATTGTTATAACGACGTTGTTTTATTATTTATGACGCAATCTTACACTGTTGTCGGTGACCCTGTAATCAGTAAAGAAACAATTACTGTGTTTGTACTGTAGATTACGAGAAAAACGGCCAAAATGTAAGGAGAAACATGTAAAGCTTTCCTTTTGCATGACAACGCTCGGCCCCGTCTCGCAATAATTCCAAAAAAAATCAAATATTCAAATGGGATATCGTATCGCACACAACGTTTTTCCCATCTGGCACGTCACTGCTTTACTTTTTTCGAAGGAATCGAAACAGTGTTGCCAATTTAGCGCTTTTTTGGAAAAACTAATTGCAATTTTCTGTAATAAATAGAATGTCACTAAGTACAATTAAATCTTTAATTCATATAACTTATATACTATTATTGTGAAAACTATCGGGTGGGCCATTTAAAAGTTTAAATTAAAAAATGCAAAAAAACAAAAACTGTTAGAAATTTTGCCAATTTATTTATTTATTTTATTATGTTTTGTTGTGAAGTACAATTGTTCCGGTTAGAAATGAAATATTATTTCATTCATATGGCTGCCGCTGCTAACCACACAGTACCCGATTTGATCGGACCAATTTTCCATCTGAATTGTCATTTAGTTAGTGAAAGGTTTGTCATTTACGAATATGAATAGTTTAACGGAGAAAGCACAAAAATATTTAAATCTTGAAACAAAAGTGAAGTGATGATTCAACCTTAAAAAAATTTTTTAAGCGTAGAAGCTGACTTTTCGCTCGCTGGTTACGTCAACAAACAAAACTGGCGCATATGGGTCTCAGAGAATTTAGAAGTGATTGTGGAAAAGCCATTGCATCCGGAAAGTGACTGTTTGGTCCGCATTATGGTTTGGATTTGTCTTTGGGCCGTAGATATTATTAAAAAATTCTTATAGAATTGAAAATCTGAGTACTAAAAACAATTTTTTATGAATTCATTATATTTATCTACTTTTCAATACCAATTAACACTTTTTTATAACGAAATTTGATTACAAATTGTTAAGTTTTAACCTTTTTTAAAACGTTTGATTTCCTTTTAATTGCACCAAAATACAATAAACACCACTTTGTTGTTGTTTCACAGTTTTTCTTTTCTTACTTTTTACAGTATACAATTATGACTATACAGTCTCCAACTTATTTATCTTAATATTCGTTAAAACAACACTATTACTTACGTCCAAGCACGACTTTATTTTATGACTTCAAAACAATACAGTTATCGACGTAGGTAAAGCAGCCTCCTTATACACTTAATTGCCAACAGTTTGAAAAGTTCCATAAATAACTTAAACGCTCTCATCCTCTATTTTATATCCATTAATTTTAAACATGTAAGATTGTGTTATCCAAAGATGTCGAATTGGCACACAAATCATTACGGCAATACCAGGGTAACACATTATCGACCTTGACACAAACCAATAGAAAAAATCCCACAATACAGAACAAAAGACACTAATGTTGTGTATTTTCTTTTTGAGCATTTTGGTTTTCGTAACAATAAATTAGTATTTAATGCTTTTTAACGTCTTTTATATAGATGAGCTGCGCGTTTTGATTATAAAAAGGTGGCAACACTGATCAAAAATTGGCCTCAAATCTGGATCGCTTTATATATTTATATATATAAATTTGCAAAGATGTATGTGCTCTAATCAAATCAATCTCGGGATTAAAATATAAAATGTTTTATTTAAGAGTTTGAAAAATTAAACTGATAATACAAAACAGTACTATTGTTGGATTTAATTATTTTTTATCATAACCTGGTAGATAATTCATTGGCATTTATTTTTTAAATATAATTTCTGAAATACATTAATATTACCAATATTGTTGAAGCTTGAAGTTTTTTTCGTACCATTAAATTGCAATATATAAGTAAACTGGGACCTCAAAGTCGAATAGTTTCAGTTTGAGATAGGCAACTACAAATTCCTCGTTGCAGAGAACACAACTGAAGTTCGGTTATCATCTATACACAATGTTCACGAAGTTCATGCATAGAAATACAAGAATAATAACTTTAATTTTTCGTTTTTTTTTAATCAGAAATAGCCAACAAAATCGCCAACTAAATTGAAAGACGCCAGGTCGCACAAATTTTTAAAATGGCCAAATCTAACAGCCCTGGCTGAAATACGTTCGTAAATTTTTATTTTCATATTACACTACTATGTGCACTAGGAAAAATTTACTTCTAAGCTTAAATAATAATCAATTTGATTTTTTTTAATTCGAAATGATTCAAGAAAAAGACATAAAAAAATATATGCCATAACGAATTTTATGATTTCGTTTATTTCATTTTAGCGATATATCCAACACATTCGTTTTTCTCAAATACATATTTTCTTTTTGATCTTTCAAAAAAAGTGTGAATCTATTTTCAATTTGTATGACACAGAAAACTATTAAAAATTCAGAAACACACATAGAAATACATGGTCAAGCATAGCATGTGTGTAGATATGAAATAAATTCTTTAATTCTTATTTTCTATGATATATTTGTGTTGCTGTTGTTGTTAGTGTTTATGTTATTTTAAAAAATCGTCTAATCAAATATGAATATACTTATGTATTTACCCTTTTGCTATTTGCCACTATCTTTTTTCATTTTAATTTTTTTAAATTGAATACTTTTTATATAAATTTACAGAGAGAGAGAGAGAGAGAGAGAGAGAGATAAAGAGGGAGAAAAATAAAAAAACAACAACAAACAGTGTGAATATGATATATGAGCTTAGATGAATTTTAATCATATTTAATGTCATAAATAAATCATAAAAGGCTTGGTTTGTAGTTTCTCTATATGAATACAATATAAAGTATGTTTAATATATCTGTGTATACATATACATACATATACATATACGAGCACATATATAAAAATTTTATTATTATTAGTGCGTGCTATTTGCCTGATTTTATGCTTTTTTTTCTGCAATAATTTGTGGCCAGCACGTAACGATACATTTTGGTATCTATGTATCTGCGAAAAAAAAGAGAAAACATTGAACAGCAATAAGAGCAGAAAAGGATAATTGCTCTCATAAATGAAACTATAAAATTCTATAATATTGTATATCCATAGAGAGCAAATGGTCCTCTTAATACACAAAAACCCATCATGTATAGAGACCAACCATTCATATAGTAGATTCATCTGTAAATGTATTTCTATGATATGAGACCAACAACAACAACCAAAAAGAAAAAAAAGCTCATGAATTTTGGAAAATTTTCTTTTCAATTTTGTACTTCCCTATATTAGATTTTGTTTTTATTTTTTAATCAATAAAGTGAAATGTAAATGTGCTGTAAAGCGGTTAAATTTTACCACTATTACAACCATTTCGACCACATACGCGCATATTTGTTTAATACAATATAACCGATTGGATTCGTGCTGGTTGTTGTATGAGCCTATTCGCACAAGCCATTAACATTTTAGTCATAAAACAACATCATCAATTGTGCGTGTTGCACACATAAATCACATGTGCTGTATGTTAGTGTGTTTTTTGTGCAACACAATATTTTTATAAAATATTGGTAATGTAGGGGATAGGCAATAATGGGAAAGGTCGTTAGAGAAAATCGTCTATTAAGCTTTACAAAGTGTATTCTACAATATGCTCTGGGCTTCGAAATAATTGCTGCTAGAACTGAGCAATGGCATCAGTCAATTCTTGGGAATCACAGACACTCGGCTATTAGTCTTATCGTGCAAGCCATGCTTATTTAAATCCAGCGTATATTTACTATCATAAGCCATAATTGTGTCTCCTCCCCAGAGGCCACTTATTAATATCACCCACAAATTTCATTAGAGAGATATTGATATCCTTCCTTCTTCGTGATCTTTTATATTTTACATTTTTGCTATGTGAGCAGCTTAAAGCTTACTCGTACTATCACTGAGGAGTCTAAAGAAAGAAGAAAAAATTTTTGACAGTAATTGATTGCAGTCATTCATAGAGTACACGTCAAGAGATAGTTTTCAACCAATGAATAGGAAAAAGAATATCGTGCAGAATTGCCCGAAAAAAAAAGAATCTTTAAGGTCCGAGCAAGTATGCCGCTGTGTGCAGTAGATTAGACAGCCTTCTACCGACCAAACGCTTTTCGGTTCAAGTCCAGGGTAGGCCATCTGACAGTTTTTTACTGCCATATCACCTCATAACATTGATAGCGACTGGTTATGAGTACTTATGCTATGATACAGTAGGTCCCTTTCAATGAGTCTAAAAATAGAATCGGGTGCAAATCATTGATAGACAAAGTTTTTTTTTCCAGTTGAGATGTAGTGGATAAAGTCTAAAAAGGCATTATGGTAGGCACTAGAAGTCGTTGGAAGTTCAGTTCTTGATACGGGTGAGTACCGATTAAATTGTGATATAATATAATGTAATGAAGGTTTGGACAGCACGCCCAAGTAACCGGACCAGCTCCTTTAATTGAAGTGTTAGCAAATTCTACTTACACAGCGTTTATGTGTGCAGTAGTCTGTACCTCCTTCGTCCCAATTCTACATAGCTAGTGATGAAGTACCTCATTGACTTCTCTTCCTCATAATAGAATCTGCAGGTGCTGTTGTTGGATATGCCTATCCCGTACAAATATTTATTAAAGGCGCAGTGACCCGTGCGCGCTCTCCAAAGAGACCGTAGTTTTTCCTATCCAGTTTTTTACAAACTTTGCTTTCTTAGCATCAAAGGGTCACCAGGCTGCTTTGGCCTTGGCTCGACCGATCGAGAAAAAAATGGATCTTGTAAGAAGAAAGCCTTTTCGATTTCTAATAGGTTTTTTAACCCGGCCGCTGTGGTATGGTAGGTAAGACACCCGCCTACCAACCAGAAGATCCTCGGTTCAATAGCAGTTCTTTTCAATAACTAGTAACATAACATTAGCTAGTAACTGGTTATGAGTACTACTACTACTGGAAAATTCTCCAATGCATTTGCCGTTCGGAGCCGGCAATGAGTCTAAAAATAGAATCGGGTGCAGCTCATTGACTGAGAGAAATTCTCATGTTCCTTTATGGAATGTTATAGGAATTAATACAATATAATACAGCGCTCTAAGGGCAAGGATTAGGCTATGAGCAGCAGACCTGATTTTTGTCGTGTGTGTGGCAATGAAGAGAAGCC
Source organism: Wohlfahrtia magnifica (assembly GCA_023159175.1). Taxonomy (NCBI): domain Eukaryota; kingdom Metazoa; phylum Arthropoda; class Insecta; order Diptera; family Sarcophagidae; genus Wohlfahrtia; species Wohlfahrtia magnifica. Next base: position 1,453,061 of record JAKWBJ010000490.1, on the reverse strand, counting down.
AGAGACTGTGGAGCATATCCCTTGTGTACCAAAATATCTATTGATTCGAAAAAATCAATACTACCTTACAGATACTTTGCATCACCTCAGAACTCCAGTGTATTAGCTTTAGTCTCTGAATTTTCGGAATCTTTGTGTAAAGAATACCACTTCAGTAACATTAGGACCATAAGTAGATAGGAACTTAATTCTCATTCTAAAGTAAAAAATTTTCTCTTTATTGCTCAGTCTCCAGCAGTCATGCTTCTAAGAGTTTTACATTCATCGCCCTGAGAAAAATAAGTAAATTATTGTATACGAGGGGGTTGTAGGTGATTAGAGCGCCTGCATAACAATACAAGCGATCCAGAATTGAGCCCCGGCAGAGAACATGATGAAAAAAAATTTAATTGTTGTTTCGCATCTTTAATAAAGAGGCTTTAAATTCCCTCCAGACAACTCCATCTAAAAAATAAAGAAGAAGCCCCCAGACCTTCCCGCATACCTCTGGCGTTAATGACAAACATCAAACGAATGATCAGGAAAACATGCCACCTAATGGAAAAAAATTACAATACTAAAGGAAAAATTACCACCAATTAGCAAGGATCTTCACCACTACGCAATATCATACGGAGGAAGCTACAGCGGATCAATCATCTAGCTTGAAAGATCAAAATGGTTAAAGGAACTAAAACAAAGCAATGGATGCTTTGTGAAAAGCCAATATTTTCTCTAGAGAAGTGACGGAGAAAAAAAATTCTACACGATACTTAGAACAAGATATCGTTTTTTAAGTGTAGGGTATTAAAAAATATTCATTTTAAACCTCATTAACAAGCATTACTACTATTCCATTCGGTTTTATTATTTTTATTTCCACCCGACAAAAAATGAAAACAAGAATCATTTGGATTTGCTGTTAACTTTAAATTTGTTTTGCTGTAGAAAATTTTCCGGAATCGAAAAGCTATAAAATAAATTACATAGAAAATACGCTTTTAAATATTTTACATGGATTAACTTTTTTATTTGTTATTGTCCGCTTTCACTTTATGGCTGCCAACAACAAACATATTCTACCAACAACTGTACAACATACACAGCTTTTATGAAAAATTACGCACTTTTGTATTAAAACATAACATGGTTCAATATATGAGCGGGTGTACGTATGAGGGCATATGTTCTTTTTTCCCTATATTATATTATCACTAACATGGCTCATAAATTATTCAATGTATTAAATTGTTGCCCTTTAGTTTCTCTTTTTAACTTTTCAAATTGACCTTTTAGTTGAATTACAACGAATTTGTAAAGATGGGATTTTTATTTGTAGAAGCCAAAAAATTGATTTTGAATAGTTCAACTTCATGAGGTAGAAATCATTTTTATGGCACAAACGACTAAATGTTATTTGTGAAAGGGAGCGATTTGATGAAAGTGAAAATAGTTTTTTTTATTTTTTTATTTTTTTTAAGTAAATTAAATTCATTCAAGTAGAACTCTATATACCATATGTGATGCTCCTAAATACAATATTTGGCTATCTTCACTCTCTTGATGCGGTAAACAAGGTCGTGCTTTGCTGGGGCCCAGGTCATGCCAGACTAATTGGCATTGAGATTGCTGATGGACTCGCTAAGGCAGGTTCCGTAGCGGACTTTTTCGGCCCAGAGATAAATTGGGCGGAGTACACTCTCTCAGAGTCGCACATTGGGAGGGCGCTCAAGGACTGCGATAAGCCCAACGTTTGGGCCTCCTATGGAGGAGTGGAGGTGTTTTCTATCGGGATACTGCTAGCTGAGGTACTCTCTCCTTGAAGGCTACGTCTCCTTAAAGGGCCTGAGTGCCGGCTCTGTCTAGAGGGGGATAAAACCACGGGGCACATTTTTAGCTAATATTAAGGATTCGTATATTACTAATGAATTTATTCAAAGTAAAACATTTAATTCGTGTTATCTTAGCATATAACTATAATAAAAAACCTTTAATTCCCTTTTCTACCAAGTAATACAACAACAAAAACGAAATTAGTTCCTTGAGTAGCTATTCGGACTTAAGCAATTTTCAGTACTTTGTGTAATGAACTTTGTTTTTTATGGTCTCCGCACACCGTTTTGAAAAAGTTTTTATGAGATTTGTTAGAATTATTGTTAGTATTGATTGTCACTTCAGTTTTAAGCTCTGCGTCAGCTTCTGCTTATTTGTAAAACGACGTGGTCCAGCTCTGCGCTTCAAGAATTAAGAACAATTTTATTTAAATGAAAGAACCGATTAACAGGTTATATGAATTTTAATTAACCGAAAACCGGTTATTTAAAACTGCTACTTTTCGAATTATTCGAAACCCGGTTTCTTACAAAAGTCGAATAATCGATCTCCCTAATAACAATACTCTTGTAAGTGCCATAGGAAGGGCCTTTGGCTAAAACAAATACTGCTCCGCTCTATTTGGCAACGTTTCACAACCGTTCGATAAAGTATGTCATTAAGGATTGTACATATACTGACAGAATATTTGAACCGAATTTCTGCAACTTATTACATGAATATTTAACGGAACGTAGGTTTAAGGTTAAGGAGGGCAATTACTTAAGTGAGTCTCAGTCGACTTAGGCCAGCGTACCCCAAGGAAGTATCTTGGAAGGACTCGCAGGAAGCAATTAGGTACTTGGAGGATTACATAGCAGAGCAGAAGGCCTCGTTGAAGGAATGAAGGATTAAATTCAGCGGGAGTCATGGAAAATCTACATACAAAAATGGTAAGTTGACGAAAATGAAATTAGCTTATTAATAAAAATTTAGTCCTTAGCTGGGATTGCAAGCTTCTTATATATATAAAGAGAATTTGAAGTCAATCTGGTGCTGCGGAGTATGGTTATGGGTCATTGTCTCAGCTTCGAATATTGTGTGTATTCAAAAACTCTAAAATAAAAATAAAAACTGATAACAAATGATAACAAAGAAATTCGAAAGAAATTCGAAAGAGATCCACCCGAATCCACTAGCCAAAGCAATCTTGAATGATGAGAGACTCCAAGGATCTCATATGAAGAAGAATAAAAACAGTATTAAATTAATTCCATGAACCATTAATATTTCGTCCCTCACAGACTATATCAGTGTAATAGTAGAATTATTATAGTTTCTAAAATTAGAATAAAAAGTGTTAGTCCACATTACAGTGGGAATCCCATTTGAATAAAATTGAAAAAAAAAACTAATCAAAATTTTATAAAAATATAACTTTAACATTCCCTGCGAGTATGGTTTGTTGCTCGTGAGTCTTTCACAAATAATTCTTTGTATGGTATTTGGTGGAGATTAGTTCGGATTCGAACCACTCATTATTAAGACTTAAAAATGTCACTTTTACTCTTTTAAATTAGAACTAAATTTTGCTTATATAAGTATTTATTTTTTAATATTTTTCCAGTAAATGTAACTATAATTGTGTATGGACTTTGGACTTTTTCTTACCATTTGTCTTGTGTTTCTAATATTTTCTATTTAACATTTAAAATTCTTTTAAAAAGTTGAATGTTTAAAGATAGCAAACAGTTAAAAGTATTTTTCAAAACCCAATGACTCTAAGCACACAACAATTATGAAGATTAGCACTTCCTTTGTTTGGTTCCACATCAAATTAGTCAGTGGTAAGAGGATGGCGGGTTGTGAGTTTGGTAAACTTTTTTAATATATGTATCAATATATTCATTTGATATGGAAAAAATCTTATAAAATACTTAAACACTACATACTGTGATAGCAGAAAATAAAACAAATGAATTTTGAATATTATATTTAATATCTCTGCCCCTTTGTTAAATAGAAGAGGGGATTCCATTAGAAAATATTTTTTGGTATTCCAGTTCTATTTTAAAAATTTTGATTTAATCATTCGTTAAACAAGTTTCAGATGTTTCAAAATGCTTTAAGAATTAGTGAAGAAAGAAAAGTTTTTCAAACTTGGCTAAATGACACGCTACATCATGGTTTAAACGCAGTATCTCTTGCACTTATTCCAAATACATCAAGGAGAAATTAAAGATTCAAATAACCCATAATTATAGGGGTGGCTTGGTGTATGGTTAGAGCGCGGGTATACAACACAAACGGCTCAGGTTTGAACCCCAGCGGACGACAAAAAAGAAAAATAAATTACAGTTTCAAGTGTTTAATAAAAAGACTTTAACTTCCATCCAGACAAATCCATCTAAAGAAGAGCCCCCAGCCTTTACCTATGGCGTCAATTACAAATATCAGACGATTGATCAGGAGAAAACGCCACCTACTGGGAAAAAATTACAATGCTATGTAAGGATCACCACTACATATGTACAATCATATGGACACAAGCTACATTAGATTAGTCATCTTCTTAGCTTGAAAATCAACTTGATTACTGAAACTGAAACATAGTAATGGATGTTTTGTGGAAAGTCAATATGCTCCTTAGGTGAATGACGGAGAAAAAAAGGCATAATCATAGGCAAATTTATATCTAAAACTAAATTGACTTATAAAGACTGAATTTCAATATATGGGACATAATCTAAGGGTTAGGGTGGATGCCATTTAAAAAATAAACTTTTTTATTACTTAGTCCTCAATTCGGGCTTCAATCTGAGGTTTGCAAGTATAGCACACCGGACTTGGAACTCTTGACGAATTTTTACATAGCCCATGGTGCAATTAGAGTGCATCTGAAGAGAATGGCGATCACGAATGTGGATGTAGACCAGATTTCGGCAAAGAGCTGCACTTCTCTTCTGTTTTCACACACATAGACAAATAATAGACAAAAAATAAACAAAGTGAAGTAAAGAGAAAACAAGTGGAAAAACACATTGCAAAGTGGCCTGAGTGAGAAGCTCTCAGTTATTACCACAATTGTAAAATGCATTAATATTAGTTTACTAGACTGTGTACACAGAGAGACTGAGGTACTTGCATTGTGTGAATGTGGAGTTCTTAATAGGTTTAGATGAAAAGGTATGGGTTGACATACGGTCTCATTGGGAGACATATTCACTCTTAGGGTTTCAGATTTGCTGCTGTTCATTAGGATGATTACAGATTAGTTAAACGAACTGTAGACTGGAAGGTCAGAATGATAATGATAACAATCACTACTTTTTTTCTGGTTGCATCTATCTACAGATCAGTCCTTACCAAATGGTGAAAAAAGCTACATTATTGCATTGTTAGTCGATTAGTGAAAATTTAAGATGAATTTTTAACAGTAAGTCTTAATGTAATACTGGTAACATATGCTGCGAGTATTGCGTCCACTCTTTTGGTTATAACACTCGAAAAAGGTAATCTCGTTACGAACACACGCCAGAAATAGTCGATAAAATCTATGGAATAAAAAAATTTGAGGTGGATAATGCTGGAAGTATCATAATTGAGCATGAATGTGAATATAATATGAAAAAACTAACCGTGCATAACCATGTGACTACTTTCAGATCTTGCTTAACGATATTCAGTTTGCAACTGAACAAGGATTCGTAATTCTCTGTAACTGAGAGTTGAGCATAGATTCATAGAAACACACTGAAGAAAAAATAACAATCAAAACAGTAAGTTCCTTTGGATAAACAGGCACCAAATAAGACCAAGATTGGTCTTTTGGTCAACCATGAAAAGTTAAAGGATTATCGGAGAATACTTATTAGAGCTGTTGAACAAATTCTAAATTTTGTTTAAACAGAAGCTGAGAAAATAATGCTTTTCCATCAAGAAAATGCTCATTTGTAAAGTGTGAATTTACTATCACAAAACGTCATGAATTGTGGGACTATATCCATTTCAAAATTTAAGAGACTGACTAGATGGTAAAAAATTTGGATCCAGCCAAAGGTTGATTTATGAAGCAAACATTTTTTATTAAGGTCTTAAAAAACTTCTCATTCGGAGAGAGTAAAAAATTAAAAAAACTCAGCACAGTGCTTCGTTCCCATAGAACAAATGGACAAAAATAGAAGGAATCGTCATTGATAAATAAAATTTCGTACAGAAATTTATTTGTACTTATACAATTTTGACAAAATAAGACAAACATATATTTAATACAAAACAAAAAGTCTTAAGATACTTTTTTTTAAATTAAATTTTTTAATTAAGCAAAAGGTTTGTTTATGGAACAGAGTTGTGTTATTTACTGATGAATAAATTCCAAATAACAAGTTTCTAACGCATGCAATTTTGTGGATTAAAAAAATAAATAAATAAATAAATAAAATGTATTGAAATCTGGCGAAAATTCGTTGTTGTACTGCAAATTTGGGTTTGAATAATAATTTTAATTATTTCTGGGTTAATATGTTATATAAAAAGTAAAAATCTAAATTATTTTTAAATTTTTTATTTGCCTAAGCTTTTCAAAATCAGTAAAATTTATCAAAAATTCTCTAAATTATACGTTTTTTAAAATAAAAAATTTTTGAAGTGGTAGGACAAAGTTAGTTCTAATATTTTTTATTTGATAGAACTTATTTTATAGTTTAAAAACAGTTATAAAACAAACTATATATTTTTGGATATGAATTTTTTTACTTCTTCAAAGTTTGGTAAATTTAAACTTTTCATTAAAGTAAATGCGTTTTTCAAAGCAGTAAAAAAATAAAAACCATAAGCAAAATTTAAAACTTTTTTATATTTTGTTTAAAATATTCTAAAGTTACAAAAAAACTAAACTTTTAAAAGTTTATTAATAAATAAAGTAATTACAGTTATTTTTCTGAAGTATTTCTTACTATAAATTAGCTGAGCTTAGCGCCCTCTTGCTACAACATAAAGAAGTAACCAAAAAAAAAAAAATAAATAAATAAATAAATAAATAAAATAAATCGTTTACTATTATATTTAGCAGATAATTTGCTTTAAAAAAATATATGTTATCAATTTCCGTGATGTCTGATTTTCTGATTTTTGCATGTATATTTCCCATACCAAGCCGGTAACGTAGGACTTCCAAAGATCTTTGTGACCATCATATGTCATACTTATACTACTACATTATATCTACAAGTAAACACATACATATATACCTAATATATAGAGAGAAAGAGTAGAATAAATTTAATTAAAAAACATTCCATCTAAGAACATACACAACGAGAGAGAATTCAAGTTGAAATAAGTACTATATTGTATTCGTATTCGCATGCTGCTGCTGTTCCAAGAACAAGTATATACTGTTGCATTTTTATTCTTTTTTGAAACTTGTGGTACTTGCTTATATGGAATTGAAAGCGGCAACTTAGTTGGGGGAATGTATGAATTCCGCAAACAAATATGAAATATAATAGAATATACAAGAGTGTGAGTGAATTCGTGTTTAGTTGTATGTGGCAGAATACATCGATACGAAGATATATGAATAAAAAAGAAATAAGAAACTAAAAGTTTACTATGCTTTTGCAGCAGCAAGTTCGAGTATGTTTTGTATTAAGAATAGTTTTTCATTTTTTTCTTTTTTTAACTTTTTAACCACTCCACTTCAAACTAAATCTATTGCCAATCTAAGCCACTATGTTGAAAAACAAAGTTTTATATTTCCCTTCTCTCTCTCTCTATTTCTGTCTTTTTTACCATTAGAGCTTAAAACAACAATTTGTGCTTTATGTTTTAAGTACAAAGAAATATTTTTTTGGTTATTTATTTCTTGTGTTTCTTATATACGAAATTCCTATGCTACTTGAGAATATTTATTTGTCAGCTATAAAGTAAAAGTTTTACATTAGCTGGGAGTTTTATTTCAGCTTTAAAAGCAACTTTTCGAAAACACAGAAGAAATAAGTAAAAGTATTAAAAAAAATTTTAAAATAAAAATCATCAGAATATTCATGTTGCATGAAATATCGTCATCATTGACATGCAATCAATTTATATAGGAATTTGCAGTGTGCTTGTGAATACTTTTGTTGCAACTAAAAGTTCTATGCCACAATACCGCAGAGCAGCAAAAGTTAATAGAAACATTTCGGTATAGCATCGAAGGCACAAACAAATTAATAAAATGACCAAAATATTTTTTAGTTTATTTTTTAAATTTTTGGGGTTTTTAATACAGAAATTTTTGGTATCAAGTGAAGCCATCGTTTAGAGGGTAAATTAAGTAGTTAAGCTCTTAATTGAAACGAAAACAAATGGTCAATGCAATAAAGAATTTTATTTACAAAAATTATTATGTGATAATAATTTCATTTTAAAGTTAGAAAGGGTAGTAAAGTATCAGCTAATTTTCTTTACTTTGGAATATCGAAAGGTGGAAGTTTTTCGCTCATTCTTTCGAAACACTGTAAGTGATAATAAGGCAGTGAAATTTTACTACTTTGAGACGGTGCTACGCTTCCAAATAGCTCAGTTTTACAATAAAGCGTTAGTCATTATATGAAAAGTGAAATCCATATTCTATTTAAAATTTATTTAGTACTTAGAATAGAAAGTTATGTTTATTTCCATTTTCAGCAAACTAAAACCTTCGAACTCGTTCTGCCTTAAACTATCCATAGATATACATAGATACACATATCTATATACATATACAGAAGAGGACTATAAAATCCGCTGTAATTGATGTTCTCTGGAATGCACCAACCGATTTTACCTTAAGATGAAGTCAATACCAAGGTTTTTATGTAAAGGTAGTTTTTGTAGATCCATTGGTTCGCCAGTTATTAGCGTTAGAGTGAACACCTTTGTATTGAATAAGTTTTACTTGAAAACGAAATTTGTTACAGCATTTAAGCTTTGTGTGAGTTAGAAAATATTTTTAAAACTAAGTATGTAAAAATCATACGTAGAAGGCTTTCATTTGGTGTGTGGCTTCACTATTGCTCCACTGGGCGGTGGCCACGTCCATTTGGCCCAAGTAACTTTGTGGTCAATAGAAATCATTATCAAAAATTAGGCCAAATTGGATAAGTGAGAGTAACATCTCCCATACAAAGTATATATTAACTTTTGTATATATTTGGATCGGTAATAGCAGAAGGATATGAATTTGGTCTAAATAACTTAGTAGTTAATACACATCATCAATCGAAACGTAGGCGAAATTAAATAAGTTGGTGTGTCACCTTCCATACAAATTAAATATTGTTTTTGTATATCAGTTAAAAAGTGGGCGGAATAAGTTAAGTGGGCATGGTACCTCCTATATAAATTAAATAATGATTTTTGTATATCCTGAGAATGGTGAGAGTTGAAGTTTCTAAATTTGGTTTAAATAACTTGGCAGCCAATACAAACCATCATATAAAAAAATATTGAATTTTCCATGTATAGAGAATGGATATTACAAAAGCTCTTAGCAACGCGGGAGGGATTACTCTAGTTGTGAATATAATGCTTACGATTCAGCAAACAAATAGGTCTTGAGTCTTATTCAGAAAAAGGTAACACTTCACTATTATTAGTACACTCACACCTCTTTATACGACAAAGACAGGTTGTGAAAATGTAAGCCGTAAAACTAGTTGCTTTTGTTCGCCTCACACTTTTTATTAAAAAACGATAAATCCTCGATTATTTAGCTGTATAACGAAATAATTTGCGCCGTAAATCACAAATCATCGTAAATCGATTCAGACAAGCCGTTATAGTGAAATCACGTAAAAAGTAATGCTGTATAAAGATCTGTGAATGTACTAAAAGGGAAAACCGAAGAAATATTAGAATAAAACGCTTATCACTCGAAGGTTGAAATAACAAATATGATAGTTTGTTGAAGAGCTCTTAAAAGGCAGGGTTTTAATGCAATGCATCTACAAATAACCGCAATTCTTTTAGAATAGCCAATACTCGGTTTGAAATTTAAGACAACAATGTTTGGGTGTTGTGTCCCCTCCGCTGCTTTACTGGCAGCATTAATAGCCTCTTCTAGAGCTAAAGATCTAAAAGAAATACCGAAAAGAAATACGATAATAATGGTACCTGAGTTACGTCCCTGGTTAGATTTCGAATATTTTTTTTCTAATCTTTTTCGAGTAACAGATTGTAAAGAGGCTTAAACTCAAGTTTAATTTTTATATCACAGCCACAATGGGCTCTTACAATGAGTGTAGGTATGTATTTTAAAGATTGTCTAAAGTTCTTTCCAGTGAGACATTGCCAGATTCCTATGATAAATGGTTCTGCCTTTTAGCTCTATACATACAAACTCCATCTAAAAATTAAGAATAAACCCCTTGACCTTCCAGCTTACTTCTGGCGATGATGACAAACATCAGACGATTGATTGGGAAAAAACGCCACCTACTGCTAAGTCAAGAACACCATCACCACTTAGCCAGGACTTTCACCACTACACAATCAATGAAAGGCAACTACAGTGGATTATTCATCTACTTTGCTTGAAAAAATCAACTTGATTAACGAAACTGAAACAGAGCAATGGAAAACCAATATTCTTCCCAGAGGAGTGACGGTGAAAAAAAAAAACATACAACAAACACACATTTGTTTTTATATACTGTGAGCGACAAAATAAACAATAAAACTGAGTCATTATTAAAAATACGAATAAAATGTTTATATATATTTTTTATATTTTTTTAACTCTATTTAAAACTTTTCGAAATCTTAAAAACCAACAAAATAATTCATACAACAACTAGAGTTATACGAACGAAAACGAAAGGTACTCAAATATTTTCGCGTCAAACAAAAGTGTACAAGAGAAATATTATGCCACAAAAAGAATGATGTAGAAATACTTGGGAAGTGATAAAACTTTTCTGACGGTTGCTATTGAGTAGAATATAAATTTGATTCTGAGATTTTCCAAACACCTTCATAATCTTCAGTTACTGGTAAAAAGCCGAGTTTTCCTACCTTCATGCACTTAAAAGCTAAGAAATTGGCTGAAATTAACCGACTTAAATGTTCTTAGCGGATTTGGAAAGAAGAGGAATAGATCTATTAAATGGTACATACCTTACTTAAGTAAACTTAAGGAAATTGTCTATATTCCTTTAGCAAACATATTTGTATCCAAGTCATTAAAAATTTCCCAATGCTTTCAGACGTTTTTAGACGATATTTTACATATTTATAGCAGTATGTTAAATCATGAATAATACTATATAATATTTAATTTTTTCCAATCCAATGCACATTGACGTAGTTAAAGCTCCAATTGTGTAAAGCCTATATGGTAAAGCATAAAGATGGACACTTTATTTTGACGCTGAGGTAATACAGCTTTTACCCGGTGGACTTTGCATAAAGCCTGCTTATTCAATCTGTCGCTTTATCGGTGATTTGGATAGATAGCGAATATTTTACTGTTACGGTTCTCGCATATACAAAATGTATTATATTATGAATCTCGCATTAATCTTGTCTACGAAATTATTGGTGTGAAAAATTTAGAAACTTTTATTATTTAATTAATTCCGCCTGGTTTTTGACTGATTTCAGACCAAATTCAGGATTTTCCATTTTTAACGTTTTCAAGATATGTACACTGGTCAGAAAAAGTCTGCGTACAAAATCATTATGTCCAATATAATCAACGAAAAAAAAAAAATACACAACAACAGCTCTTAAGAATATAAAATTAATTTTTTTTTTGTTAAATCTTGTTGCATATTTTTAATAAATATTAAAATTCAGCAAATAAAATTAATTAAATACAAATTTGTTACAAAAAAGCAAGATTGTGTTAGCAAAGTACGAAGAAAAAGTCTATGCACTTTCTTAAGATCTTATTTTTGGATATTTATAACAGCATTAACAACAAATTAGTGTTTGGTTGGATGGTCTGTTCTTTTGAGAGCGATAGGTAGTCTTTTTTGCTTGGAATACCAGCTTTGTGGGGACTTCCAGTGATATTTCCGCCCATTTCAGTTAGCAAAACTTTTTACATATAATCTTTGATATTATAACGTGGTGGACAATTTGTTGTTCCAACAGATCCCATAAATAATTAATGGAATTAAGATCTAGAAACTGTGATGGCACACGCAAGCATCTAAAGCATTACAATTTCAGCTGCGTTCCTAGAATCGTTACCTTATTCAAATAAAACATTGCTACCAAAATCCAGTTTTGATAAATTTCGCTTCCAGTTGACACTTAGAATGTCTAGGTAAGCTCTCTTGACTGCAGTGCACTCAATAAACTTGCAAATTGTATACCCCGTTTGCTGGTACATACCACCTAACTATTACACATCCTCCACCGTGTATAACCGTATTGTCTAAATAAGATATATGTAGTGCTGTACCAGATTTTCTCCACACGAATTGACAACCTTTTACTATAAAAATGCAATACTTACACTCATTTAAAAATATAACCCTTTCCCAGAATTCTAATGGTTTATTTAACAAATCTCTACCGAATAACATTATTCCTTGACTCTTTTTAATGAATTTTAGGGCTTCTTACGTTCTATACAAGCATGAAAACTGTTACGATTTAAGATATTTCTAAAATTATCATCACATACTATATACAACAGTGCAGTCTTAAATCAATGCTTTCAGCCACTTCTGGTGCTATTATTTTGGTATCTTGCTGCGCTGAGTTGAGGAGATGTATCTTTTCTCACAAAATTAATTTTGAAGGACAGCCAGAACGAGGTTTTGATACAAAGTCTTCAGTTACGTTGTTAACGTTGATGGTTTTCTAGATAGAGGAACCCGTTTTTTCTTCTTCTTCTGCAATTTTTTTTAAGATATTTTCTTGCTTTCTGAGAAAAATAATAAATTTTTTTTCGGCAGGATAAATGCTTTTTTTTGAACGCATTGCAAAGCAAAAAAAATATTATTTCACAAATTGAAATTAATTTTCGTGCAGCATATTTGACTAAGAATGAAACTTAATGAGTAACTACAGGGTGTCCGCCGGAAAGGTATACTATTTTCTTTTGCCGCCATCTTGGTAAACATTAGTCTTGACTGTTCATATTTGGCAGTCGTGAACTAGAGACGTGGCAAATTTATTGTGGAAAAATATTCAGTAAACCAGCGTCTTTTAATCGTTAAAACATATTATCAAAATCAGTCATCGATTTTCATAAAAAAATCATAATGCATTTAATCGTAATGCATACATTAAAAGTGACAGTCTGGTGTGCAATTTGGTCAGGAGATATCATTGGACCTTACTTCTTTGAAACTGAAAACGGCGTAACGGTAACTGTCAATGGGAAGCGATATCGTGCTATGATTGAAAACTTCTTAACGTCACAACTGCATGCTTTGGGCTTAACTAACATGTGGTATCAACAAGACGGTGCCACATCGCATACAGCCAGGATTACAATGGAATTACTGCGAGACCTCTTTCTACAACAAACTATTTCAAGGAATGGTGATGTTAAGTGGCCTTCACGGTCGCCTGATTTGACTCTTCCGGACTTCTTTTTGTGGGGATATTTGAAAAGCAAGGTTTATGCAACAAACCAGAAACGCTGGAGCAACACAAACAAAATATTCGTGATGAAATTAATGAAACACCACGCGAAATGTTTGAGAATGTAATGAGAAATGTGGTCAAAAAGTCTCGCATTTGTGAGATTAACATAAATTAAAAAACAACGATTAATAGATTAATATTTTATTTGTACGCAGACTTTTTCTGAGTTAATAGATGCACTTTTTAAAATTATGATGCCTAGCAATGAAACTACTTTCTTCTCAAATACAAAATTTGGTTATAATATATTACAAGCATCTGAGACAAATTACAAGACAAAAGCTTAGAAATATAAAATCCTGTATGATATACAAAGTTTTGTACGCACCCCTTTTCTGACTAGTGGATACAGACATCAATAGTTAGTTCGTATGGTAGTTGCTATGTCCACTATTCCAATTCTGCCCATTTTTTAGCTGATAATCTTTTGGTTTGACTAAAAAATCAATTTGTTCTAAATTAGAGACTCTTACTGTAACAATTTTAAAGATATAGACAAACAAACATTTATTTTGTTTTAAAACAGACATACTACATATAGTTCCTTCTTAGACATACGAAGGGATACTGTAAAATTTTCAAAAAGATCGGTTTAGTCGGTTAGCTTTCTATAAAGTCCAAATATATAAACATACCGCCATTTATCATATATAAAATTTAGATCAAAAATATTTCGAATACGACCACTAACTTTGAAAAATGACTCCATCGAATTCATCGTCTTTGTATTAGCCTTGCTCTGCTTTTTTCGTTTTAAAAAAAGTTTCACATTCGAACACAGTGCAATTATTTAGGTAGGCAGGTAAATAGGATTGGTTAAAGATCAACATTTTTTTAAGTGTATACTGATATTTTTAATATTTTTCTTTTTAATTTGTTCAATAATCAAAAGTATGTACATGTAAAAAAGGAATAAATATTTGGTTACGAAAACAATTTATGTCACATTCAGATGAAGCCCACTGTGGTTAAGTTAAACGTAACACTTTCTAAGTTTATCAAATTGATTATATATTCGAGTATAAATAGTTCTTACATTTGATAACTTTAAACGTTTTTTCATAAGCATGTCTCTGTTGGTTTTTTCCTAATAACAATTAAGTTTCATTATTTACTTAATTTCTATTTTTCTCAAACACCACAACTTTTCATCAAAATGAATGGCAAATAAGAAAACATAATAAAACATTTTATAATTAAAACTTTTCAAAACAATCTAAAATAGTTAAATAATATTTATAATATTTTGTATATAGTATTATACAATATAAAATACAATTAACTATTTAGTGTGTTCAGCTCTTTGCATAAGATTTAAAGATTCAAATGCAATTAAACTCGAACAAGTGCAATAGAAAGTGTGCTGTGCTATAATGTGTTATGCTATGTGTGTATGTGTTTGACACTTAACATTATCTCATGGAAAAAGAAATAAAATGTATTTTTTTAAATATTTGTTTTAACAAATTGAAAAACTATTTTTCTGTATGAGTTTTTAATTTCCATATAAGTTGCATCGTAGCAAGTTGCAACACTAATAAACATACAATTTAGTAACGAGCAACTTTTTTAACCCCAATCAACCTCTTCAACTGTATTATGGTAGCAGCTAGTAGCACACGATATATAACAACATCAACTTGGTCATCTTCTTTTTAAATGGTTGTGCTGGTAGTTTATTACACATTATTGACCTCATCATCATCATCATTGCCAGTCAGGATCAACAACATCAGTATGAACAGCTGAAAACATAGCATATGTAACAACATCAAGATGGTCAACTAAGTACTATGGCCAACTACTAAACTTGTAATTTTTCTATTTGAAAATGGAAAAAGCAACAAAATGCAATTCTAGTCAGTAGTTTAGTATCTACTTGTCTTATTAGGTGAATACACACGATATCTATGTACCAATTTTGTCAGCAGGGGTATATTTAAAGAGTTGCATGAAGAGAATGTTATAAGAAAAGAATAAGAGGAAAAAAGGAAATTGTAAAAATTTTTTGGAAAACTTTTTCATTTTCGACGAAATAATCAAAATATATTTTATAAATTTAAAAAAAAGTGTTTTTCTGTATGGCACACTCAAGAAAACTTAGAAAATTATAATAAAATTTGGTTAAAGTTTTGAAATAAACAAACATTCCACAAAAGATTAATCTTCAGGAGGTTGCATTCAAATATTATGCAAGAACTAAGACGCCCAGACTTTGTCTGAGTCTGAGAAGCAAAGCTCCTTATTAATATAGAGAAGTCATTACAAACATCAACATTTTTGTTGAAAAATACTGTCTTATATATAAAATATATGCGTATTTGTATGTATGGTATATACTCGTATGTATGTAAGTTTGTATGAAGACTAAACTGCTGAACCGATTTTCTTGAAATTTTTACAGCCTTTTAAAAATTTCGAAAACTTTAACTGTGCGGAGCCACTCTCATATAAAGTAAATATTTATTTGACTATATTTTCAAAATGGTTACAGAAGGAGTCCCTCAACTAGGTCCAAATAGCTTTATAATCAATAAAAATCATCAGTTAAAAAATGTGTGGAGAGCACGGTTCCTACCATACAAAGTAAATATTGATTTTTGCGTATCTTGAGAATGGTTAAAAAAAGTTTCTGAATTTTGTCTAAATGAGTTCGTAGTTAATAAAAATCATCAGTAAAAAGTTGATAGAATTGGATAAGAGGGTATTCTGGTATCAAGGGCACTATAAGTTTAGAGCAGTGAACAGGTCAGAATACTTATTTAAGTATTGTCATTATCATCATCACCATCCACTTTTGCAGGATACTACAATCCATGGAATCTATTGTGCTCTTTCAGATCTACAGTTTGTTTAGCAGACTTACTATCTTCGTAATGAACACCTACACATCTGAAACTATAATGGTGAATATGTCTTCCATTGAGACTATATATCTCCCTAAACATTTCCATCTAAATCCATCGAGAACCACACATTCACACATTATGTGTTTCGCCGTCTCTGATGAGTGTGAGCACAGTCTCAAACCATCTACGTCCGTAATCGCCATCTTCTTCAGATGCGTTCTCAGTCCACAAGGGCCCGTAAAAAATTGCCTTAGGAGTTTCAAATAAGGCTTGTCACACTTGACAACCTCAGATCAACTCGCAAATTATGGACAGATCGCCACCTTAGTTTGCCCTTTGAGCGTTCCGATGTTCCAAGCATCTGGCAATTTCCCAATCTTTAATCCGATGGAGGCCAGCTTTTGTAGTGTATTTTTTTTTTGTAATGTATTAGAAGGAGAAAAATCTGTTAAGAATGCAGAAAGTGGGATTATCGGCAATAGGAACACAAGATCACTCGATTTGTGCTTTTTTTATGAGTCGTTGACCGTACTTCCAAGATTGAACAGTTAAACTTATAACAAAATGTAATGGTACTGTAATGAATAATTAGAAGTGGATATCTTACTGTCATTAAAGAGCACATTCGTTTCTTCTTAAGCGCCGCAATGAAGTTTTAAAATAGGGTTTAAAGCACCGGCCCAAGAATTATAAATATATTCTACTAGGGTATCCCTTTCCGCGTTGCTGGGAGCCTTTTTACTATTACGGTTTTAAAGATATAGACATATAAATACAAATGTTATATGGACGTGGCACCGCCCATACACCAGTGCAAATACGGCACTCCAACGCATGTATTGGCTTGTATATCGGATTAGTGGTTTTCGAGTTATAAAATGACGAACATAGGACAACTTATTTTTATATTTTATTACAAAGGTGTTCACTCTAACGTCAACAACCAATGGACCTACCAAAACCGCATATACATAAGACCCTTGGTATTGACTTCAGGTAAGACATCCGCCTGACAATTTTCAACATTTGCTTGCAACTGTTTATGACTATTGCACTATGAAAAAGTTCACTAACTAATAAATCTGACGTTCGGGGCCGGCGTTAAACAGTAGGTCTCTTTCAATGAGTTTAAAAATAGATTCGGGTGCAGCTCATTGATTGAGAGGAGTTCGCCTTGTTCCGCTTTGGATGTCGCGGGAATCCCAAGACTAGACTAGAGAAAACTCGGGACGTGTACAGCCCATTTCTTGAGCGCATACGGTGCTTTCATACAGAATCGTCACCGTTTTCAGTTGGCTGATAGACCTTTGTGTTCCTGCTAGTGGACTTCGAACACATTTTCTTTCTGTGCCTAATGGCTCAAACTTAGCATAACGTCGTGACTTAGCATAACGTCATAAGCGTAACTATAGACGAAGCAATCTATAAGGTTGGTTGGTTACGTTGTAACTATGGCATTACGTGTCATACGTCTATTTTGAGCATTAGATGAGATAAAGACAAATAATATCATCCAGCTGATGAAGGGGTAATTGACAAATTGAGAGCATATTACACCTAAAGCTACATGGATCCATAGAGGAGCTTAAATGCCATAGCCATCCAGGTACAGAAATGCTTCAATGCTAGGGGTTTTTTCGGATACTATTATCTTTTACGATCTCTTTCTTATCGCAGGGAAAATATTTGTTTATCAACTAATACTTGATCGCTTTATACGCCTAAAACAGATTTTAAAATATGAAATTCCCCTTATACAACAAATTTGTCAGTTAGTAAAATATGCATATTTTTAAACAAACATACATACCGTCTGCTTGCATATATTACATATTTACTTATATTGTACACTAACCTACTGTACTCTACACTGCACTGCACACTTACGGAACAAGTACATAATGGAGATATTACTGGTATAATATTGATGTTTATTTAAAAGTGGTCAACTTGAATGTTAAAAGTCTTGACTGCATTGTTAACAATATACAACAATAACAAGAACAACAACAATGATTTGCCACAATAAGCAGCTATAAACCATGTAACATGCAACATCTAACAATGTGCAATACATACAACTTATTTACAATACAATGAAGCACAAGTGATCCGTTGTTGAGTGCAAAACTTCAATGTGCATTAAAGCATAAACAATTTCTTATTTCTGAGTTTTAAGTCTACAGGAACCTAAGTGAAGGAGGAGAGGAGGGCTAATATTCTATAAACATTATATAACTATACAAAATATAAAATTTTTTTTTTATTGTTTATTAAAAGATAATATGTACTTGCTCATTCAAGTCGTATATTAAAAAAAAAAAAAAAAAAATTAATAGATAAACACACTCTGAGAGTGAATAAATTGTGAATAATTTGGTTTTTTTTCTTAATTTTTATTTTTTGAGCAAGACTATTAAATTTTATAAATAAAAACAAAAATAAAAATAAAAGAAAATATCAAATAAAAAAGAAACTCAACAAAAGAACTGAATCTGTATGAGAATATCTACATATATTGAGAGATAATATTTACTTTAAGCATTAGCTTCTCGATAAAGAAACCTGTGTGGAATACATCGCAAAATTAAGCTTTTTGTTGCAGTTCTTAAGTTTTTAATTACTTCTCAAGGCTTTGTGTCCACATAAGTAAGTTTAAATAATTCCTTAATGTCTAAGGGAAACATTAAAACGTTTGCAAAGTTCCTTAAACAAAATCTTTCTCTCAGTGTTGTTTTCTTCTTAAAACTTTTATTAACTTGTGCTCGTATGTTTGATAATTTCCTTATAAAACAACTACAGGTGGTGTCAATAGAAAAAGGATAGAGAAAACGGCCTTAAATTTGAACTTTAAATATACAAAAAGATTCTGAATATATTAGTGGCCAGAGTGAGAACATGACAAGTGGAGTTGACTGGTTACCTGACTCCGTAGATTCTATTGGTGAACTGGATCTGGCAGCAAGTCAACTTCAGTCAATTATTTACTATAAATCCTCTTAAGACGTTATCATGCATCATATTAATCATCTTGACAAACGTTGGGCTCCATGGTGGAATGATACTTTGGCAAAAATAAAAATAACGGTAAGGTCAAGCGCACGAGCGACTGGCAGAGTTATAGTGCTAGCCTCACGGAGTAGAACAAGGAAAGTAGAAGCTCTAAGATGGATACTTGGAGGAAATATCGTCAGTCCATTGAAGACTTGCCGGCTTTGGCTCGACTTCCAATATCCCTGAAAATAGATTATTCTAATGGTATTGGATGCCTATGTACTAAAACCGGAGTCTACACTAGATCTAGAAAGGAGAGGACGCATTTTTCTGACTCCCGAACGGTTCCACTTGTACACGAGTATCGCGGTATTGCCCCCTCGGCACGTGTCAAGAGTCTTGCAGGTAAAATATTCAATCAAAAAAAAGCTCCATTTAGGGATGTGATATTTCCGTCACGTTTTTAAAAAAGCACTGACATAATCCTATCAAAACTGATGGTGATTTCTAGGACCAGCTGTGATTAAAGTTATGTTCCACAAGCGTGGCGGGAATCCCGGTAATTTTTATACTGAAGTCAGGTGGGCCTAGTGATGTTTCCGAGTTATATAGACCTATAACTCTCTCATTCTTTGTTTTAAAGACAATGAAATACTGATTAATATCTATATAAGGAAGATGGACCTTGTGGAATGCGTACTTCATCCGAGTCGTGTACGTGAGGGTGCTATTTTGGCTTTTCACTCTGATGGGAAAGTGATTCTTTTTACATTTTTGGCCATTCAGGGCGCCTTTGGCAATATCAGCTTTCACGCCATTGCTAGGACGTTGGAACGAAAAGAGAGGCAGATCATCAGCTCGTCTCTGGATGGGGGAAAATCCACTGTGACAGCGTCAAAATGGTGCCCACTGGGTGGAGTACTTTTTTCATTTTTATAAATGGTAGTATTTAATGTCTTGTTCACCATGGGGCATCACATTACGCTGTGTGATCTCAGTCCTAGGCGAGGTGCTTTATTGATATCACCATCAATTTTTCTATGGACATTAAGTATATAGTTGACATTCTGGATAGGAGGCTTAGTTTTGATTCGCACATCGCTGCCATCCATAACAAGGTGATAAAAGTATTTTAAGCAAGTCGCCCCTCCTACGGTAGCACACGGGGTATTCCGCCGAGAATGACGCTATAGATATACACCACCACTATTCGATCCATTATCACCTTTGTGAAAAAAGACTGAGAAAGGTATTACCATGAATAAATTATGCGGGTATAGAAGCTCGCCTGCCTCGGTATAACTGAGTTCATGTTCAACGGCGACCTTTTAGGTCTTGATTGGTTTGACGCTGCTGTCCATTCTATACAGAGTAGTCGAAGGATCATCTTTAGTCATGGTTTTCATACCTACGGATCTATTCTTTGGCAAGAGATTCAGAATTGAATCCCCGGACCGATTTGTTACTCTGATGTAGCCTTAGCTTGTGGTGAGTTTGATCTTTAACTGGTTTACCAATGGCTCCAAAATGAAAGACTGTGTCGACCCCTCTGTGAAGATCGCTAAGAGTCTTTCAGGCTGAGATCATGGCTATTACCATATGTACAGAGATCAACCTGGGTAGTAACTCAAGGGCACTTGGCTGAAAACGTATGACATCTAGACTGGTCAAATATTGCTACGATGTGTTGCAGAAGCTGTCAATTGGGAATAGGGTCCAGTTGTTTTGGGTACGTGACACTGTGGGATAGATGTTTATATCGCATATATTGGCTAGAAAAGACTCCGTGGCACCCTTATTGGTCCGGAAACTTACTATGCCACACCACTTACTACCATCTTGATCCAGATGCTTGGAATGAGACACCGGAACATAGAAATAGATAATGTCTGGGAGACACAGGGTCTCATTAGGAGACATATCCACTATTAGGGTTTCAGATTTGTTGGTGTTCATTAGGAAAGCAGCAAATCTGCTAAGTAACTGTAGACCGACCCTGCAAGTGTGCCCGTTCAGAATGATAATAATGAATAATGAAGTATATTTTGGTAAAAGTTGTCATATAAAACTTATTTCTAAGATATGATTTGATAAGTTTTAAAACCACGATTGTTTATTTCATACCTAAACTGTGTACCATATAAAATTTCACATCATTCGTTTTTTGTCCACAGTTAACTGTGCTCCTCCTATATTTCATAAAAATATTGAATTTTAAGTGAGTTTGAGAATTAAGTTAAGTATGCTTAAAACACAAACAAAGATATTTCAAGGACTATTATAAACAATATCAGGATTTATCAAAAAACAAACAATGGTTTAAACATACATCAACTCACACGCTAGAAGAGAATAAAAAAAACATTTTTTTATGAGTTAAAGCCATATCAAGCAGTCAATGTCTACTTCATACTTCATATCATACTTACACAGTTTTATTATTTTATTTCTTTTTATAATGATGCTGTTATATTGCTACTTTCCTTTTTCTACTTTTTTTCTCTTTTTAAATCAATATATATTTTTTTTTACATAAAAAGTTTGTCAACTATAAAGATTAATTTTAACTGATAACTGATATACTCTGGCGCATAAACAATTGCATATTGTGCATACATACTCTCGTAATATGTAGACAAACATAAACGATTTATGAAATAATAATGTGTAGGGCGGTTATGAGGGAGTTTAATTTTAAAAGTATTATAGAAAGATATTATGCATCAAGTAAAGCATTAAACACATAACCGACTGCAAGCAGCAGGCAGCAAAATATCAAAGTTAGAAGACATACGTTTATATAAAAACAATTATTTTAAGCCTAGACAAAAACCTTTGCTGCTGCTGCTAAACATAAAATAATTTTTATTTTTTGAGCAGCAAAACAAAAATTTGTGTTACCAATACAATATAAAGTTTTAATTAAAAAAGGAGTACAAATATATATTTTTTATTTATCAGAAAACAACAATCTAAAATTGAAATATTGTATCAAACAACATTTATATTAATAATTAAGTTTTTAACTATAATTCAATTAATTTTGGTATTTTTGAGTAAAATTGAAAAAATTGATTTCATTTTGGTGGATTTGAAAAGCTTGAGTGTCACCACTGAAACATATTTTTCTATAACAAATATTTTTATGACAAATAAAACAGATGACAATGAAATCTAATTTTATTGCTGCTGCTACTTTCAAAATATTTATGAAGTCGATAGTATATATAGCAGCAACAACTTACTGCTTGCTTTCATGCTGCTTGCTGTCGGTTATGTGTTTAATGCTTAAGGAATAAAAAATAAATATACTTTTAATACTTGTTATAAAGCAGTTATTTTATTTTTTAAAAGGAAAAAAAACCTTTTAACTGCTTAAATAGCCTTATACCAATATTTGACCACAAATTTAAGTTAAATTAATAAAACTTTGTATTGAATTGCTTTGCTGTGCAACAAATGCATTTGCGGCTTAAATGATATTTCTACACCCTTTCCCATAACAGCCACCATTTAATTAACTTTATGCTTTAAATGATTAAAATCATGTTTATTTTAAAAGAGAAAAAAAGCTAATGGGTTTTTTGTTGTTTTTTTACTCACTTAAAAGTAGTTTTCTTTTGCCTGAAACAGGAGTAATTGAGTATTTAGTGGTTTTATTATTTGTACAATAAAAAAGTGACTTATAGCTGTTACCCATTAGTTTTCTTGATCTGTATTATGATAATGATTGCTTGAAGAAAGGGTGTACGTTATTGTCAAACAAGTTTAACTATATGATACCCCAATACATTATGCAAAGAAATGGTTTAATAGTTTGCAGAAGTAGCGGAAGAGGCTGCTGAATATTCCATTTAGCATTTGGTGATCAGAAACTGATTAATCACTGACACGATTAATAAAGGATTCGAATATGATTCGCGCTAATGGTTAAAAAAGAGTTTGATATCAAAGTTTGATAACAAATTGTATAGCAATCGCAAACTAATCATCCAGAAGCTTAAAATGTGCGTATTATACCCGTTTATTATGATAATATTGCACACACCGGGAAGTTAAATGTTTGATCGAAAACAGATCAAGCAAGTAATGGAAGAGTGATTATAATTATTATATATTTTATGACCATATTTTAAGAAGATAGATGATTAAACACTGCTTGCTATGTTGTTTTTTCATAAGTATAAAGGGACAATTTTTGCGCTCTCCTTAGCAAATGTTAAATATTTGTTTATTTATAAAAGGAAAAAGTGAAAGTGAAATTAATAAAAAGTAGTGCAAAAGAGTGATTTAATTATATACATACATTAAAATAAAGTAAGATATCTTATTTACAATATATGTTGTAAATAGCAATGGTCTACAAAAGTCTCCTGACCTTTAAATAAACTATATGGAATACTATATAATGATTTCGTTTTCAGTTATTTTTCATCGGTCTCAATTTTCTTTTATGAGAAGGTAAGAAGAGGCCTGGTAAGACGAAACAGTTTGAAGATGAGGAATAAAAAGCATCACTCGACGAAGATTGTTGCCAAACGCAAGAAGGACTTGCATTATCAATGGGAGTCACACAACAAGACATTTCCCTACGTTTAAAAGCATTAGGAGTAAGTAAAAAGCAAATAAGTTGGGTCCCATATGAATTGAAGCCGAGAAACGTTGAAAGGCAATTCTGCATGTCAGAAATGTCTACAAATATAAGTTATTTTTGCATCGTATTGTTACTATTGATGAAAAATGGATACATTACGATAACCAAGCGCAAAAAGTTATATTTAAAGCCTGATCAACAAGTCAAAACGAAGCCGAAGCCGAATATCCATGACGCGAGCAATCAACGAAAAACGACCAGAGTGTTCGACAAGGCACGAGGCCAAAATTTTCCATTATGACAACGCTTGGCTACATGTTGCAAGACCGATCAAAAACTATTTGGAAAACATTGGAGGGGAAGTTTTAGCTCAACCGCCCAGACCTTGCCTCTTTTGACTGCCATTTGTTTCGATCGATGGAATAGGCTTCACTTCAGAACAGAGTATCAGAAATTAGCTTGATTCAATATTACCTCAAAACCTGAGCAGTTCTTTAGGCGCGGTATCTATATGCTACTGGAAAGATGGGAAAAAATAGTGGCTAACGATGGACAATACTTCAAATAATGTATCAATTCATTTCTTTATTATAATAAATACATTTTTCAAGCATTTCATTAAAATATATATACTAAGATGTCTTACTCGCAACATATATTGCAATTATTTGAAATAACAAAGGCTAGATGCCGGACACTTAATTTCGCAAAAAAAAATCAATCTGAAAAAGCACAGAGAATTATGTCGAAGAAAACATTCAAAAATATACAACACCAAGAAAAATTCTAATGAAAACAGTGTAGATAGTGATAGTTTTAATGATTCAGTGATGAAATTGAGAGTGAACAAAATGATTTTAATTTATGTGGAAGTTCGGCTAAGTGGGTAATTCAATTTCAAGTGAGTTTTGTTGCAATCAATGCACTTTTACTATTGTTATTTTAATGCAATATGGAAGATCCAAAAGACACTAGAACTCTTTAAGAAACGTCCGGTTCTATTGAAGAAATCTTGGTTTACTTTGTAGTACTCAGAAAACCGACTGGAAATCACTAAGCAACCTGATGAATTATTCAAAAAAGACTCATAAGCCATTACAAACATGACTAAAAAAAGGGTCGAAAAGCATCTTTTATGATTAGAAAATGAGCGCATATTCTACGTCTTTAGTCGCGCAGAAAAGCCATAAAAGACTCGAATTTGATAAAAATTTAAAAAAATACTGGCTGGAATCTTATATATAAAAATGAATGTGTGTTCGTATGAATGTTTGTGTGAAGTCTATAGACAGCTAATCGGCTAAGTCGATTTTCTTGAAATTGTTCAAGTCGCTCTATATACATATGTCAGGAAGGAACTATAGCTATATAAATTTAAGAAATCGAAGAGGGCGGTGTCACGCCTATACAGAGTAAATAATTATTCGTCTATGTCTTCAAAATGGTAACAGTAAAAGTTTCTAAATTAAGACCACAAAGCATTATAGTCAACACAAATCATCAGTAAGAAATTGGGCGGAATTGGGTAAGTACGCATGGTACTTCCCACAGAAAGTAGATATTGATTCTTTTATATCTTGAGAGCGGTTAAAGTGGATGTTAAATAATTTATAGTTATTATGTATATAGTGTTGCCAGATTTACCATGGCAAAATTTTTGACATATATATATAAAAAATTTTGATTTTGAAAAAAATCTTGACAGTCGAAAATATTGGTGTTCGAATAACTTCCATTAAAAATTGTCGGTACTTGGCTCTAAAATACAATATCTATGGTAATATTAGTTGCATCAGGCAACACTATTATATTTGAGCGATAAAGGTGGCTCTCATACGATAATATGCAAAAAAGATAATAGACGAAGCCACCAAGAAAGGTCTGGTGAGATTGGAGGGAAGCTATTGTTCATTACGATATTCTACAACCTGGTCAAATGATTGATTGTGATCTCTACAGTCAACAGTTAACAAAAATGAAGCAAGAAATTTAATGAAAACGGCCAGAATTGGTCAACAGAAACGTATTGTGCTTCATTATGAAAACGCACATTTTTGATGACCCAGCAGAAATTGAGAGAGCTTGCCTTGGAATATTTGATGCACCCATCATACAGCCCGGACCTCGCACCTTCAGATTACCATTTGTTGTGATCACTGTAGAACTCTCTTAATGGCTTAAATTTAAATTCTGTGGATGGCTGCAAACAGAAAATGGATCAGTTTTTCGTTTAGAATACTTAAAAGTTCTACACCGATAGAATAGTGGCTTTATCCCAAATATAGCAAAAGATTATCTATCAAAACGGCACATATTTGTATTAATTCACTAAAAACTGTAACAGCTTTTACAAACTTTGTGTAAGAGCAACTTTGTATTAAAAAAAAACTTGAAAACCCGTATTTTTTCTTGATTCTTGACAATCTATAAAATTCTTGTAAATTAAGCGAAATCAAGACCATCTGGTGATACCACGCCCACTTATATAACTCCATCCACATTAAAACTGCTCATTTGTATTGACTGCCAAGTTATTTAGACCAAATTCATAAACTTATTATTAATCGTACTCAAATTTACATAAATCAATATTTAATTTGCATGAGAGGTATCATGTCCACTAATCCGCTTCCGCCCACTTCTTGACTGATGATTTTTATTAACTACTAAGTCATTTGGACCAAATTAAAAAACTTTAACTTCAATCGATATTCAGATATAAAAAAATCAATGTTTACTTTGTACGGGAAGTACCACACCCACTTGTCCAATTCCGCCCATTTTTTAAATGATGATTTGAATTAACTACTAAATCAATATACCAAATTTAGAAACTTTCGCTCTAGCCGTTCTCAAGATATACAAAAATCAATATTTACCTTATATGGAAGGTACCATGGCCAATAATCCGATTCCGCCAACTTTTTGACTGATGATTTTTATTCGCTACAAACCTATTTGAACCAAACTTAGAGGCTCTTACTCGTAGTATTTTGAAGATATGGGAAAATACAAATTTTTATGGGCGTGACACCGCCTGTTTTTTTTTTGTAAATCGGTTAAGTGCTCTTCGAGTTTTAAAACGACGAACATGGGACAACTTATTTTATATATACATACATGTAGATATCTACGGAACAAACAACCGATCAGCAGAAGCTTTATTAGCCGGAAATTCAACGGTGAAGCTGGTCAAAATAGACTTTTTGGAGCACTAGTTACTTCTCGCTGTTATCAACCGGGACAAGTACACAAAATCTCTCTGACTGCATAACTTACATTTCTAGACAAGATATATCCGAACGGAGTCGTTCGATATGTGGGAAGTAAATGAAGACATCGATAACCCCAAGAACGGCAAGGCCACATGATTGGACAGTATTTAAGCTTAGCTATTAAATGCAGCAAATGCTCAAAGCTTCTCGTTGACACCATACAAGAGTTCTGGCAAACGAATCAACTATGATGTAGCATGTAAATAATGACCTGAAACAATCAGAATGAACAAACCATCATCAACATCACTCAAATTATAAATAAAAGTCTCTCTGAGGTAGGATTCCCTACATATCGGTGATGAACTTATTTTTAACAATTTTGAAAAAGTTATTGACACTCTTGAAGACTCTGCTATTTATTACGCAGAGTTAGACATTATCTGTCTTATCTTATATGATGGCAGTGTCAAGCAACCAAGCTTTCTGAAAGCTATTAAAGACAAAAATGTGTTCTTTCTACCCTATTATTTAAAGTTCTTCATGACTTTATATTATAACGAGCCTTATCCTCACCAAGATGTATAATCCAGAGGCTATATGCAGAGTTGGAAAATTTGCCGATAATATTTGTAGCCACGAATTGAAACATGCATTGCCAAAACAAAAATTATGGAAAATCAAGGTAACTACAAGCAGTCCTTCACATTGATAACACAAATTTGAAAGTATTTAAATCCTTTTACTATATCGGCAAACAAAAACTAGAGTTTTCAGCGGATACAGTCTTAACGTCCGAAATATATTAAAAGCTCCGTCACTCCTCCAGAGAGCATATTGGCTTTCCACAAAGTATATATTGTTTTGTTTCAGTTTCCTTAATCAATTTGATATTTTTAAGCTAAGTAGATGATGAATCCGCTTAGCTTCCTCTATATGATTCTTTTGTGTGTAGTGGTGAAGATCCTTGCTAATTGGTGGTGATCTTTACTTTAGCATTGTAATTTTTTCCCAGTAGGTGACGTGTTTTTCCTGATCATTCGTTTGATGTTTCTCATCAGAGGGAAGAAGTTGAAGCCTTGTTTTTTTTACTATTAAATATTCGAAACCACAATTAAATTTTTTCTTCGTCATGTCCTCTGCTGGGGCTCGAACCTGGGTCGTTTGTGTTGTTATGCGTGCGCTCTAACCATTACACCACACCACTCCGTTAAGCAGCTAATCTTAAAGCTGATGAAAACGCATTTGGCGCTCTCTAGATAAATAATATAAAATGATCTTTAACTAGTGTGTAAAGTCTAAATTTTTCTATGGCTACGAGTCATGGAACGTAGTAGTTACGGATTAAGACAATTGAATTCAAGCATCTGAAAATATTTCAGCCAGAAACAATATCCAATAATTTCCTTTCGAAAAAACAGATCAAGTTCCAATAAAAAAGGAAACTATGCTAAGAATATAGAGTCCCGGGCTCTTAAGATCATGATATTCTATTAATGAGTTTGTGAGTTATTGTGCTTAAAGTGACGTTACCTTTGTTGTTTTCAGAACAATGAATCAAAAATATTTTTGTCTTATGGTAGAACTGCTTCTTGATGGGACAAAATACCATTCAAGCGAAGGAAAGGCTCTAAAAGCGATGTTTTCCATCAGAAACAGCAATAAAACGTTGGTTTACTGACTTCAAACGTGGTCGTAGAGATGTAGAACGCAGTGGACATCCAATTCACTAAATCGGTTGAATGATGAAGAAGTAAAGTTATGTGAGTTAGCTGACATTGTAAAGATATCAAAAGAACGTGCTGGCATTATATCGCATGAGCATGTGACTATGAGAAACCTCTGTTCGAAGTGAGTGCCGCGCTTACTCGCTGTTGACGAAAAAGAAAAATGTGTTGATGATTCTGAAACAATGGCAAAACTACAGGAATTGAACTTCGAATTGCTCTCACATTCACCGTATTCGCCAGATTTGACGCCCAATAACTACTGGCTGTTCGTATACCTCAAAAAATGAAAGAAATTGCGCACGAATGAAGATATTATCACCGAAATTGAGGCCTGTTTTGAGTCAAAATATAAATTGTTCTACGAAAGTGGTATTGAAATGTTAGAGCGTAGCTGGAATGATTGCATTGCTCTTGATGGAGATTACGTTGATGAAAAAAGCTAATTTTGAACAAAAAAGCTTTCTTTGTTAGTCCTGGTACTATTTAGACCATGTGATAAAGGTAACTATATAATGGAATGCACAGGGATGCCAGAGAGTTGCAAGATCTGATTTGAAGTTCATACTACCACTTGGTGTCAGATAAAGACGAAGGAATTCGCTATGGCTCTATCATCCATTAGTGGAAGCATTGCGTTAATGTAAGAAGTTCAAAGCGCCCATTTATCCTGTTTCTTAGACAAGAAATGATTGAATTTTAACAATTTTTGGCCGCAAGTGTTGATCCAGTAAAACCTATTAAAGTTGTGTTAAAGAACTGTTTGTTTTCACTTTAAGTTAAATTTTTGCTTAAATCTTCAAACATCTTAAGTAAATGTCAACTTTTTGATGTTTTTATTAAATTTTTTTTCTTACATACATATATGTATACAAGTACTTATAATTGTCAATTGTTTTTGGATTGTGTGTGTGTGTGTGTGTGTGTGTTCTTCACAATCTTGGCTGGCTGGCATGACATTCATTATTTCTAAGTTTTGTGACAGCCAGCGCAACTTTTTATGGCATTTACATTTATAAAGTGTCACAAAGAAAAAAAAAAAAAAAACTGAATCATGTCTATATTATCGTAAAGTTTAAAATATTTTCTTTTTCTTTTAACTACTACTTGATTTTTATATATTTTTAAGATTTTTTTCTTGTTTTTGCATTTATTTCTCAAGTTTGTACTCATATTACTAGAAAACTAAGCACGAAAAATATTTTCCTTTTTTTCGTTTGATTTTTTTTATGAAGTTTATTTTCAATAAAGTGACAAAAAGCTAAAAGTTTTTTTCAGTTTTTTTTTACTTTTTTCTGACTTTTTTTAAAATCACTTGAAAGCAAAGAAAAAGCACTAAGCTTGCTGTAGGGTGTTTTGCAAATAATAATGATCTTATTCGTTATATATTGAGCACAAGTTTTTTAAATTTTCCCGTTTTTGGTAATACGTGTATATGTGTATGTGTGCGTGAGTGTGTGTGTGTGTAGGGATTTTTTCTTTTTAAATAAAATATCGATTATTTTCTGTTTGTTTGTTCTTTATATCCTTTTCTCTTCTGTAACTGCAACTGTTCAATATCAAAAGCATGTGTTGTAGATAAAGTTAAACATGAAAGTGTTGGTTCTAACTTTGTTTGTAAGACGACAACAAAGTTTCTTGTATTTTTACTTTAGTTTCTAAAAAAAGACATAAATATTTTTTTCTCTGTTTTTTTGCATTTTGTGTGTTCTTTGTGGTCAAATAGTTGGCAAACTAAACAACTTAAATATATATTTATGGATGAATTCTATTTCCTTTTATTTTTTATTTTTTTATCAAAGAAAGAAATTATAAAGCAAAAGAAAACTGATGTATACAAAGTTAGTGTTAAATTTATATCCAATTTTTTCCGTTCTTCGCATATCCATTTAATTCAATACAATTCACTTTTTCTAAGTCGCAAAAATTCGTCCATCCATCGAATAATATACGCATTTTAGTCAAAAATAGGTCACAAATAAAAATAAGTCCAACAGACTATGACAAACTGGATATTCTTTTATTTAAGTTAGAGCCGATCTATTAATTTGGATAACTTTTTTTAACTTAAGGCCAGCACTCAGGGGATGACACCTATTCATGCAGTGTATTGTGTTGTTTCTAGGATAATAGAATGTAGGTAAGAGGATAGAGGCAGTATGGACGTTTAATATGAACTTATCCATATCGTAAGTGACAGGAAAAACCTGCGAATAAAGGACCAATTCTTTCTATAATACGTTGTACGATTCATTGAACAATCAGCTACAAAGTGATGTGCTCGTCGCGAAAAACGAGTACTGCGTGAATATATAGTATATGATTATGTGGAATCAGTTCCTTTATTTCGTTGGAACGCCTTCCGTTATAGTACAGACAGAATAATGAAACACACTCCACACTCTGCGAAGATGCTCTAACAAATCTCTTCTGTACGCGGTCGAGAAGCTACAAAATAGACTTTGCAGCACCGGCCTTACATAAGAGTTGTATTTTATTTTTGGTCGTATATAGGTCAGATGGAGTGCAATGTTTTTTGCACCGACACTTGAATGCTTCCTTCGACACTCGGACTTCTCCCTGTGACTTTTTTCTCCTCAATCGAGTTAAAACGCGTTTCAGCAGCCGAGAGGAAATAATAGAAAAATTGTAGAAAGCACTGACGGAAGACCGAATATTAAAAATTCTTCGAGGATTAGATCAAGCGCTGGCATAAATATGCTCAGGTCGAGGGGGATTACTTTGAAGGGAACAATATAGATTTAGATGAATAAATTTTATTTTAAGTTTTTTGAATAAATTCCAGGAACTTTTTGATTAAGGTGGTATTCCAAGGAATAAATTTGAACAACAAGGCAATTGATTAAAGTAGTAAAGTAAAATTCACTTTTTTTAATTTGTTTGTTAGGCGCGTAGGTTAAATGTGCAGGTACAAAAAGTTAACTTAAAAAATAATTTTGTACTAAGTTAAGAGAAATAAGGATACAAAACAACAATGTTGAGCAGATAAATGCAATGTGAACGTAAGTTAAGCTACTGTATACACTATAATGTTCACTTTTTTTGCAATTCAATTACTTTCTCTATCAATATTTGGCTACAAAAAAATAAATAAATAAATAAATAAATAAATAAATAAATAAATAAATAAATAAATAAAAAATTGTTTCCAGTTCTGGCTAAAGAAAAATTGTCAATAGTTTTAGATGAATTTGATTACAAATATTTAAAGGGTGGCATGTAAAACTTAAAATAAAAGTTTTTTAAGCACTAATTTAGACTGTATGTTGAATATGGAAACTGAGGTAAGAAATACTCATTTACAAATGAATAAAATCTTTACATTTACTATTACTTTTTTTGTATGTGTATGTACATGTATTTAAAAAAATATCCAGTGAACCAGCAAGAAATGATAATATTAACCCTGGAAAGGTAACATACGCCTATCAGACATATATCTTTTCAATTTTTTACTACGTCTTTGCCATTTGTTATGAGAAAAAGTTGCTATGCGCAGTATTCTCCGCTGTTATAATGAACTTGCTAGAGATCACTGTTTTTGTGTAATGAATTGATTTAATATCTGAGAAATAACTGCACCATACGTCCTAGAGACGTATGGTTATTATTTGTGTAATTTTTAAGTTTATTGCTTTCTTATCTCTCTTGAAGTTTTTTAGTTATTTCTTCGAATATTTATTTCAAAAACTCTTTAAATTATTGGCATGCAAGCTAGGATTGGATGGACAAATTGCTGCCTTGTTGCAGAGTATTTTAGATGGTTCAATTCTATTTGAAGCTTTAAGTAAATTAGAGATTTAAATAATGAATGATGATGTTCTTAGTGATGTTTAAGACGATAATATACAAATTGACGAGGTCAATGAAAATATAAGCCCAAAGTATTAAGATTATTGACGACGTCAATGAGCATATTCCGGCTACGACTGCTACGACTTTCGACAGCATAACACAGTTCATTGGTCCGTACTTTTTCAAAAACGATGGTGGCCAGAACGTTGCAGTCAATGGTGATCGATATAGAGCCACGATTACTAACTTTTGTATTCCTGAATTGAACAACCATGATGTCCAGGAGGTGTGGTTTCAACAAGACGGCGCAACATGTCACATAGCTCGTGCCACACGAGATTTATTGAAAGACACGTTTAGTGTCCGCCTAATTTCACGTTTTGGACCTGTAAATTGGCCTCCAAGATCTTGTGATTTTACACCGCTAGACTATTTTCTGTGGGGCTATGTAAAGTCATTGGTCTATGCGGTAAAGCCACAAACGCCTGACTATTTGGAAGACAATATCTGCCGTGTTATTGCCGATATACGGCCACAAATGTTGGAAAAAGTTATCGAAAATTGGACTTCCAGATTGGACTATATCCGCACCAGCCGTGGCGGTCATATGCCAGAAATCATACTTAGAATGTAATGCCACAAGATTATCTTTCGGATAAATAAAATTCATGTCAATCGAATAATCCATCGTTGTTTTATTGCAATTTAAAATTGCATACCTTTTAATAAATACCCCTTATAAATTTTTTATTTTGTTACGTCCTTAAAAGAATGTCAAATATCATACGTCTCGCAGACGTATCGTTATATTTGACGTACAAAAAAATAACATTATTTCCCTGGGGTTAAGACAAATTTAATTGAAGTTTTTTCTCTCACAAAGTCTAAAAAATCTTTAACATTTGAACATCAAATCGGAACAGTCTGAAAAGTATAGTACGTTAGATCGTTTAAGAACATTGATATTGAGGGAAATTTTAGATAAAGCTTGTTTATGAAAAATTCTAAGCTGAGAAGTTTTCATCTCAAACTTAAGTCGTTGGGCTTGTTGGGTTTAGCATGGTAAAATGGTATTTGAATTGAGTGTATTTTCTAACGCTTTTGTGTGTAAAAACTAAGGAAACTTATACTTGATTTGTGTATTGAAGAGATAACAAGAACTCTGTTCTTAGTTCAAATATAAAAGAAAAGTTTTGTGTTAAAGATACAAATATTTACATAAAAAAATAAAATGAAAGTATTACACAGAAGATATATTTTTTTGTTATATTTTTCTGGTTCTTATTGGATATGAGTTCTGTTTTTTTTTTTTTTTTTTTTGCTTTAGCAAATGGTAATTAATTAATTTTTTTTAATAGATTGGAAACTAAAAAATTATAGAAAATATTTCTTTTTTTAATCTTTGGGTAAAAAGGGAATGTTTTAGAAATATAGGTCACTAAGATAAAAATATATATTTATATGAAATGTATTTGGTAATTAAGATTGTTGTTTTGTGTAGCTGCTGTAAAACACTTAATTCTTCACTTAGACAACAAATTCAAACATAAAAGACATTAAAGTGTTAAAAATTTAATGATTAACTTACCACATTTCATTTGTTCTTCCTCTTCAACGGCACGCAAAACAGCTGAATTGGCCAAATTTAAAGGCTTGGCAATTTGGTCGTCAATTTCAATCCTGTAACAAGCAAAAAAATGTGCATATAATTTAAAATCTTTTTTTTTCAAAATAAGAATAATAATAAGTAAAAAATAAGTAAAACTAAGTAAAAAAATTTATGAAAACGGCAAGTTGAGCAGGGTCACATCATTCCAGACTAACGATTAAAGCGCATGTAATTGAAAACTTTCTTTACCATTATTTAGCTTTTGTTAATATTTTCTAGTACTGCTGCAATAATACCCTACAGGACGGTACTTATCCTTTCTAATGAACACCAGCAGATCGGAGATCGGAATAGTGGATAGTTCTCCTAATGAGACCCTGTGTCTCCTTAAACATTTCCATCTTAATCTGTCAAGAACCCCACATTCATACAATATGTGTTCCGCCGGCTCTGATACCTGTACATCCGTGATTTCCATCCTCTTCAGATGCACCCTTAGTCTACAATGTCCCGTAAGAAATTCTGTTAGAAGTTTCAAAACCGGCCTGCCATACTTAAGCATATCCGATAAACGCGCAAATTGCGGACTGATTGCTGCCCTAGAGTGGCGAAATTCTCTTTGGATGTTCCAACGTTCCAATCATCTTGCAATTCTCCAATCCTTAATAAGATGTAGGGTGTCAAGGAAGCTTTTGTAGCCAATACATCCGCTGCTTTGCTGCCACTTATCCCACTGTATTTAGGTACTATTTCTAAGCGCCAGACCTTACAACGTATTTTAGCGATATTTGACCAGTCTAAATATCATACGATTAGAGCAGAGTGCCCTAAAGACAGACAATATTTACTGTAGAATACAATGCAAAAACATCAAATAATTCTTAGTTTAATTAATTATTTTTTTTATATAATATATTAGTAATTGTCGCTGAATATTTTAAAGAAATAAACAATGATTTTTTTTTAAATTCATATAAATTTTATTTCAACATAAATGTTGCCATATTGAACATTATTTGTTTACTATTGTGTACGATTGTTATTTTTTTATTTGAATGAAACATAAAAATAAATGCTCGACAATAATTAATTGTCATCGATATGTTGTAGTAATACAATAAAAACAGGGAAAAGGAAATATTTCACCTCGATTAATATATTTTGACGTTTATAAATGATTGTATTTAAATGTAGTTAACTGTTATGAACCGTATAGTAATTTTAAGCGTCATATACGATGAATGGGTAATATTTGTATTCGATATATAGTATTATTAGGGTGGTCTCTTTTTCATATAAAGCACAAAAAAGCTTTGAAGACAAAAAAATCTAAATTCTATTTTGTATGTTTATTGGCATGCTTCCACGCATGCTACGATTACGAATTATGATGTTTACATGACATACATATGTGTGATTCAATTCGACAACACTATGTCAGAGCTTAGAGCTTGAAAACTAATCTTCGACTGAGATGTACTTATTCGCGTTCTATTTTCTAATGTTCGTATTTTTCATTTCTAGCTATTCTTTTTTATATATAACTTTTTGTTTATTTTTTTAGTTTGTTCACACATTTTAATTTATTTATTTTATTATTTATTTAATTATTTTTTTTTTTTTTTGTTAGAGAAGAGAGTACTTTCTTCATGCATTGGATGGTTATTCAAATTAAAGCATCTTGAGGTGTTTCGCTTTCAAAGCTTCGTTGTTTGTGGTATGAATTATAAATCTTCTTAGAAACATGATATATTGTTGTTGAATTTAACATAATACAAAATGAAAGCTTGAAAGTGTCCGCGGTAAGACAGGAAATTGCGTGGTATGCTGAGACGCATTTGAAGAGGTCATATATGCACTCGAATCTTAAATAACGCTGAAGAATATCAGTAGGCTGAAGACCGGTGCTGCCTTTAAAAATTTCGAATACTTGTCACAAAAAGGGTCTTTGAGAAAAAAGGGTTAAAAAGGATATTTTAAAACAAAATAGAGTAGGGAGTTTTTTGTAACAAAAGTTCAAATTCATTTCAATAAAAATGGTAAAACGAAAACCAATTTTAACAGTTAATTAAATATTTTAAACTAAAATAAAAGTAATTATACATACTTAAATTATAAATCAATGCTAAAACTAGAAAACAATTAACAGATAAATTCAAATACTGGTCATATTATCAAAAATAAAGATGTTGATTTTACAAAAATCTTGATAAAGTTTATGACTTTTTAGAAATACTTTTTCTACATATTATTTGTAATTACTTCTTTACTTGGAGTCTATTTCTCAAGCCCCGATTCTAGTAAACTGAGACAGGAAAGTTTATATTTTAAGACTGTTTAAAAGTTCATTTTTAATCAGTGATTTTTTTAAAAAATTATTTTAGAAGAAGCACTACCTGGAGGCAAAATAAATACCTATGAATGTAACAAATTCATATAAATTTGAATATACAGTCGCACATATCCCCTCGAAAACTGTATTATTAACTGTATATGGAACTGTAAGGTTTTGTAGTTTCACTTGAATTATTGTGATATCATTTAGGAAGAGCAGTCTTACAGTCTTGTTTGGTTTTAAGTGCACTTTTTTTTACTAGGTTATCCAAGTTATCAAATAAATTGTCTGTGAAACTTATGTCAGGTAATAAGCAGAATGAAGCCGTCAAGTCAAGTTTTGATGTCGGAGCTTCTAGAGTTTTTAACTTTTTGTTTTCGTCACACTTAAATATAATCTTTCATCGCTCAAAACAACTTTACTCCAAAATTCTTCAACATAAAATTTTAATACCCACGATTATATATATTATGCAGTTTCCTCATGGTTTCAATATTGCTTGATGAAGCCTGTTGCTCATATTTTCTTTTTGATTCAACAGCAAACAAACAAATATATTTTTATGCATAAGTTAATATAATTAGATATTTGGGAATGTTATACTTGTACATTCGTATTTATTTTGTTGCAGATATGAACAAATATAAAACTACAAAATTTAAAGGAAATCTACTAAAAAATATATAAAAAAGCTTATTGCTGTCAAACCTTAAGCTGAAACACATACATTAATCAGAGCATAATCGCAGTTGACCATCAGTTCATTTTACACAATTGTCAAACTTTATATGAAAAGTTGCATAAAAGTCAGTTGTTGTAATAATATCGAATGCAATTTTAATATATGTGCTCACAAAACTCATGCATGTTATTTATATATACAACATACATATATATGGTCCGCCAAATAATTTTTATTTTTTTTTAAATGCTATTAAAAAAAACTACTGAATATTTTCTCAAATTTCTTTTTTATTTGAAAGTACAATCCTTCCGGTTAATGATGGAAAATAATATCATTCAAATTGCTGCCTCGGCTGGCCATGCAGTGGCCTACACGATCGATCCAATTTTTAAGCACATTATCGATTCTGTGCAGCTGTATTTCACCAATGGCTTCACGAATATTTTCCTTTAAAGCGTCAATTGTCCCTGGCTTGTTGGCGTAACACTTGTCTTTGACGGCACCCCACAAATAATAGTCCAACGGTGTCAAATCGCAGCTCCGAAGTGGCCAAACAACATCAGCTCTGAGGCTGATAATGCGATCTTCAAAAACGGGGCGCAAAACATCGAGTGTAGCTTCAGCTGTGTGGCACGTAGCGCCGTCCTGTTGAAACCAAATGTTGCTAATATTCTCTTCTTCAATTTTTGTGAACAAAAAAATTCGTTCAACATGGACCGATAACGATCGCCATTGACTGTAACAGCCACTCCTTGCTCATTTTCAAATAAAATCGCCCAATTATGCCTCTGGATAAAAATCCGCATCAAACAGTGACTCGTCTTGGGTGTATCGGCTTTTCAATGTATGCGCGCGGGTTTTCTGTGCCCCAAATGCGACAATTTTGCTTGTTTGCATACCCGCCAAGATCAAAATGAGCTTCATCTGAAAAGATGATTTTTGATTCTGCAATATTACCATGATTTTCAAAGTAATGTCGCAATATTTCCCAGCGTTGTTCAAGCGTATACACAACCATATTCGTTCAGTGGAAGGATAAAACTAATTATCTGTCAAATCAGACATGAGCTAAGTGTTACCATTCACGAAATAAGCACTAGTTGAAAAAAAAAAAAACGTTAGATGGCGGACTCTTTATAAAAGCAGTCTACAGAGAATTTTCGTGAGGAATTTAGGATCTTTACTCATTTTCAAAAAGGTCAAAAAGGGATACATTAAAAAAAAGATAATCAATCATGGCATGAAAGAGGGTCAAAAGTGATACTTAAGTGTCACAACGGCAACGCTGCTGAAGACCCTGCCATAACGGCCCGTCTGAAATATGTTAGTACTTGTTTGTGACCTCATGCGGATTAGTCTAAATGAGTTGCTATATTATTGCACTCAAGAACGACTAGTGCTAAATTCTTTATAGACTGTTGTAGTGCTTTTTACGAAGAGACTGTATTTATTTTCTGGGTACCAAAATCAACTTTTCTAAAGAGGTTAATCATAAAGGTGTCATTCTGAACAGGAGACTTCGTTGGAACTCGCATATCGATGCTATCCTGAAGCATGCCGCTCCTCCTATAGTTTAAGCGTTCTCTCGTTTTTATCTACAACAAAAATATTAAAAATTTACGTATTTGGACTACAAATTAATATGGTTCATTTTTTAGCTCAAAAGTGATCATGAATTAGCAATTTTATCAAAATATATAATTACAATGCTCAACAAAACAAACAAAAAATGTTTGTTTCCTTTCCTCCATCGAAACATCTAATAGTCAGAAGGAGCTATGGTTGGGGAACTTGATCGTTTCTTAATATTGTTTGGCAACTTTGCCACAAGAGCCCGAGCGTTGTCATGGATAAGGAAAACTATCTGTCTGTTGTTATATTCCGGCCATTTTTCTCATAATGCACGGTTCAATCGAAGTAATTGAAGTCTAATCCGAATACCGTGTTTTAGCAGCTCATTGTACACAATGCCGCCTTGATCCCGCTAAGAATGCAAAATGAAATTTTGAAGCAGTTATGAAACCCAAAAAACCGCAATAAAACCCGGTTTAAAAAAACCCCGTCTAAAAACCATTTTCTATCCATGACTTTGTGACTTTGATTTGTAATATGATTCAATGTCGAAGTCTCAGGCCGTGAATAAAGGTATAATAAGGACTTAGTTTCGGGTGAGTTCGATCTAAGCTGATTATTTAATTCGATTTATACCAAATATAGTTTAATACCTTAATTCTGAACAAAATATTTAAATTGAACCAAATGGTCGACAAATCCAAGATTATCATATTTTTTTAAATCTAACAGCAGGACTAATATCTGTAGATTTTTTAGTATATACGGCTTTTTGTTATATGTATTCACTTACATGCATATATTTACACATATAGTGGTGGTAAAAATAATAGGATCACACAACATTTTCAACTTTCCACATTTTTTTCCTTTACTTTTTCACATATACAACCAGAAACATACATAAGTCAACTTATTATTTTATGTATGTTAAAATTATGTAAAAGTTAAAAGAAATTTAGAGAAAAATTAAAAATTTTTTTGTGCTCTATTATTTTCACCTTGGTCTGGTTGGGTTCATAGAGCTCTTTCTTAAGTCTTGACTGGTCACCGCCTCTTTTGGGGTCGTACGGAGACAGAGAATGGTGAATAGAGCCACTCATCAGGGGGGTGTCCTTTCACCACTCTTGTGGAATCTTGCGGTAAGCACGCTCCTCACTCGACTTGATTCCTCTGGTCATAGAATCGTTGCCTACGCGGATGATATCGCCATTGCAGTGTCTGGAATTTGTCCACAGGCACTGTCGGACAAGCTCAATTTTGCCCTGGGCATTGTCTTCGCTTGGTGTAGGCGGTTCGGACTCAGTGTGAACCCTCGTAAGACGGACATAATGCGAGGTATAAAGTACCTCGCTTTACACTGCCCAGTGTGGATGAAGTCGGGCTTAGTCTGTGTCCGACCGTCAAATACCTGGGCTTCATTCTTGAAAGGCTAACTTAACTGAGAGAGCTCGTAAGGTGGCTTGTGCGACCTACTGCTGTAGGAGAGCAGTGGGGGCCAGATGGTTTCTTAAACCCAACGCCATTCACTGGATCTATACGGCGGTTATAGAACGTAACCTTCTTTATGGAGCGGTCTTTTGGTGGACCGCCCTCGATAAGTATTGCAACGCCAAGCTCCTGGATAAGGTCAGGAGGTCGGCGGCGATTCAGATTACAGGGGCGTTACGTACCACCTCCCCACGATGGCGTTTTTGTCATGGTGGGTTGTCTCCCTTCGAATATACTTGTCAGACAACAGGCAAAACTTTTGGCGGTGAGACTTAATGCCCTGTCACGGTGGCGTATTATGGCTATTTACCACGCTGCGGAGTTGATACGGAGAGGCGGTACCCACACGGCTAATTTGTGCATTCTTCAGCTCTAAGTGCAACTTTCAGCTCTAAGCTTGTCAGAGACTGTCGTGTTTCCCTTGGGTTACTCTCACAACTGCTTGGTGTCAATCTCATTTGGGTCCCTGGTCACAGGCACATTCCTGGTAACTGTGTGGCTGACGAACTTGCTAAAGCGGGCACACTCCTTCCGGACAGTCACCTGCTTATAGGGGTTAGTGTACCACTGTCCTCCGTTAGACTGTCTATCAGGCGTGAATACTCATTGGACGCTGATAAAGCTTAGGCAGAACTTAATTCTTGCTTTGGTGCTAGACTCACCTGGCCCAGATTGGGTGGTAGGTGTACCAATCAACTTTTTAAATTGGATCGCGGAACCATCTCCTCAGTGGTGTCTATCCTTACGGGGTATTG
The DNA here is from genome assembly GCA_023159175.1 of Wohlfahrtia magnifica. Classification (NCBI taxonomy): domain Eukaryota; kingdom Metazoa; phylum Arthropoda; class Insecta; order Diptera; family Sarcophagidae; genus Wohlfahrtia; species Wohlfahrtia magnifica. The sequence goes on along the minus strand of JAKWBJ010000490.1, from coordinate 1,411,997 downwards.
CATTATGGGTAAACACGCGCAGAGGCTGCATCTACCGGCGAATGATTTCTGTCGAGGTTGTAGATCGATTGAGGAAGAGGAAAGTGTGGCCCATTTCATTTGCCAATGTCCGTCTCTAGCTAGACGTAGACTGATCACACTTGGCTCGTCCTTTCTCGATAGTTGATCGCCGCTATCGATCATTGATGTCGGGCTTATAGCCAGATTCATTAAATTGTCGGGCTGGTTTCCGACTTGATTTCCAGGAATGTGCTTCGAAGTGGAACCTCAGCCTGGCGGTCAAGACCGGTTACCACCGGGCTTGCTGGTCGGTACGGAGATCTCCCTTTATTTGTGGTATCACAACGGGCCGCTATGTGTGCTCAAGTGTGACTTGTCTCAGCGAGGCTGCCACTCCCTCCTAACCTAACCTAACCATTATTTTGGCCACAAATGTAAATTTACGATACATAATTTAAGATATTATCATATGCCTATATATACATACATACATACATATATGAATTCTCATATACATACATACATATATTTATTTATATTTTAAAGGTACAGTGTTACAAACTGTTTTATAGTTGTAGCATCGAATTGTCTGTGCTTTATTTGCCGTTTGTTCTCTTTCCAATTTGAACGCCAAACTTTATGTGATGGCCTGGTTCAAGGTCTATAAGGAAAAACAAATCGAAAAATATTTTTTTTCTTAATGATTTTATAATTGACTAATTTGTTAAATTTTAATATATTTGCTCTGTTTGCATTTACATATGCAGTAGATGTGTATGATAATTATCGATTTGATTTATTTTAAAATGATGAGGCTTTTTCTCTATTTCAGCATACAAATGTTGTGGTTGGTTGACGAGGTTTGTACATACGTATTTATTATAAAGTATTTAATTTTTTTTTACAACAAAGTATAATAATTATTCATTTATAATTATTTTAGTTTAATTGAAATTAAAAACAACGAATACTAAAATTTCTTATCAGAAGGCATTAAAAAGTAAATTTAGTTTTTTTACAAAATAATAAAAAATTTGCAATAAATTTCCTTTTTACTAAATTTTATCGAAAAATCTGAAACGAGAGAGAGAAAAAAGAAAAGAAAAAATTTCGCTCCTCAAGTGGTCACTTATAACGCAATATGTCAGTTCACATTTATTATTTTAATTAAAAACTGAAATATAATGAAGTTGAAAGCGAAAAACGTGAAAAATCAAAGAAAATTAAAAGAAAAATGGGAAAAAACCAAAAAAAAAGAAAAACGTACTCTTCGAATTTCAATCTGCAGCTAAAAAAGTTCCATTAATGCAATATCCGTTTTGTGAAAGAAAAAAATTGAAGAAAACATAAGCCTTGAAGGTACTTGACACGAGTATGTTGTTTGGTTGCATATTGAAATGAATGCATGCTGCAGAAACGATGACTGTAGCAACTCACTGGTACTCATACACAGGAATTCAAAAATAATGAAGATGTCAATATCCGGAAATTGTTAAATTTTTTAATTGAGTTTGTTTTTGTTTTTGTAAATATTTTTTTTTTTAATATTGGGTTTTACTGGTAAAAAGTAATGAAAACATTATTAAAATGTAGACCCACAATAACCAATCTCTGCCTGGTTAAAATAAACAGTTTGTAACTATTGACGTTATTAAAGAGTCACAAGTTTTTTTTTTTAATAAAAAAATGAACAACATCATCGTTTATCTTGAAAATCAACTGATTAATGCAACTCAAACAAGGCATTAGATGCTTTGTGCAAAGCCATATGATCCGAAAAGGAGTGATGGAAAGAGAAAACGCAAACGATAAATGCTTGAACTTTCATACTCTTGACGGCATATGATAGAAATTTAAAAGGTCGCAAGAGTATAACATGCAAGACGAGCTCAAAATATTTATTTGCAAGACAAATTTGCTTAGAATAGCCGCGACAGTCACAAGTCCACTACTACTGGTCGAGGTTGATGATGTCAGTAAGCTCACCTATCCTGGCATCTATGGGTCAAAAATAGAAAGTGATAAAGACGCTGGAGGATATATTCGGAACCTGTGGGAAAACATGCCATCATATTTAAGGCCGAAGTTTATGAAATTGAGATGTGCTCAACTTAACCTGGAGATAGTCAGGCCGTCATTCTAGCGCTTGACTTCTATGAGGTTGACTCGAAGCTAGTTTAGGAATGTCTTGGTAAAATGAATCAGCTGGGCAGGGACAATAGGGTCAGCTTATGCTGCGTCACGGGTGAAGTTGATAATCCGGGGAATGGAAGGGCCAATTAATTGGCCGGAAAGGGAGCTTCTACTACACTATTAGGGCCAAAACACTTTTGTGGACTAGGAAAGTGGCCTGGAAGGGCATTGATGCACTCTTGGAGGAAGTATCCAGGTACCTATAAGATACTAGGTAGGAAATTATCGCTGTACCAACCGACATCCTGAATTTCGTCAGATCGACGAGGTTGTGGGTTGTGGGAGATATTATAGGTAAACCCTATATAAATGGAGGGCTGTACAATAGATCGGGAGGTCGCAGTACTTTTATACCTCAATAATAATCTATATATATATTTCAAATAAGTTGCCCTATGTCCGTCATTTTATAACTAGAGAACCACTAAGCCGAATTACAAACAAATACATGCGCTGGGTGGTAATAGTAATAGTAAGAGTTTCTACACTTGACCCAAAAACTGTGGTCAATACAAATTGTCAGCCAAAAGTGGGCGGAATTTCATAAGTGGGAGTGGCACCCTCCATACAGTAATAGTGGAAGGTTCTGAATTTGGCCAAAATAACTTCGTAGTCAATCCACATCATCAGTCGAAATATGGGCGAAATTAAATAAGTGGGAGTAGCACCTCCCATACAAAGTAAATATTAATTTTTGTATATTCAGAGTACGGTTATTATGGCAGTTTCTTAAGTTGGTCTATTTGACTTGGTAGTCAAAAAAATCATTAATTTTAATGCATTCATTTAAATATTTCTTATGACGAATACTTTTTATGGGTATACAACACAAAGGCTCCCAACAACACGGGAAGGGTTACTCTTGTAATAATAATAGTAATATCTAGGCAGCACCATAAGTAAAGATGGCGGGGCTGATGAAGATGTAACGAACAGAATAAACTGCACACGAGGCGCATATGCCACTCTGACCAAAGTCTGGAATACCTCACTGATATCTAAGCGGTACAAATAAACTTAATATCCTTGGATAAAACTGCACGAAAGAAGGCCAAAAAATGTTGTCATGTGAATATGCTATTATATAAATATGTAGATGGTATCTAAGAGCACATTGGCAGGTAAATAGACCCTATGCAATATTAACTTTCCGGATCTACGAAAGGATAATGTAAGAAAACCCCTTCGCTTATTTTAGTCAAGAGCCATTTTCTCATCTCAACCAAGGAGTTGATATTTCCTCTGGGGAATCCCGCAAGAATACAGTCCCAATGAAAACATGCCGTTCTTTCGCTTCCAGGGAGGCCCAATATAACGTAAACCTGTTTGCACTGAGTTTATTTAGAGATGTCAGACAGTCCATAACAATGACTTTAATCATCCTTGACAAAGCCTTCTTCAAATAAGACACTCTTTTTTAATATGTGAAGTAAACATTTTATAAAAACATACTTTAAAAGCTAAAGCGTTATAACAGAGTCAGTTCAATGAATAAATGTTTTGACTTTTACTTTACGAATTTAACCTATCGTTACAACGCTCATAATTGTATGGCCAAAAGCTAAAAACACGACTTAAAAACGTTTAGTGATTGTTTCTAAAAAATGCCAACCTTGAGTACAAAAAAAAAAAAACTAAACCAATAATGGTCTTCATTTACTAAAAGCGCCAATACCTTGACAACACATGCGAAAAAGTACTTCACATCTGTGTTATATTCAAAAAACACAAGAGAGATAAAATGCTATTAACATTGCCGACCCATCATATCCCACACATAATTTCTTTATTTTCTCCCTTTTTTTGTAACTCTCGTAACTCCACACATGCAGAACAACCACTAACTTTTGGTTTTGTAGACGTACTTGTGTGATGTATTGACAGTGAACACTTTAACCTCCTCATAGTATACGATGAAACAACATCCAACGGCTAAGAAAGAAAATTAAAAAAAATATATATTGAAGTACTGTTTGTACTCTAAAGTATAGGTGTGTGCTTTTCCTACTTTTCTTTCTTTTCTGTTTTGCGCCCTACAAAAATCAATTGAGTAAATCAAGTTAAGCACTGTACCACATCATGCATTGGCGCCCATTTATGTGTTGCTCTTCTTTATGACTTTCTCTCACTCTCTCTCGCTCTCTCATACTCTCCATTTGATGTATAAAGTTAAACTAAAGTGCATATGTTACAAAGTGTGTGTGTATATGTGCGTATGTGTGTTTTACAGTACCCGTAAGCTATGTTATCCTAGAAATGGATTTATATCACAATTTTATATCCTGTTGTTGTACTACTCTACGCGTATGTATATATGTATGCAGGCAGTATGGTGAGTGAGCGGGAGCTGAAGTAGAAAAGTTGTTGCATCATCAACATCTTTTTGTTGCTGCTGCTGTTCGATTGTTTATTTGTTGCATTTATTGCATGTAGTACGTGTGTTTTATTTCATCTTATTTATACAAGTTTTTTGTTTTTTTTTTTTTTTTTCATTTTAAATTGTTACGTTGTGCCATGTATCGGGTTATTCCATAACAACTTTGCCTGCCTATAATGATATTTTGGAAGATCAGAAAAATTTTGACTTTTATTTATTGAATAACGCTCGATAACCGGAATAAAATACCAATTTTTCCGAAACCAAAATTTCTCAAAGTTCAAACAGTCAGGGGCTACCCCAATTATGCCATTTAACACCGCTGGCTTATGTTTTGTGGGGATTTGATGAAGATAGAGCTTGTAAAGAACCTATTGATTCAGTTACAACTTCAAAAGTAAGAGCCCGTGACTTGGTTAAATGGAAATCAGGAAATTTATATCTTAATCGGCTTATCTAAATGCGTTTTAAATACATTATATTGTTACGAAAATAAAAATGTCGAAAAAAACAAACACCACATAAGCGCCTTTAAATTGCGTAATTTTGGTATATTTGGTATTAATATTTCGCTTTGTCAATGCCTTGCTTATTTGTATATTTGGTAGCACTGTCAATTCGACAATCTTTGTGTATTACATTTGATTTAACGGAAATAATTCGAATGTTGTAGGAAGAAGAAGGAAGTGCCTTATGCTTGGGTCGAATAGTTATCGTTTTGCTGTCATAAAAGAACGTCGTGTTTGGGCAAAATAAAAGTGAAATAACGACAAAGTGGTGTTTATTTCATTTTGACGCAATTTAAAAGAACTCAATCGTTTTAAAAAGGTTAAAACTTAACAATATTTAAATTCATTATATAAACCCATCACTCGGTGGATGGCCTCTATTCATACTGTGTTTTGTACTGGTTCTAGGAAAATAGATTGTGGAAAGGAGGATAGAAGGTACAATTTTAATCGACAGTTGATTTGAATTTCTTTATGTCGTAAAAGGCAAAGGTAAAATTTGCAGGAAGATCGTTCAACAGACGAACGGTGCAGCAAAAAGCGAATCCTCTATATAAAGTGTTGTGCAAAATATGTGATTACTAGGTTTCAATTTTCTTATCTTTTCAGAGCACATTCAGTTATAGTACCGGTAGAACAATATTGCACATGCCACATTGCGACGCTGTTATAACAAATCGATATGGTTATCTACCCTATTGACACTAATAAGCAACTTTTTCCTCTCCTGTATGCAATCGAGGAGCCTCAAAATAGACTTTGAAGCACCGGCCCACACTTGAAAAATGTATTCTATCCTAGTTCGGATGAAGGTCTTGTCAATATTGAAAAGATCAGATGGAAAAACCCAGGCACTTGAAAGTTTCCTTTGACACTCGCAAAATGAGATCATTCTACTGAACGTCAAAGTGAATTCTTCTGGCCAGGACATCAAGAGCAGGAAGTGCACGTCTATCCGACATCAATTTACATTTATAATGCCCACCCACTTCTTCTTTCTGTTTGAATGATTTTTATATAAATTATTTGTTTTATGTTATTTTGAAAAATAAAGTTCCCATTGAAAAACGCTTTAAAAAATACAGTAAGTGAATATGCATGCCCATACCTTCTTTAAACATTAACCACATATTTAAAATAAAGCGAGTATGTGCGTTAAAGACAACCAACAAATTAAACAGCAAAAGGTGAAAATATATAAAAAAGAGTTACAGGCGGACAAAGAAAACAAGAAGAAATAATCCAGTTGTGCTCAAATAAATGAAACAAATTAAAAAAAAAAAAAAATGAGAAAAAATGAATCGCAAGTGGCCAACACTTAATGTAAATCTCATGATGTTAACGAAATACCGCACTCACTCATCAACAGAACAGCAGCCAGAATTTGACTCGAAAATGTACAACAAAAAACTTACAAAAAACGTTAAAATTTATGAGCATTATGTGGCATGTTTTCTCCTTTTTGTTGGTACTTCTTTTACACTGTTGGTATTACATTTTATACAACAAGCAGACAGACACTGATATTTTAAACATACACTTCTGTGTGGCACAATAATTTTAACATCCGTTTATTCTAGTGTCCATTCATTCATCCCTCTTGTCTGTCTTACTGATTTTGTGTTCACTTTTTTGCATTATGTACAGACAGACGAACAAGTTTGTGCGTCTCTGTGAATGTCTTTTGAATTTGTCAGTAAAAATCTGTAAAATGTTGCAGTTTTTTTTTAAGTAAACGAATTTACTTTGTGCATAAATTACCATATTAAACGTGCTCATCATCTGATGGCTGGCTGACTGGCTGATTTTATGCACCTTGTCTTCATTATAATTATTTTTTTTTATTTTTTTTTTTGTAGCAAAAAAATTGTTTTTATTTTATATGAAATGTGTTTCTCAGCCATTTTTTAAAGAAGTGATTTTTCGACGACTTAATGCAGAAACTACAGAAAAGAATTTGGATTTCTTAGAGCTAAAATTTTGGCTTTAATGTAAGTTGAGGACAATCGGACCGTGTAACTGTTTTAGAGGTAAAACCTACACTTAAAAAAAAGTGGCAAAATTTGTAACAAAAATCTAAATAAATTGTATTTTTTGAAATAAAATAAGGCCTTAAAGTAATAACGTCTACCGCTATCCATTAGATCAGTTTAATAAATTCTGAAATTGAGTTTTTCAGACCTGAGCTCCAAATGAAGTCATAAACACTGTTTGTTGATTGTTCAACAAATTTTTTGGATGCGATCAAGTAACTGCTAGAGCTTTGTCAAAACGGAGATCATTTCTGCTCTAGTTAACTGTTTGCGCATAACGAACTATAACGAGTAACTCTAGAGTGAATAAAAGAAGACCAGAAATGCTTAACTCTTCAAGTTTTTTAAGAAAGTCTTTTAAAAAAGTCTTTTAAAAATTAGGAAAAATTTTACCAGCTTTATTAGCTTTATCCTGTTCTGAAACTCTTCGTGTCAATACCTCTGTTTTTATTAACGGTCAATGTGTGTCGGGAAGGGATAATGAGGTTAGGATCTATTGGCTCCCCAGTCATGTGAAATTTTGTAGATTGAACAAGCAAATGATCTGGCGAGGACGGAAGTTTCTAAGACAGTTGTGGAGCCAAAACACTTTTGTCGAGTTGGAAGAGGGATTAAGAGGAGGAGGAGGAGGAGAGGCAAACGTGAGGATACTTTTCTAGCCAACTACGACAGAAAAAGATCTGAATCTTGAATTAGGCTTTTGCAAATAGCATTAGAATGACAATAGGCCTCCTAAATTTAAGTAGTGATTATTTGGGACTTAGATATTTTAGGAGAAGTCACCTTGGTGCCTATTAAGTAGAGAGAAGACAGCTACCACTACTGGCACCCACCGCTATTCTGAAATTTGTTCGAAAGGATATCATAGCGAAGTCCTATTCTAGTCTCTACAACTCTTGACGGCCTGTACAAAGCCGGTATTGGGTTCAATTTGTCCATTGATTTAAATTTGAAAACTGAAAATAAAAACGAAGTGCTAAATTTGCAGATTTTGCTGGACGGGTTAGCGATTCATACACCATTTCATACGCCTATCACTGTAAGTAATACGGAAATATATTCCCTATTCAACCAAAATATAATGTCAGATGAGTATAGCCTATACAATGTCTTGTACTTCTTTAAACGTCCAATACTATTCCATGCTTTTAACGACTTAATGTAGATTGAAAACTTTTTTGGTCAACTTGAACGTCGGAAATTGATAATAAATTGTGACCAGGTTTTCTCCTTTCAATAGCTGTCAATAGATTGCAGTTAATGGCAACCGTGGTGCATTGAAAAATACTACACATGATATATCAGGTGGGCCATCTATCGGCTTAAACTTGAACCAGCGGTTATTTCGAATCTGGCTTACTTATGTCATCCTATTCTGTCACAAAATTCAGTCTATTATCTCCACTGAACGAAATGAATCGATTTACGCTTAAGCAACGTTGGGATTTATTGAAACTTTATTTCCAAAACGAAGACAAATGGTTTGTAATTGCAACAAAAAAAAAAAAAGATCATCATTTCGGATGAAGTTCATTTTCATCTTGGTGGGTACGTTAATAAGCAAATTTGCCATACTTATAGCTCATAAGACCCAAACGTGGCCAATGCACCCATTATGAGTGACTGTTTGGTGCTGCTTATAGATCGGAGGCATCATTGGCCCATATTACCTTAAAAGTGAGGACGGCGCAACCATAACGGTCAATGGAGATGTGATGTGAACGATGTTTGTTTTCAACAGAATGATGTTTTAATCGATTTATTGTGTCAAACGTTTGATGGTTGTTTAATTAGCCGAAATGGTGATGTCAGTTGGCCGTCAAGAAGATGCGATTTGACACCGTTAGACTATTTTCTGTGGGGTGCCGTTAAAGACAAGTGTTATGCCGGCACCAGAAACAATTAAGCATTTAAAGGCCAACATTCGCAATGCCATTGCCGAGATACGATACCATTCACTCGAAAAAGTTCTCGATCGAATGGGGTACTCTGAAGCCACAACAAAAAAATTAATTTAGCAAAATTTCAAACCGTTTTTGTTTTATTGCATTTTTAAATCTAAATTTTAAAATGGCTCACCCTATACAAAAGTAATCGTGTTAGTAACTTATTAATATTATTATTCTAAAATAACCTATATTTTTTGGAATCTGTTGATTTAAAAACTTGCCAACAAATTTTTCTCCGTGTAATACGATAAACTGGTAAAAGATCATTTCATTTATGTCTACTTGCATTGATGATGGTCCCCAAATTGTAGTAGCAAATAGCTTTTTGGAATATATAATGAAGCACTTAGTATTAAGCAATTTTTCATATTATTAATTATTCTCTCTCTCCCCCTTTCTCTCTCTCTCTCTATCTCTCCCTCTTAATAACGTTTACACTTTTACATACTCATTGTACTACTGCATGCATGGCATTTAAGCAGCATATTTTACGGTTCAAGTACTATATACTTGTGCAGTTTAGCTAAGTTCATGTGACAGGTGTTCAAATTGAATATTTTGCATTAAAATTTTATTGATTTTCTATATAAAATATTGACTTTAGAGAGATAATAATGTTGACGTTTTCTGATTTCAGATTTATGTAAAATGTTTGTCTAAAAGTGACATGTCTTTTCAAAAACATTTGAAGATTAGAGAAAAAGGCGTAAAAGATTAAGGAGAGACATTAGTAAGAAGTTTTAAGGCGAATTAAAGGCTAAACGTAATAGTTCAGCACAGTAACTTTCAATGCATTACTGCCGTCATTAACTGTTATCAATTACTGCACTACAGCTGAATTGAACTGCTTACATATATTGGTTTATTTTCCACAGAAATTTAAAGCAGACAACATCTTTAATTTTAACACCATTAGAAAATGGAAAAGAAGAAATGAAATATTAATTTCTTTTTTACCAAATCAAAGAATTTTTTGATTTGTACTATGTGACTCTGCAGCAATTTTTATTTAAAAAAGTAGTTTACGAACGTTTCACCAAGTGTTTAGATCACTAAATATAGGCCTTCATGCCAGAAATGGTAAAAAAAAAATTACGAAAAGTTATTGTGCGATCGAAGAATGAAAGTGGGTTAAGTGTCCAGAAGATATTCGCACGATAGGTATTGCGATTACGTACACTCGACCATGAAAATAAGCTCTGACCACCTTAAAGTATTTTAAAGTATTTAGCGACGTTCAAGCGCATTATGAATAAAGTTTTGTACTTTTACGATGCATCAGAGGCAAAAGAATAGTTAATACAGTGGGTCCTCAAAAAAGGCTGAATAATTCTATTGGTCAATAAAGTTACAAGTAGAGCTTTTGGGTAGCGTATGGTGTCAAATATTATTTAGAGCCCTCTGTGTGTACAAAATTCTTTAAATTGTATTAAAAATGCTGTCCGACTTAACTCCTGCGGCTTTTTTATGTTTTCAAGTAGTAGAACTCTAATATAATGGTTTCACCGAATTAAAGCAGCTCATAATAGATAACTCCCTTCCAATTCCACCGAATACTCCACATAATTTTGTTTAACATCAATTCACCCTATAGAGCCGTTTGTGGATGGTCACTGGCTCTTAAGCATGATTATATGGTACATAAACTTCACATTTTTGTGTGTAATAGGTGTACTCGGAAACTACTCAACCGATTTAACCCATTCTTTTAACCATTCTTTATTGGAAAGCTTATCAGATGTAGATGGTTTGTAGACAGAAATTCGCGATGTAGCAAAAAGTGTGCGTGGCAAATGGGTAAAATTTAAAATTTTAAATTTAATGACATATTGATCGCAGATAAATTAAATTTGGTAGGCAAGTTCGTAGAGTCGGCATGGGCGTGGCAACCCCCCCTCCAAGAGATATCCGTAACTCGGAAAATACCCAAGCTATAGCAATTAATTTTGGTATAATAGTACGGAGATCTATAAACAACATTTACGCTAAAAATTAGTGTTTTACTCTTATTTATAGGAAGCAGGGTAGCGGGAAATCTATTACTAATTTTCGGCGATGAAGAATAATTAGTATACGAGTATGTCAATACATATACAACATGTATGTTTGTTGGTTTTTGTGTTTAAATTATTTCATAGCCAGTACAAATAATCAGTCAAAAAGTGGACGGAATTAAACAAGTGGACGTGGTACTTCCCATACAAAGAACATATAGATTTTAGTAGATTACAGCTGAAGTTTCAGAATTTAGCCCGATTGGTTACACAGTACATACAAGTCATCAGTTAAAAACTGGCTGAATTAAATAAGTGGGCGTTGTACCTTCTATACAAAGTAAATATTAATTTTTGTATATCTTGAGTAAAAGATTCTAAATTAGGTTCAAACAACATTGTGTACAATACAATCAGTAGCTGAGCTAGATTGATATGTGGGCGTGGCAACATCCATTCATACTAAATATTGAATTTTGTATATGTGGAGAACAACAATTAAAGCTTCGTTATCTATCCACAACAGTCAAAAGGCGGTTATTGCAGCAAGTGCACTGTATAAAATCTATCTATATACGGATCTTTTATATAAAAATGATTGCGTGTTTGTTCAAAGACTGTATACAGCTAAAGAGCACAACATATGTTTTTTTTTTTTTTTTGGAAGGAATTTTAACCTTTCTCAAATGCTTGGATTTTGACCGTAGGTGGTCAAAATGGGGAAAAAGAGTAAAGAATGTAACTAAGCATTTAAGATAATAATTAAGATGAGAGTAGCGAAACGCGCCGAGTTTTAGCTATTTTCATTTAAAATTCTCGTATATAATCATCGCCCGTAATGATTCGCTTCAAAAATAGTTTAGTTCGTTATGTTTTAGCAAAGTACTACTGATATTCTCACTAATGTGACATTCAAACATCGAGTTTCTTTAAGTAAAAATCCTTTTTTCTATTATTACAAGCTATTGTGTGGTTGATATTTAGTGCCTTCGCTATCAGTTTGTGTGTCTTTCTTGTTCTACTGAGTTAAACAAATTTCATCCATATTTTCAGTAACTGGTCGACCTGAGCGATGTGCATCTTCAACACTTACAATATCCACACCTTACAAAAAAAAATTTCTATATGCTTTTGCAGCTTTGGGTTTTTAAATAGTAAAAAAACTTTGCATATCATATTTATTCAGATATTTTTCCAATTTTCAATAAATATAAATTTTTAGAAGAGTCACAAATTAAGAGAGTGTCACCAAAAATGACAGATGACATGTTAAGTTATCTTTTAAATACAAGTTTGTTTGCTACAATAGATTTAATGTAGTGGCTGATATACAGCACCATCCAGTGACAAGAAATTAAGGATATAACCTATTAATGGATTCATATCGTTCTTTTAATGTAGCCTTCTAACGTAATCGGCCACACGACTACGAAAGACACTGGCTACAAAAGTAGCCATGTAACCAGCTACTTAATTATTTTACATTTTGTTCGCGTTTTTGATGTAAAAACGGGTCCGCCATCTAACTTTTTTTTTAACTAGTGCTCATTTCGTGAATGGTAACACTTAGCTCAAGTCTGATTTGACAGATAATTAGTTTTATCCTTCCGCTGAACGAATATGTTTGTGTATACGCTTTTTTCGCTTCGCTAAGTGGGCCTGCGATCGACTTACAGAAGATGCCGATCTTGGCAAAATAATCATCTTTTCAGATGAAGCTCATTTTGATCTTGGCGGGTATGTAAACAATCAAAATTGTCGCATTTGGGGCACAAAAAACCCGCACGCATACATTGAAAAGCCGATGCACCCAGGATGAGTCACTGTTTGGTGCGGATTTTGGTCCAGAGGCATAATTGGCCATTTTTCTTCGAAAATAAGCAAGGAGTGGCCGTTACAGTCAATGGTGATCGTTATCGGGCCATGTTGAACGAATTTTTGTTCACAAAAATTGAACAACAGGATGGCGCTACGTGCCACACAGCCGAAGCTACACTCGATGTTTTGCGCGCTGTTTTCAAAAAAAAAAAAAAAAAAATAAATTATTTGGCGGACCCTTTATTTCATGTATTGCGTTTTTAAAACACCTGTTCATGCATCTTATTGTATTGGCAGCACTAAACTGTTTGTTGTCGCCAATAAGAATTGAAATTAGCCTAAGTTGGCTACGGGCTACAACGATAGTCGTGTAGTTGGTTGCCGTTAAAATAACTATTCTCATATGCACACATGTATTTGACAGCTTGTAGTCGATGGTCATTAGCCTTGAATGTATTTACAGCATAACATACTATACATTTGCGAAATAGAAATATTGAAATTATTTTTTTTTTTTTTGCTCCGACACTCCTCTTGGGAGCTTATTGGTTTTCCACATGGCATCAATTACTTTCTTTTCAAGCTAAGTAGATGATTAATCTACTGTAGTTCGCCTCTATATGATTAGATATTGGTGGAGATCCTTAGTAAGTGGCATTGTAATTTTTCCCAGTAGGTGGCATTTTTCTCATAATCAGTCGTCTGATATTTGTCATCATTACCAAAGGTCTTATGAGTAACGAGAGCTTATTACAATTGTCCCAAAATTTCAAGTCAATACCGTATTTTATTATTGAATTATTAACAATTAAAGCTTTTCCTTTGGCTCAATATTAAAATCTCTTTCTATAAAACTTGACACATTCAATCATTTTAAATAAAATTTGTTTTTCCTATCATATGTATACTGATGACAGCGACTTGTTTAATTTTAATTTCATAAATTGTTGCACTAGTTGTTAGTAAAACTTGACAACTTGTATCTTTTTTATCATTCTATGACTTGTATAGATTTTGATTTGTTGGCCACATTTTGAATGCAAGTACCACGTCTGACATCAATCAAACATTTAATTTAATTTAAGATTTTTATCATTTGTAACAGCCAACCGACTAAATCAAACATGCGACCAATATTTTAAACCGAAAAACTGGCAGTTGTTATTATTTCCTGATCAATCTCTGATTGACTGCAGTGCTGTAAACACATAGACATATTGAGTCAGTCATTCTCATTCAAACATGCATTACATTGATTATGTATTACATTCGAAGATTATGTTTTCTGCACTTATTTTAAATTTTTTTGATATTTTCATTACAATTTACTGTGGTAGTGAGTGGGTGGTTGTGATATGTTTTTGGGTTTGAGATTAAAAAAGGCTTAAATGGTAATAGTAATCACAAATGGTTATATTATTGAAAAGTACTAGTTTGTTTGGAGATTATAGTGGATCGAAAAAGACTATTTGTTACCCTAAAGTACAACTTAGTTTAGGTTAGATATTAAGAAGAAAACAAGATTAATGTTTATAAAAATAAAATCTAATGGAATAAAACATACTTGTGATCTTATTGGCAAAAAATACCGACTTAGCAAGAAATGTGTTGTCAAATGGTTCACAAGGGAAAGTTAAGCTAACCAATTTTGCGAGCAAATTACCCTTAAACGCCTTAGGTCCACCAACAAAAGAAAGTTGTGATGCAAGGTAAAATGCAAAAATAAATATTTTTTTTTTATTCTAAGTAATAAATTTTTATTATGTATACGCTGATAAAAAAACAGGCATTTGTGCCAATATAGGAAAAACAATGACGGTGTCACCAATGTGAAACTTCTGGATGATCTGAGCGAAAAACTGATCAAAACAAATGATAATCTGAAGGTGTAAGTGGCAGGGCTATATGATGGATGCATCAAAACTTCTAACGTGTCATCAAAGATCTGGCGTTGTCATGATGCAACACAACACCATTTCTGCTTATAAATTCTGGCCGTTTTAATTGATTTGCTTGCTTCAATTTTTTTAATTGTTCATATTAGAGATTAGGATCAATCATTTTACCAGGTTTTAGAAGCTCATAGTGAACAATTCCCCCAAAATCCCACCAGACACAAAGCATTACCTTTCTTGGCATCAATACTGACTTTGCCAGGTGAAGCTTCACCTTGTTTCGTTGACGATCTGTTTAGAACATTTTTATAATACGTCCAATTCCAATTCGATTTCGTTCCGTTTAAGCAGTGAACCGCAAATTTTTAAATGTTAATTCACGCAAAGATCGAGTTACTTTGTGTATCTAGGTTTCTTCAAACGGTTGATGACTGTTTTTAGTGATATATGCTTAGTTCCATAGCAACGTACACGCTGTTTATGTGCTGGTGCCGGCTTTTTTAGTGATTGATGGACCCAAGCACGACTCATTCTTAACTGAAGCGAATTTTTTCTTTTATACAATTTTGTATTTGTACACAATTTCTACACAATTACACTTTATCTTACTACAACAACTTATTGATCTTGCATTTAATATTTGTATATACAACACTTCGACGTAGGCCAGGATAACACATTCACAACCTTGACACAAGCCAATAGATTTAATTCCCACAATACAATCCTTGATATGATGTATTTTCTGTTTTAGGCATTTTTATTTACGTAACAACATAATAGAATAGACTAAAAGCTCTATCTAAAGTGATTGCCAGATCTAAAAATATTGTACGAAAAATGGATTGTGTAAAAATATCTCACAGCCGTGTGGACTTACAGTTTTTATCTTCCAACATTGCCAGAGTAAGCATTGTCAGATGACTGATTTTTTAACATCTGAAAACGGTATCACTGTCAGAAAAAACGTATGTATAATGGTATTACAAAACTTTTTGACAAATACCTTATAATCGTGTGAACTGACAATATACATTGTGGCGGCTTTTTGCCATTGTCTAATCGTTGTTAGAAAAATGCCAGATCTAACAATATTGTTATATCAGATAATCGTCTGTACAGAACTTAAGTATTTATATGACACTATCGCATTAGTGTTGCCAGATATAATTACTCCAAAAATATCTAGTGACAAAATACTTCTTATATATTGTCGATAGTCTATCTATCTAATCCAAGATTTAATGGTAGATTCACTTTTTTCCTGTATGGGAGGTAGATAGTTGATATCTTGGAAAAATTAATTCTCTGCCAGTAGGAGAATGTTATCTCAAGCTTATTCTACTATACCATAACAAATAGGCTTATATACATATAGTATTGGACAAAACATAAGCACGAACTTCTGGTTAATACAGAATTGCGACATTTTGTAAAAGAAGCAAACACTTTTGGATTTTAAACCTTTTTCTTTATTTAAAAAGCTAATCATCTAAATTCACATAAAAATAAAGAAAAACAAAGAAAATCAATTAAAAAAAATCATTTTGTACGTGGAACGCAGTTTTTTGAATGCGACAAAACATAAGCACGTCTTCAATAAACTCACTTAAAATATTAATTTTAATAATATTTATTCGTAGTTGCCTAGCCCTTATATTTTTGAAAGTTCCTTACATATTCATGTTACTGACTCGGTTATATTCGATAATGCTTCACCAGAAATTTTATTCAATGTAGTTTCCACTAGTTAATAAAGTTCGTCCTTATTTCTGCAATTATCGCGGTTTATTTTGAGATTTAAAAAATCACACAGATTTTCTGTGGGATTGAGATCTGACTACTGCACAAGATATTTCAAAACGTTGATTTGTTTGCTTACAAAGCACTGTTTCACTCATTTATCTGTGCATTTTGAATAATTGTCCTGTTGATCTATAATCAAGTGGCATTTTCTTCTCTGCATGCGGTACCAGTATATTTTCAAGGATATTTTTTTAGACGAATATATCTATTACACTCTTTATTTTATGTTACGGTCGAATTTCATGGCCAAAAATGCATTCCCAAACTAAAAAACTTCCGTCCTTATATTTTGCAGTGTTGGTATACCGAAGATTAAAATGTTGTTCTCTTTATTCAGCTTAACATGCCAAATCCATAAAAACGTCTCCCATTAAACTTAGATTCATCAGAAAAGATTATGGTCTTCCATTAAAAATATACCTAAGCTTACTTGCTCCTTTGTAAATTCAATTTTGTTCAAACTGTTTTTGACAGTAGAAAATGGTCTTTTTGCACTTGGACATGATACTAATCCAACGTCTACAGATAGTGTATGGGTGCACCTAATAGAAACATTTAATTGTTGTTGATTTGTAATAGACCTTCGTGATATAAAGAACTACTTTTTATTAAACAGAGTATCACCTGGTTTCCAAGGGTCTACTACCTCTTTCTTGGGTTGTCAATGAGCCTGATGAACGGAGACGGCTTATAATACGGTCAATAATACAACGTTAAATTCCAACTTAGCTTGCGATTGATGCCACTTACTGTTAGCGATTTTTGTAGAATATTACAAAATATTGTTGGCTAGGGACAGAGTTTGATAGATTCGGTACGATTATAAAGACGTTCACATTTAATGTTGAAATGATGGTTTTTGTTATTAAACATTTTTTGTCATTGGTAATTTAACTATCTAACTATTTGGTGCTATTTTTTTGACGCATACAAAATAACGGTTTTGTAACTTTAATATACATTTTACTGTTACAAATTTGTTTATGTCTTTTTTTTTTTAGTAAATTAAGAATATTATCGTTATAAATTCCTTAATCAAATTTAAGTTCGAATGAGCTTTTCTATGTTATGAAGATATATGATAGTAAGTGCAATCTTGTGCTGTTTTGTCTAATACTGCACATAGACGTAGTGGTGTAGGGTAGATAAAGCCGTCTTTCCATAAGCTTACTCATCGAATGAAATTAAATAATATGCCATTTAATTTCAAATTTTTAACCTCTTCATTATTGGAAAACAAATCCGTTTCACATATATTTTCGAAGCCTGATTAAAAGTTGCGTTAAAATAACAACAATATGCACTTGATACTTATTAAAAGCACAAGTAATTGTGTGAGTGCTAATGCCTAACTGGAATACTTATAAAAAACGTTTGACTGTCAGTTTTTCTATGCAAATCAATAGACTAGCTTCGCTGTGTTGTATTAGACTCATGATTATAATCCATTTATTTATTTATACTTTTGGAAAATTACAATTTACTGCGAGTTTATTTAAAAAAAAAGTTAACAAATTGACATGTCACTCAATTAGGAAAATTACACTCATATGCCACAGCCAGGGTCTGTGTTTGTGTTATAAACTTGATGACAACAGCTGACCACAACTACGAATATGTATAACAAATACCAAATATATGTACGAATATGCATATGCATAAACGAGAATATATGCCAAAAATATTGTAAACACAAGCATAATATTCTCATAGTGAACACTAAAATATTATTTGATGGCATGAGTAAGTGTACAATGAATATATTTGTAGATGACAACATAAACAACAACAACAACAGCAACAACAACAAGTAGTGTAGTGTGGTGGCAGTACACATATGCAACAATAGCCAAAAAAGCTTGCACATATACACTCGTCTGCAATTGTATACAAATATGTGGTTTGCCACATGCTCATCGCTGTCACTTGTTAACATCTCGTTTAAATTTACACATACACATACACTCGTAAATTTATACATCAGTTTATATCTCATTATATGTGTATCTGTGTGTGATTTTGAATTCTTTGCGAATTTATTCTCATAAAAGTGTAGATATGTTGGCACATGTATTAGTTTAAATATTACTTTAATACGACGTGATATTATGTGTAAAAATGTATTAAGAGTTGCAGCACACATATATGCTAACTTGATAACAAAGACAAAACGATTTTTATTCAAATAATAACAAGTATTTTTTTTAGAGCGTTATAACTTTGAGTTGGCATTACTGCTTTATTTGACAACCGATTTAATAGCTGGTTTGTCATTGCATTATGTAAAGATTTACACCAGAGCATCGCTTCTGCGTTGAAGCCCATTTTTGGTTGAATGGATACGTATCCTATATAAGCAGAATTGTCGCATTTGAAGTGAGAATAATCCGTAAGATTTTGTCGAAACACTATTATGTTCACAGAAACAGAAAATTACTGTTTGGTGTGCTTTATGAGCTGAAAGAGTCAATAGTACATATATATATAAATTACCATACAATTCCATGAAGGAACACGGAGAATTCTCTCAGTCAATGAGCTGCACCCAATTATATTTTTAGACACAATGCAAATGCATTAGAGAAATATTCGATAGCAGTAATACTCATAACCGGTGTGGCGTGGTGTAGTGGTTAGAGCGCTCGCATAACAACACAAACGACCCAGGTTCGATCCCAAGCAGAGGACATGATGAATAAAAATTTAAGTGTGGTTTCGAATGTTTAATAAAGACAAGTCCAGACAACTTCATTTAAAAAATAAAGATGAAGCCCCTTTGACCTTCCCGCATACCTGTGTCGATAATGACGAACATCAGACGAATGGTCAGGAAAACACGCCACCTAGTGGAAAAAAATTACAGTGCTAAAGTAAAGATCACCACCAATTAACACGGATCTTCACCACTACGCTAAATATGGAGGAAGCTACAGTGGATTATCTACATTTAGCTTCAAAGATCAAATTGATTAAAGAAACTGAAACAAAGCAATGGATGCTTTGTGGAAAGCCAATATGCTTCGAAGAGGAGTGACGGAGAAAAAAAATACTCATAATTAGTTACTAGCTAATGTTAAGAGGTGATACCGCTGCTGTAAAACTTTTGCTTTTTTTAAAGGGTCTTGCCTGGTATTGAACCGAGGACCTTATAGTAGGAAGGTCGGTGTCTTACTTACCATACCATAGTGGCACAGACATTAGTCCATATGTCATCAAAAACGATGATGGTCAGAATACTACTGTCAATGGTGAACGGTATAGAGACATGATTAGAAATTTGTTCATACCTCAATTAGCTGGCATTAATCTTATGTGGTTTCAGCAAGAAGGAGCCACATGCCACACAAGGCACCCTACATTTGATTTACTCAAATAAACTCTTGATGAGAAAATTATTTCACGTAATGGTCTATTTAATTGCTCACTAAGATCGTGTGATCAGATAGCGCCTTGTCCACGCCAGCTGTGGCAGTTACAAAGTCGAAATCATATTTGAACATTAATGTCATTATATTTTCTATCCAACAAAGCCCATTTTATTGATATTAAAAAGACATTCCTTTGTTTTATTATGATTTAAAACTGTGTACCTGTAAAAAAACACCCGATACATATGTATGTAATTGTAAGAAAGTATTATGGTTTTATTGAAAAATACTTCCGTTAATAGAGATTTCCCCGCCTTTATGTATTTATATTTAGCGCAATTACTGGGCGATTACGCTCAACTACACTATAGTTTGCTATGCTATTACAAACTATATTACTGTACACCATGCGGTCAAGTCAACCAAAATAGTTTATTATATTGCAGTTATTGGACGAGCGAAAAAAGTAATTGGGGAACTTGCAAGCCATGGTTGCAAACTTTCTACCATAAGCTCACAAAGTTGTGCTTCCACTTCAAATAAGAGTTTGGCGATGTTAAGTAATCATTTAAACGAATATTTTGTAACTGTGGACGAACCATGAACTTACCACAAAACTTCAAAGGCCAAAATAAACATAAAACAGTAGGTTTTTTCTGGTAAACATGCATGAAAGAAGGCTAAAGTGGGTTTGTCTATCAACAATTCATCGGAATTAACTACTCTAAAAGAAAAGATGGCAATTCAAATAGTGCTTATCTAGCAAGACAGTAAAGGCCTATTTTAATGGGTTTAAAAAATTATATTGTTATAAGAATGTTGGGCACCCTCGTCGTTTATTACATTCCTAAAAAAAATAAAAATAAACGTGAACGTAAAGTGAATAAAAATAAACGGCAACAACAAAAACAGGCAGAAAAGAAAACAAGTAACAGAAAGTAAAAGACAACAACAAACAACAAGAACTGAAAGAAGTAGATGTTTACATTCGCTTGGCTTATAAGAACTAGAAACAAAGTAAAGGAAAAATATGGAATCTACCTGAAATATCGAGTGTTTACTCAGCCATATAAAAAGCACATTGATGCGGACAGCACTCAGTTTATGTGTGGTAAACTCAGCGAACAAGTTATCGGTTTCAACTCAGTGTAAAAAGAGTATAGTGTGGTTAAGCTTTGGTTGACGAGATTATGATCGAACCTAAATTGTAACTACAATCGAGTTGGAAGATCTTTGGGTAGAATAATCTGTCGAATAATAGTTACAGAGTTGTAAACAGAGAGTGTAATTATGAATGAAAACTGTTGTTGCAGTGAAGCAAAAAACTGTGTTAAATAAAGAATTATTAATAAAAACCAAACACAAGATATATTTTGTTTTAACTACAATCTACAAACTCATACGAAAACGTTTTTAAAAACATCCACAGATGTTGATGTTTGTAGGCATCAGAAACAGCTGAACACATATTACGTGAATGTGGGGTCCTCGATAGGTTTAGATTGAAATATTTAGAGAGACATATCCACCATTATGATATCAGATCTGCTGATGTTCATTAGAAAGGCAGCAAATCTGCCGAACAAACTATAGACCTGAAAGGGCGCAATAGATCCTATGGTCGGAATGATTATAATGATAAATCGAAATAAAAAAGCTATATTTAGAGTTAGAGACCTATCTAGCAAAAATATATGTAAATATATCTTTTGTTAAAAAAAAATTACAGAATTATTGAACAGCCTTAGTATATTCAAAAACAATTTTTGTAAGAATACTATATATTCGCAATTTTTAACTTTTAACTCTTTATAACATACTTTTATTTTTACTTTTTTTTTACTTTTAAGTCTTTATTACATATAAAAAAGAAAATTCTAAGCAATACTATAAACTATATGCTTATGGCGTAGCATCTACAGCAAACAATGATGTATAGTTTAATTAAAATACATAAATTTTATTACAGACTTACTAACTCTATGACTTTGTTACCAAAATCTTTCATTAACCTTATATACATATATATATACAATAGATGTGATATTGTGTTGATGCAACACAACACAACAATGCCACGATAAATCCCATCAACAATTTTGTCAAATCCATTCTAATGATGGTTAGATTTTACGGTCCATTTGTTGGCATTACATAGGCTTTTTGGTTGTGGCGGTGATAGTTGTTTTAGTTGGATATTCATGAACAAATACAAGTGTGTATACAAATACTTGTGTATTTATATGGCTTATGAAAATGTTAATTTACGTGTGTATTTAAATGCGCGTATGTATGTACATAGAAAAAAATAAGTAGTAGAAAACCGAATATCTATGTAGTTCTGAGCATTTATTACGTTTTTGTGCATCCTGAATAGTTGTAGTAGAAAATAAAATAAATCGTTCAGTTTCAAATGAAACGTACATTTAGTTTCCAAGTACATAAAATTCAGGTTTACTAAAGGGTGCGATACAAACATTTGTTTGCAAACATCGCAAATAGCCAATCCCATACATGGATAAATTACTTTTCCTTGTTACTAAGTTTGATTGAATTCTGTCAACGTGTTTGAAGTTGATGCGGCGAAATATGTAAGCCCAAAACAGCATCGCATTTTTATTTTAAATTAAACCCTTTTCAAAATAAACGAAACTTTATTCAAACAAAATTAAGACTCAAATTCTCCAAAAATTTTTATTAAATATCCAGTGGCGAATTTAAACGACTTTGTCACTATGATATTTTCGTTGATGAATCACCGTCACAATATCATAAATGGAAAATTTAATTGGTAAATCCTCGTGACGGAAACAAAGGGAGTATCGTATGACAACGTCATTGAATGTAGCCATACTAAAAAAGCTAACTATTAGCGACATTGTCTGTTATGAGTCAACTGAATGCTGAAATTTAGCGACATTGACTGTTATGAGTCCATATCATGCTGAAATTTAGCGACATTGACTGTTATGAATCCACTTAATGCTAAACGATGTAGGATTTTATTTTCTATGCCTCTCAGTTAACGAATAAAGCACAATAATATTTGATGATTCACTAATAAGCGGACACCTGCATGATAAAATCAACTTCTGATATCTATGACAAATTGAACAATTACTTTAAAAAGTCATGTATGACACCAAAGAAAATTCTTCGTCGGTCATCGGTGCTTTACCACTGTCAGCGTTTGTCACGATGATCCACTACTGGGTATTTGTTTTAATAGATAGAACGTTTAGACCTCACTCTCAGTTGCAAAAACTCAGACGATATGTAGTCAAATTGCAAATATGCAACGAAGATTGATTCCCCCTATTGTATTTTAATAAAAAAACAAAACAATACTTAAAATATATTATTATTTAAATAAATTTAAATAACTTTGTTTTTTATTATTTACATATAAGCGAATATTTCAGTTCGGTTGTTAGATTATGGTGATAGGAGAGGATCTAGCTGCGTCAAGTGGATTTACGCCTAAGCCACAATACACAAGTTGTGCTCTTCTCTATTGTGGATAATCTAAAATTATAAAAAATGGATATTACGTTATCGTTCATCATTAAGAGACTCAGTCGTTACAAGGTGTTTCTTTCAGGTCGGCTCGAAGTACGCTCTCCTAATTTCGGTAAAAGCAGGGCATGCACAGAGAGAGTGTTGGAAAGCGTTAATGTCCTTCCTGTGTGTTTTACACGTAATAAATTTAACGCAGTCCATTTTATCCATCTGTGTGCATAGCACCCATTTAATCTTCAAGTTATTTAATATGAGCAAGTGCTTCGTTTAATTGTTATTTGAGTTATCCTATATGATTCTTGTCTTGTTTGACCAAATATACATAAGAGCTTAATGCTTTTATTCCGCTATTATTGTTTCGAACAGTTTTGCGGTGTCCAAGTTTAACACAGCATGCTCTGTTCCTCCGATAGAGAGACCAATGTCCTAATGTTGGTATTCTATTACAGTTAAATGAGACAGAGAGAGAAAGATCTATACAATTAAAGACATTTTATCTGTATCTTATTGCTAGATATTGTATCTTATTTCCAGATATTGCCTAAATTAAAATTCTCAAGTATTAATTTCAGTTTTTCTTGTATTTCATTACAAGATATAAAAAGATTAAAAAAGCAAATATATGTCAATCGTCATTACGTAACAGCAACTTCATGTCCTAATTCCAATTTTATTCTATTATTAGCTGCAGATTTTTTATTAAGTCTTTTGCAGCACCACTTTAATATCAATGCTTGATTATGAGATATTAGGGGTAACAAATATTTTAGTCATTATCTAGCAAAACATCTTGGCCAATATAGTAAAGCTTATAAGGCACAGTCTGAAATCAAATACGCAAACCACTTTTACTCTTCTACCATGATGTACAATAATAACTATCATTTTTGATAAAAAAAACATATTAATAATAGTCATACAGTTGATTTTGCTGTTTAGAGAGCTTTGATGTCACAATAGTGAACGCTGGAAATGCAAAATTAAGTGAGAAATTATTTACTTTTCTACACCTCTATTAACAACATAAAGCTCGTTAGGAATTTTTTGAATTCAACTTAGATTTTATTCATGCTAAACACTTTGGTTGTCTAAGCTTCATAACTGCTTTTACATCTACACTCAAACTTGGTTCACTCCATGTGCATGTGATGTAACTTACTTACACCGGCTGTACAACCTGTTGTTGGTCTTGATCTGCTTAATAAATGACTTATAAGCAGTTCGTTCTTGTGAGTGCTATTTATAGTTCATAATATCAAAGGTTTTCGTAACCTCTTCCACCGGAGTGCCAGTCCTATCTGCACATTACGTGATAGGTGTCATCTAACGCCCTTCTTACTGAAGAGTTCATTTTCATTCGACCGACATATTCCAGTCAACTCCAGCGTTGTTTTTTGATGCGCTTAACAACACTTGTGTCCGGATTCAGTTTATATAGCTCACGGTTTGTGCGTTGTCTATACCCACCGTTCACTCTGATGGCTCCGTATTTTTCACGTAGGATTTTCCTCTCGAATACATCTAAAACTACTTCGTCCTCTTTCAGAAGTACACATGCTTCAACGCCACACAGAAGTGCAGATAATAAAAGCGTATAATGTGATTTTCGTTTTTCAAGAAAGCGCTCTGTTCTTCAGCTGTTTATCGAGCTCAAATTAGCATCTATTTGCCATCAACGTTCCTTCTCTTTATCTTAGAGCTGACGTTATTCCTGTGATTAATAACGGATCCGAGATATATGAAATTGTTTACTACTCTCATGTCGCCCGCATACATGAGGAGGATGTGGCCCTTGGTGTCAACTGATCCCATATTATTAATCTTTGAATTTTTTTAAATTTGTCCATCAATATGTTGAAGAAATTGCACGATAAGCTGTCGCCCTGTCTGAAACCACTTGTAATTGCAATTGGGTCAGAGAGACACCTTCATATTATAATGGAGGATATTGTGCCACTGGAAGTTATTCTACAGAAACATATAAGCTGTGTAGGTACTCCGTATGCAGAAATAGTTTAAAATAGTTTTTCTTTTAACGGAGTATCGAAAGCAGCTTTGTAAACGACAAAAAGGTGGTATGTATCGATTTGTGTCTCATTGGAATTCTAAAGGTTTTGTCTCAGGGTGAAGATTTGGTCAAACGTTGAGTTGTTCGGTCTGGAGCCACATTGATAAAGTTGGACCAGATCAGCGAGTATCGGCTTCAATCCTTCACACAGTTAATTTGACAGTACCTCATGTGCGTCTCGTCTCCCTTTTTTATGGATCGAACATTGTATGCTGAGACTCGAACCATCGGGCATAAGTTCTTTATCACAGATAGTGCAGACTACCTGATATAAAAGTACAACTTTTCATCATAAAGCTCTGCTTGTATTCCGTCAGCTACTGCCGGTTTGTTACTTTTAAGCTGGTACATAGCTGTTTGAACTTTGTGCTAGATAGGGGGTGTACAATCCAAGCATAATCTCTATACTTGGTTGTGGGTTGCCCCATTTAGCAGTATCAGCAACCACCAGTAGATTTCAAAAGTGTTTCATAGTGTTTTTAGCACACTTGGCGTATCTGTCACCAGATTTCCATTCTCATCTCGACACCAAGTTATGTCTGTTGTCACATCATTTGTACGGCTTTTCCCACGTTGGTAGAATTTTCTGGCATCGTTCTCATTACCATATACCTATATATCTTTACATTCTCGCCTTTCCAAATTTCATTTCATCTTGCGGAATTATCGATGTTCCTCCCTCGTCCGTGTCCGATGTCGCATTAATAGAGCTTGCGTCGCTATAGACTCAAGTGTTGCCTTATTGTCTTATATACCATGTACTTTGCTTCAGTGGCGACTCTACACTTCTCATTGTACCATGGGTTCCTCTCTGGCCGCTGTCGGTAAACAATTATTTCTTCGGCGGCTTTTCTCACGGAGTGCAGTATGTGTTGATAATATCATCATTAGTGGAAATTTTGAGAAAAGCATCTAGGATTGCTTAGTGCAACCTAGTGTACCTCTAGTACGTACCTTTGCTATAACAAGGTGGTAATTCGAGTCGATGTTTGCTTTTCGATTTGTTCGCGCGTTCAACACGCTGAATGCATGCCGACCGTCTACCATAACATGATCGATTTGATTTTGCGTTTTTCCACCCCACGACAATCATGTAGCCTTATGAATGTGATATAAATGAAATGAAACTTTTTTAATTTGTTAAGAGCAAAACATTCTTTAAAAATGACTCCCAGTTATACCTCCTTTCAATCTTAAAGGGAACCTCTTTAATATAAGTTTGGATATAACTTCGATCAAGCGAAGCATGTACTAAGTATTTTATGTTCCGCACAGTGATAGTAGACTATGCAAAAGTTATTGAAATAAAATCAATGCTAAATACTGCTCCGGTAAAATTGATTGGAAAAAAATTTATTAAAATTTTAATGATATTTTTACCACTAAATCGACAATATAGCACACGCTTGTTTAGTCTGTTTTAAAGACCAATATTTATTCATACCACCAATACATACATATGTATGTATGGACATCATGATACAAACAGTTAGAAAAATAAAAAAAACTCCTCCTGCAGTGGTAGTATTATTAGACGCTTTCAGCGCACATTTATTTTAAAACCGGATGCAATAGAGCGTAGTGAGAACTGTAAATATGCATTGCAGGCAATAAAAAATAATTATGTACAAGCAAAACTGCCACGCATAAAGGATGTCCGCCCATTTGTAGCAAAAAAATTAAAAAAATTAATTTTCTACTATGCACTGTGTACAAATAGAACACATTAAGGAACATCCTTAATATGTATGTATGTATGTATGTATGTAAGTATGTATGTATGTATGTATGTATGTATGTATGTATGTATGTATGTATGTAGGTGGTGGTAGTTTAAGCATATCTATCTAATGTTTGCAGCGGGAAAACATTTACAATCGACATTCATATGCTATTCGTATGGACGTGTGTGTATGCGTGTGTATGTGTGTGAGTGCTTGCATGAAAGAGTAACAAAATATTTCATCTCATAAAGATGGAACTTTGCCATTAACCATTTGATAAATAAAATAAAAATACGAGTATATATGATAATATATCTACACATACTTATGCTTGGTTTAAATGTGTGTGTGTGTGTATATTGTCCAATGTTTGAGTAGCTTGAAGTATATTGACAGAAGTGTGTAGATCTGTAGTTAAAAAAAGTATTTGAAAAAAAAATTAAAGGAAGATTTCAACAATTCAATTCACTTGTGCAATTACGCACCAAAGTGCGGTTGGTCATGGTGGTTGTAGAGAAATTGTCATTAACAGAAACTACAAAGCATACATGTTTGTATTTGTGAAGTACTTGCATTAGTAGGTATGGAGTGGCTTACATTACAAATACAATTGCACTACTAAACGCAGAATTACACATATACGAGGGAAGGGCAAGTTTATAAACGAAATGTGTTTGTACTTTTGTGTATGTTTATTTATATAAGTATTTGTTTTGTTCTGTTGTCGGGGCTGTACCGTTCATTAGCTGGCCTTCTTTTGTTTGCAAATTATATTTATAGCCTTACAGACCAGCAAACCATTTCTATCTCATTTTGCGATATGTGTCGAAAGATAAATATATACAATATTTGGGTTAAGGTAGGTTAGAATAAGCTGGGTTAAAAACGGCTGTCGGCTAAGTAGAGCCTATGTGGATACCTATAGCTTCACTGTGGCAGCCACTGGTTAGTTATGCAACCAGTTTTTCCCTACTATGAATATACTGATTAGTCCTAAAGTAATTTATTGTGCAGCCCCAGCGACAACTATATGCCCACCGACTATCGTGACTCTAAGTCTAGCCAAGGCCGTGTACTCCAAACAAGATGTTACGTAGTCCTCTCATCCTCCTCCATACACCTACATATGTAGATAAGATGGAGTTCCTATGGCATAACCACAGATCATGTCTCCCAACTAGACAATGTTCCCTAAGTGCACACCGAAAAAAAAATCATTGTAAAATCAATTGAAATAAGTTTGATTCAACATTTTTAATAATGATTTTGCTTCATTATCGTATCATGTTAATTCAACATGATTTTACAATAAAACTAAAATAACATTTTTCATTTTAAAACAATTAGAAATCGTGTTATATTAATAGTATAGTGCTATTTAAATCAAGGTGATAATCAAGTTGAAATAATCATGTTGAAACATTTTGAAATTAATAAAGGGTCCGCCAAATATTTTTTTTTCTTTTTTTGAAAATGCTATAAAAAAATAACTACTGAATATTTTCTCAAATTTCTTTTTTTATTTGAAAGTACAATCCTTCTGGTTAATAATGGAAAATAATTTCATTTAAATGGCTGCCTCGGCTGGCCATGCAGTAGCCTACACGATCGGTCCAATTTTTAAGCACATTATCGATTGTGTGTGTTCAGTAATGACTTCACGAATATTGTCCGAGGTGGCCAAACGACATCAGCTCTGCGGCTGATAATGCGATCTTCAAGAATAGGGCGCAAAACATCGAGTGTAGCTTCGGCTGTGTGGCACATAGCGCCGTCCTGTTGAAACCAAATGTTGCGAATATCCTCCTCTTAAATTTTTGTGAACAAAAATTCGTTAAACATGGTCCGATAACGATCCCCATTGACTGTAACGGCCACTCCTTGCTCATTTTCGAAGAAAAATGGCCCAATTATGCCTGTGGACCAAAATCCGCACCAAACAGTGACTTGTCTTGGGTGTACCGCCTTTTCAATGTATGCGTGCGGGTTTTCTGTGCCCCAAATACGACAATTTTGCTTGTTTACATACATGCCAAGATCAAAATGAGCTTCATCTGAAAAGATGATTTTTTTTTGGCAAAATCGGCATCTTCTGTAAGTCGATCGCAGGCCCACTTAGCGAAGCGTGTACACCATATTCGTTCAGCGGAAGGATAAAACTGATGGCGGACCCTATATAACGGTCATAATGAAATAAAAAAATTTTCACATTAATTGAAATATTTATTTTTTATTTATTTATTTATTTTATTTATTTGTTTATCATAAATCGTAAATCATAAAGCTTACAATTTATCCAAATCTGCTACTTACATAAATTAGCCAATCGCTAAGGACCCCACAATATATTTTCGATGTTTCCATTTTTTTTTTTTTTTTTATCAATAATTATCTTTAATTTGGTCTCAATTCAAAAATTATTAATAAAGAATCTTTTAAAACTTGTAATCCTGATTCGTCATGTTCTAAACAAGTATTTTACTTAACGTGGAGCTTCTAAATTAACTTGAATTTCCCTGATGAACTCACATGCTTTTCTCTTCGATCTACGTATTTGTGCCAACCACTAGGATTCGCTTTTCTACATTGTATTTCTAACAAATGAGAATAGCATTGAAAAAGTTTTTTAAACAAACGATAAATAAAATAATATTTGACAAGAAGCATTTTTTATTAGTTTTTAAAATTCAATATAATTTATTTTTTTTTTTTAATAGAAAACTATTAAAATAACTTTATTTGAACACTAACAATTTTAAATCAACACTGCTTAATATTATGTTCCGGCATTTATTTGATGTGAAACAACTTTAAATCAAAATTTATTCCGGAAATTTACAACAACTTAAAAATAAATTTTTTTGATATTGATTTTAAACGGTTTTTTCTGTGTATGTTCCTTAAGTTAAGCAGCTGCGTAGACCTATTTTCGTCTACCTTTGGCCAGAGAGTTTTAGACTGTCTAAAACGCGGAATTTTTTTTCACTTCTCGTTGAAAACATTACCTGTTTATTGGCCTATACGCAGAGGCAGATAGAAATCGGTATAACCCACTTCTATCACGCATTATGATATCCCGGAATGGCGCTGTTACCTGGTGTTCAAATGAGCCAGTTATCGAAATAGTAAGCTATCAGCCTTAGTGATTAGTGACACTTCTTTACTGTCGGGTACTTAGCGAATATAGCCCCCAAGGACTTAATAGCAGACCGACTGTCCGTAAAAATGCAAACTTTTCTAAATACTTTATTTAGGGCTGTTAAATTAAAAACGAAGGAAAAGTTAAAATAATGTTTTTACTCTTTTTTTGCACAGGCATTTCTTGGCGTTGTTTTGTTTCACTTTCGTATTAAGTGTATTCTAGACGACTTTTTTAATAGACGATTTCAAAGTTCCTAAACACTTACAATCCCTTTTAGGTAATTTTTTTAGTGGGAAATATGTACGTTCGCAGTAAAATAAAACCAGTAATTTTTGTATTACCAGAACAGTGACTTTAATGGTATTAATATCCCCGTTGCTAAGCTACTAAAATAAACTTAGGTTAGGTCGAAACGTCTGCAAAACAGCATAATTAGATCATTAGGCCCATTGACTAGTTACCTGGGCAGTTCGCTTATTTATGAATCTGCTGATCAGGTATTTCTTGTAGGGCTTCTGGTCTAACTATAAGGTAATCGAAAACCCTACATATTAGTCTAACCAACGTCGGTCAATCCAAGAGTAGGTGGCGGTAGTTTCCTAACCGTCTTTCATGTAGCATCTACAGAGAGTGAATTTCCTACGGCTCAATCTAAGAAAGTGATTTCCAACTAAAAATGCCTTGTTAGTGTTCCTATTAATGAGGTAGGATATCTTCAGTCATAGACACACTATTACTATCATCATCAGAGAATATATTAATGATCTTACCCTTGAGTCCACTGTCCAGGTTGATCACCGAACATATGACAATGGCCATGATATAAGCCACAGTGGGATCGATAAGTTGCGGTTGAGTTTAGCTCCGACATAATTAGTCATTCATTTAGGAGCCACCGGTACACCCGCTCAGATCAAATTTACTTTGAACAAAGGTCCCATTAGACCAAAAATCTCGGTCCGGGAATTCAACCCTGAACCTCTTGCCAAAGCACATATCCAAAGGCATAACATCCAGGACCGATAATGGTTCTCCGACCACCCTGCGTAGCATGGACAGACTTCCTGATGCATTTCCTGATCACCGGACCCTCATCACATAAATGTCAAGCGGTGTAAAACCAATCAAGACCTCCAAGGCCGCTATTAGACACGTTCTAATTGCCACAGTTATACCAAGGCAGACGAGTCTCTGCACCCTGCTTAAGTTAGTCATGGTTGTAGTTTCCTCAGCCTTTCTCCAACAAATTATCGCCGCAAAAATTATAATAGGCCATTCTCGGAGAAGGATCCCATGTCTTACCATAGTAGGTGCAAGTTGCCCAGAGAGGCCATATCAAAGAAGAAGAATAGGGATAATATATTTTATGTGGCTGTCCCACTCTACA
The DNA here is from genome assembly GCA_023159175.1 of Wohlfahrtia magnifica. Classification (NCBI taxonomy): domain Eukaryota; kingdom Metazoa; phylum Arthropoda; class Insecta; order Diptera; family Sarcophagidae; genus Wohlfahrtia; species Wohlfahrtia magnifica. Next base: position 1,380,215 of record JAKWBJ010000490.1, on the reverse strand, counting down.
GGAGCAAAATTAATGATGTTTTGGTATAGTTTTCCTTTAAGATCTGAACTATATCGAAAATGTGTTACTGATGGATCTTATAAAATTCGTTAGAAGTACCCTTGGTTCTTACGGAGACTACAAGAATTTCACTTCTCTCATTTGGATTAAAGAGGGTGATTAATAACACTGTGCTGGTTGAAAAACCCGACAAGCGGGGCAACCGCCGAGTAAACCTAATTCCAGTACGCTGAATTCATAGGTAATAACCGTTTTTTAAGGCTAGCTCTTACTTTCGAGATATACTGTTATTCCGAAAATGGAAGAGGTTACGCATATAGTATGTTAACTTTGAAATCACATATTTAACTTTTAAATCACATACTATATATTTGTGATATTGCAATTTGTTGTAATATATGTTGCCCTAAAAGAAATGGAGATACATTGCATTGCCAATTCGACTATCTTTTTGTGTTAAATTTGAAATGAACGGAAATTGAATGTTGTAGAAAGAACAAGAAAATTCGGAAGGAATGTCAATTATATACAAAAGGCGGTGCCTTATGCGTTCGGAGAGTTATCGTTTTGCTGTCATAAAATAAAGACATGTTTAGGCGTAAATAAATGTGCTGTATAAACGAATATTAAGTTGTTGTATTAAGATAAGCTGTATAAGGATAAAGTGAGAAAATAAAAATTGTAAAACAACAACAAAATGATGTTTATTTTTAAAAAGGTTAAAATATAACAATTTAACCATACATGCGTTTATATGCGAGGATTCGTTTGGCCAGTATAGTACTTCGAATCTGTAACTCTGAGGCCAAGTTTGAGCAACATGAAACGTGTGTTTCATTATCATGCTTATAGGTGACGTCCGAAACATTTTTGCTCCAAATTTGTAAACTTTTGTAGAGATCTTGGTGCAAAATCTCGACGTACTGTGTTGTGTATCATAACCTAACCAATGGAGTCATTTTTAAAACATATGTTTACCTTCAGTGTCTTGAGAAATATTATTAATTTGAAGAAATAAAAAACTAGATGGTCGATAGGAAATTAGGATTAAAAATTAAAAAGGACGATAGCAATCACCATAAGTGTTGACACCATATTGAAGAAGAAATTAGAAATATTTTGAAACATAAAATTATAATCTGACCCTAATAGCGATTTAATGGCTTACTGGGTTATTTGACAATGAACTCAGAAAAGAAACTTTAAATGTGCGAATATGCTTGTTTGTTTGCGAACTATACCACCCCCTACCGCATGAAATGCAAACGGACAATAAAGAATTGAACGAGGGTTGGAATGAAAATCTGACAAACGTAGTAATTGTAGGAACTTATACATATTTTCCATTTAACACTCCTAGCTTTTTATGTATTGACGCCACCCAGTTAGTCAGTCAGTTAATGCGACTCAATTGGTTTGTACAAAAGTGTGCGAGTTTTCGAATGAATTGAAAAACTAAAAAGAAAACTTTAAATACCAGTTTGCTTGCTGTTCGTACTTTAATTTTTTATTTATATTTTATTTTATTTTTTCTTTCTTTTGCCTTTTGCCGTTTTATGTTATTGTTTTTGTTGTTGCTGCTTTATAATGTGCCCCGAAAGTGACATTAAAGTGTTATTGTATTGCACTTGCAACACAATAGAGTGCCATTTATTTTATAAAAAAATTAAAAAAAGTATTTACGTTTTCAATTTATTCTTTTGTATGGAAGGGAGTGAGGTTTGTTTTTCTTATTCATTTCGTTTCGTTTGTATATTTTGAGTATACATTTGTTGTTTTATTTTATTTATTTATTTGTTGTTTGTTTTCTTTATAAATTTGTCTGTCTATTCTGATTGTTTATTTTTCTTATTTATTTCTACAGTTGCTGGCTTGTTGGTGCATGTGTGTTTGTGCATAACTCAGGTTAGTTTGAAAAGTATTCCTGCCACCTGCCACTAACCATGCAGTATCAGTGTCATCTATACACTAGGCCGCTGTGCTTGTTATACCCTACACTGCCTTAAGTATCTAAATCTTATTTGTGCGTCATTATGCTCATGAAATATTGAGGTTCATTCGAATAAATTTCAAATATTTCGCTTATAAATTTATGCTGAAATTTGTATCTCAACAAAATTTTTAAATAACTTTCCATTTGTCGTGCCATAATGATAATCAGCTCATACAATGATAAGCAACACAGAAATGTTAAAGTGACAAAGTGGCGCACTTTGCTGCACTCGGTACATGACAGAACAAAGCTAAAAAACATCAGGATTTCGCATACAATTAAGCCGCTGTTGTTGCAAACAAAGTATGACTTACGCATAAATAGTATGTCGGTTCTTTTACCGAAATATGCAGTCATTTCGCGTCAATAATGGCTCTTTTTTTGAATTTTAAGGTGCGGCGTCATAGCACCACTAATCGAAAACAGTGTTACCCATAAGGCTGATTAGTTTTGTTTGACCTATGACCTTAAATTAAATCATCACGTCCAATTTAAGCTTCTAGAAACGCCCAACTCGATATTTGCGTACACTGCTACTCCAACTCAATCGCTGTGTAATTGAACTGGGAAACCTCCAGTATAATGCAAATAGTGTAGGCCATTCACGCCTTTAATCGGAACAAAGCTTCAGGGTCTGATAACATCAAAATAGAGTTGCTAAAAGCAGATCCCTACTGCAGAATATAATACAAAGATTATGGTATGATAATGAACTTTCTGATGGTGTAAAAGAGGGGGTGGTCTCACGGATGCAGAAACTTTAAGGGAATCACACTCTTAAACATGGTTGATAGAGTGGTTGCAAATATCTTCAACAACAGAATTTCTGACTATTGAATTCGCAAAACTCTTTCGACACACTTGTTACGTCGCTATTTGAAAAGCACTCGCCTTTACCAAAGAAGACAATAGAGATTAACTATGAATTATACGAGAGCGCGAATTGCCGCCTACTTCATCGGACCTCTCTGAGCGACAAGGTTTCCTTAAAACTATTGTACGACAAGGCTGAATTTTATCACCGTTGCTCTTTAACGTGGTATTGGACATCGATATGAGAAATGCAACGGGCGACAACGGAGTCTGGCTCATTCGTCTAGGAATTTCGTTACGAAATTCTACCAACTTATGACACACTTTTTCATGATACTATTTGAAAAGCACTCGTTTGTAAACTAGTACCAAAGAAGACAATAGAGAATTTCCGCAGGATTAGCAATAGGTAACCCAATAAACCCACCCACCCAGCGTTTTTGACTTCAGATAAATAATAACAAATTTATCAAATCCCTGCTTATATCTTTCTTCCACTTCTGAGCCAATTTCTAAGTCCCGTCACAGAAAACTTCTTGTCTAGAAGAAGAGTTTCTGAAAATGTAGACCGTAAATCGAAATGCCTTTAATGAGATGAATATGTGTTGCGTTTGTTTCCTTTACACTTTTTTTTAAAAAACGGAAAATCCGAGTTTTTTTAACCGTAGAACGAGGTAAATTTCGTTTAAGGCGAATGTATTCCATAATACAAACAGGTCGTATAATACGAAATGCCATGTAAAGAAAGGCTGTATAAAAAGATGTGAGTTTATTGTACCCGTCGCAACAGCCCACGTAGCAATGTTCAGAGAATACGGCGGATACGAAATTTTATCGTTTCTAATTATTGTTTTTAATTTTTTGCGATATGAGGTCGGGTGTTATCATGCAAAGGAATATATTAATCGTGTCTGTCTTTATATTCCGGCCGTTTTTTTCATAACGCACGATTCAAGCAAAGTAATTACAGTCTTCGAGCACCCAGTTTTAGCAGCCTATAGTAAACAATAACGCCTTGATCCTTCCAAGAGTGAAATTGAATTATAAATACGAAAGCAACGTGATTGCATAAACAAACAAAAAATATTTTCTACTTCGAAAAATCCATCAAAAAACCCGATAAAACCCGATGGGTTGGGTTTTTTCGAAAAACCTGAGTTTTTTCTAAGCCTGGTTATACGTGAGCGCGAATTGTCGGATACTCCATGGGAACTCCGTCAGTCACAAGGTTACCGTTGAAACTGGTATAAATGGGATTTAGGTTGGCGTCTGGTTGATCTTGATTATGAATACGATTTATGTCTGCTGACACGAAGCCAGCCCGATATGGTGGGGATTGAGGCTGCAAAGAGGCTGGCCCAAGACGAAGGTAATGAAAATGAACGCATTGAGCGACAGACTCTTTTCTATTCAAAACATCCAACTCCAGGAAGTTAACCACTTTTGCTATTTGTGAAGCATAATAACATCGACTCTAGGATCGTCTGATGATGTCTTAAATTGCATAATTAAAGCTTGTTTTGGACAACTCAGAATAACTTTAACTCGTGTGTGAAACTCGGACTTCTATAGGGTGTTCTAAAATTAACGCAAGATTTGAATTTTTCACCATTTTTGCGTTTGTCGACAAACGAGGAGACTAAATATTTGCCCGATGTGTTATTTCAAAAATAACCCGGTCAAATGTTTTCTATGTCATAACTAACGCTCTTAACGTAACTAACGTTCGTGATAAGTGTGTTACCTACCTTGAGGTTGGACTGAAATTCGCCACATATATGTCTCTATGTTTCATCTAAATTTATTTGAATTTTTTTGAAAAAGTTTTATAAAAGGGTAAGAGTATAATGCGATTAAATTTTGGTGTAGTTTTACAAATATTCCACCTTTACTGTGAATGTTTGTTCTTATTCATTTTCACTATTGCCGTTGAACGAAAACATTTTGAAAAAATTGCGTGATTTTCTTACTTTTATTTAACTTTATTGTTGTTGTAGCATTTCTTACAGTTTTTATTGTTGTTGCAGTTCCTATATTAAAACAATGCAGGATATGACAGTTTAGGTGCCGTTTATGCTTGTTGCCAATTATTCATATTTATGTTTGTTATTCGTGAAATTCATATGTGATTTGCATGTGTTGACTGCCACTGCCATAGCAAAAGGGCAAAAAAGGCAAAAAAGCCACTGATTGGATAAATAATGATAAAAAAATATATGAAATGATCATGACCAAGATATTTATGTTAACAAGCCAAACAGCAGGGCAATTATTTTAATAAATTTATTAAGCAAATTAATCACCACCACAAATTAAGTAATAAATTTTCTATAAAATTGAAATTTATTTAAATGATTTTTATGTTTTGTTTTGTTTTTGTTTTTTTTTTTTTTTTTTAAAAATAAAAGAAAATAAAAAGCTTGTGCATTATATGTAATAAATCGGGTGTTTTTTTTTTTGAGGTTCATAAATTTGAGGTGTCAACGCTGCTTTATTTGTTAGCCGATTTAACGGCTGATAGTTACTTTTTGTTTACTTTGGTTTGACATTTCTTAATGAATAGATTTACACCAGATCAACGCTTGCAAATTGATAAATTTAAAAAAAAAAATGTTGAAATAATGGTCCTGTTTGTCAAAGTTTAAAATTAAAAATGTTGTTTTCCAATGAAGCCTACTTTGGTTAAATGGTTACGTAAAAAAGCAGAATTGTCGCATTTAAAGTAAGGATAATACACAAGCTTTTATCAAAGCACTTTTATATCCAAACAGAAAAATTTGAAAATTAGAATATTACTGTTTGGTGCGCTTTATGGGCTAGCGCATTCATTGGTCCATATGTCTTCAAAAACGATGGTCAGAATATTACTGTCAATGCCAATTTTCGTACCTCAATTAACTGGCATTAATCTTGCTGACATGTGTTTTCAACAGTACCGAGCCGTAAGCCACACAGCGCGCGCTATAATTGTTTTTTTTCTCCATCACTCCCCTAGAGAGTAAATTGGCTTTCCACAAAGCATTTTTAGAAATCAAAAATTTCATAATTTTTCCTCAAAAAAGATAAAAAAAATAATTGGTTATATTAAAAAATAATATTAGAATGATTTAAAGCTGGCATCATTTGGAACTTTTTAACATATGTCGTAACAAAATCGAATAAATCATTTCAAAGTTATCATGAATTGTATGAAGCAGCCGACAGTAGGCGACAATAGCGCGTCAAAAAAATATAGTGGTCAAAAAAGATGTGGGTGAAGTTAAATACGAAAGTTATATATGTTTTAACATAACAAAAACTTGTGTAGGTTAACAGAATATGTGTGAAGATAAATACGAATATGAAATTTTTCTGTTAAGTTAACAGAGACTTCTATTTTAACATTACTTCCACAACTGTGGATTATAAAATATAATTTTGGATAAAAATAACTAAACAAAGATAAATAATTACAAAAATTTGAAAAAATAATTCTTAATTCTCATTAGGTTAATTTTTGGTTTACTATAATAGCGTTGAATTGAATTGGATGGTCGGCGGGAAGGTAGAGGAAAAATGGAAGATAAAAAGTTAGCTACGGTCTATATATCTCCGATCTTGTACTTTGCAGCCCAAAAAGGAAAACTGTTCCTGAGGCCTTGATACCTTGGCTATAAAGCCCATCAGGTCCGATTCCCCCACTATTGCATCTTAGGTCCGATTTTTCATGAACGACATATATATACGGTAAAAATGAAAAATAAAAGTTAGCTACGGTCTATATATCTCCGATCTGGTACTTTGCAGCCCAAAAAGGAAAACTGTCCCTGAAGCCTTGAGACCTTGGCTATAAAGCCCACCGGGTCCGATTCCCCCACAATTGCATCTTAGGTCAGATTTTTCATGAACGGCATATATATGCGGTAAAAATGAAAAATAAAGGTTAGCTACGGTCTATATATCTCCGATCTGGTACTTTGCAGCCCAAAAAGGAAAACTGTCCCTGAGGCCTTGATACCGTGGCTATAAAGCCCACCAGCTCCGATTCCCCCACAATTGCATCTTAGGTCAGATATGTATATATTTTGTGGACAATTGTTTTAAATATAATTACCAGCTATAAGAAATAAATTCAATTTGTTATTCTTATTGTATCTCTCTAATTATATATTTTTTTTTTTTTAATTTTTACAATCCTTTACCTTATCTTCACACATATTCTGTATACTTACACTGGTTTTGTTATGTTAAGAAAAACGTATTTAACTTTCGTATTTAACTTCACACACATTCAGAATAGTAACGTGGTTATTCAAGGTCAGAAAATGTTTTTCCATTCGTTGCATAATGTTATAGACTATTATGCGTTAAGTGTAAGGATATACAAAAACTAAATGCATTAAACAGCAATGTATGTGTAAAGAGTTTTATGTTTTGCAAAAATAATTTAAAAAGTGGTTATATAGTGCTAGAAACTAATTTTATTATTGAAATAAAAAAGAAATAATTTAAAAAAACACTTGTTTAGTTTCACTTTTGGCTGTGGTTTTCATTTTGTTCTGGCTACATCACAAGTTGCATTTAATGGTGAAGTGTTAAAAGGATACCATAGGGTTAAATTATTTTCTGTAGTCCTTGATATATTAGCCTATATAGTGATAAGTTAAGTTTGCCATTGATTTAAGTAATTTATAACTTACGGAAACTTCAGTGCTAGAATTACCAATGGATCGTGACATGGTTCTTGGACTTACCTAAAAAGTAAAAGAGAAACAATTTAAATCTTAATGAACATAATATTTAAAAATTAAGCACAATTTAAATTTAAACCATTAATAATTTACCGCAATATTCATATTGAAATATTAAAAACATATATTCATTATTTCTTCCATTTATAAAAAAATTAATTTTTTATATGCTTTGTGTCTAAAAATTAAAATTTAACTTAAAAAGTAATATAATTAACTGTGAAATTTACTTTTTAATCCAATGCTATTCAAATGATTACTCCTGCAAATTCCTTAAAGGTTTGAGTAAGTAGTTCCGACTTAATAAGTGTAACTGACCATTAAAAAACTAGAAATTTGTCTTTTACACTTTGTGTAGTCAATACCCGAGCCAATATAAAATGTCAAACTATAATTAGATTATATAGAAAAGATTAATTTTTATTTGTTCATCATTAAGTCGTTCTAAACCAAATACTTTTGTTGGCATGAGTATTTCAGTACAGAATAGTTGAATGAATTACAATCATTTGTTTATGTTTATTAATGGAATTTATTCAAGCAAATAAGAAAAAAATAAATAATTTGTATGTACAGTACTATATAAAAGTAATTCATAATAATATATAAAAGTAATTCAAGTGTTGCCGTTGTTATGGTATAATGTGTAATGGTTAGAGATCAGGGATTCGATTGAAGCTCATGCTTATACTATTAATTGTATACTATTATTATAATAAAAACTAAAGCAATACATGACTGACTTGTTCAAGCATTAGTACACTCAATTTATTTTGAGTAATGTTTAGGATTCACATGTTGTTTTGTGAATGAATAAAAGAAAATTTTATAACAACAGAGTATTTGATAAAAAAATCGAATAAAGTAAGAACATTCGAGTAAAAGGATATTGTTACGAATATAATCAATGACTAAAGAAAGATAAACAAAATAAGTGTTGTGGTAGTCTTAGCTATAAACTTAATTATTGAATTCTATTGGTTTGTGTCAAGGCACAATATATCTGCCACAACGCATTAACTGTGCTATTATCGGTGTCACCACTTGCACATTGGACGGTGTTACCGTACCGACTTTGAGTGTTACTTTCAAAATTAACGGTTTTGAGAGGGTTTAAGACTTTCCCAGAACTTTCCAAACTAAATGCATTGAGGTATATAGCAGCTATCGAGCTCTATGATTGACAACGAAACCGTCATATTGGAGTAGCTTCTGTTTATTATGTTAGAATGTATGTTCTTTAATAGATCAAAGAATTATGTACGTTTTGTCTACACGAGTACTTACTGTTAAGTTGCTTACAATGTTTTGTTAAAGCAAAATTTACACATGCTAAAAATATGCCTTGGAATACACACAGTACCATAGGGAATGAGAAGAAGTGGCTGGCCAAGAACAAAATTACGGCAAATAATTATGAACGAACCGGAAAATTTATATAATGCGTCAGATGGAAATTTTTGATTGATATTTAATTTTTAATAAAAATTTCCAAACTGGATTTTAATAGTATGTTTTCAATTTGAAATATTTGAGTATTTTATTTTTAAAAATTTATAAAAATTTAAATTATTTTTTTTTATTCAAATAACTCGAGTCACGCGATTCAAAAAAATGATTTTGTTAAGTTTTTATATGAACAAATTGTTTACTCAATCGATTTGATTTGAATCGTACACTTAAATGAAAATAGTCTCAATGATTGAGCGAATCAAAAATTCGATTCGTTCAAAACAGAAGTACGCACTCATTGTTGAAAATACACAAAGTAGCAATGAGTTGAGTGCAATACAGTGGATTACTCATTGTGGGTAGCAAAGGGAGTTACACCATGGCATGGCTCTAGTAATAAATAGAATATAATTTGTTAATAATTGTACTGTGCTAGTTTGAAAACCGAACAGCGGGGTCCTCAGTGGGTAAAGCTAATTCAAGTATGCTGAATTAGGTTAGCTTTTATTTTCAATATATACCGTTATTTCGAAAATTCCACCTTGATCACAAAGCTACAAAGCAAAAGCTAAGTGGCCAAAAGTACATTTATCTCTATGTATGTTGGCGATTTTTTATAATTTTAGGAATGGACTTAAATTTGCAACAACGGACTCGTATTAAAATTGTGCGCGAACGTTGAAAATTATAGAAAAGTTATACGGCAGCGATTCTCTAAAGAAAACGGTCGTTTACCAGTGGCGCGAGCGGTTCAAAAGTGGTAGTAAGTCAATCGAAGATGATGAAAGCTGTGGCAGACGATCGACATCAAAAACCGACGAAAACATTGATAAAGAAATGTTGGTTAATAACCGCAAATTAACCATCAGAGAGACAGCGGAGGAGTGAAGACATCAAGCAAGTGAATGACATTCACCAAATGAGCGAAGACCAAAAAAACTACGTCATTTTAGTCAAAAAAGAAGGCAATGCTCAAGATTTTCATTGATTACAACGGTGTAGTGCTTCATAAATTTTTTCCAGAAGGCCAGACAGTGAACAAAGAGTACTATTTGAACGTTATTATACGTTTGCGTGAAGCAATTCACCGAAAGAGACCAGAATCGTGGATTTTGCACCATGATAACGCACCGTCGCACAGTGCCATCATTATTCGAAATTTTTGACGAAATATGCAACAAATACCATACAACAGCCACCGAATTCATCTGATTTGGCTCCCTGTGACTTCTTTCTGTTTAATCGAGTTAAAAAACCATTACCATTCAGCACCCGAGAGGAAATAAAGGAAAAATCGCAGGAAGCACTGATGAACATCCCGAAAACCGAATATAAAAAATGCTTCGAGGATTGGATCAAGTTTGTTGCAGGGGATTACTTTGAAGGGAACTTTTTGATCATGGTGGTATATTCGCTTAACTTAAAAACGATTTAGTTTATTGAATTACCTAAAAAAATAAATTTTCTTTAAGTGGGGCTGAAGCTTTTCTTAATCTGCGCAGTCATTTTAAAAATACAATAATTTTTGGCAAAAGACCACTAGGATCGCATTTCTACGTAAGCACGTATTTATAGTGACTTTTCTGCTTTACTAATAACATATAACTCATATTACGCTTGTCGTTTTTTTCAACTAGCACGGTGTTATCATTCGCGTTGATGACGCGGTGTGAAGTAAAGACAAATTTGCGCCAATTACGAATCTCATTAAACAATGATCGGAAAGACTTTCAGCTTTCAATAAGCCCAATGTTTGTGTTATTGTAGGCGAACAACAACTGAGATTTAATAGTCGTTGTAAATTTTGTCAATGCATTCTACCAGAACCGTATAGACAGAGTGTGAAATTTTGGCTGCCCTGACATCTATTAACGAACTTGGCGTTCGCAACAGCGTTACACTATGTTGGGGATGAAAAGCCTGATTGTTTAACGTACAGAGGACGATTCATTCTATTATAATGGAATGCCTCTCGTATGAAGCAAACAAGGAAGTTTACTTTGCTTTTTCCTGGTACATAAATCCATAAAGCATCCATCCATAAAATTTAAAACTCAACGTATAATCGGACAAAGCAAAGTTTGAATTACTGAAATTCAATAATCGTTCAATCAGTAATAATTTGCATATCGTTTGCAATCCAGCACAGTCAGTAAGCGTTTTAGAACTGATTTTGATATACTTCTGGCTCTATGGAGTTCAATATTGCTAATAATATCACATTAAGCTGATCAATGATTTTGAACTTTCTTTGTTGAACTTCCCCCAAAGACGTCCAATTAAATAAGGTTCTGGGCTACGCGCATGAGTTTCTATAAGTTTGGCACAATTACGGATCAAAATAAGCTTTGTGATACATGATCTGTGCTTGCGATTGTTATTTTGACAGAAATTGCGGTTGTCTACGATACCCAATTTTATAAAAATAAAATGCATTTGACCGACTTGCTCACACCAGCGCTCAAGATACAGATATACTTTTGTATGAGAAAAAACGTGCCCGATTTTGCATTGAAGTCAATGTATCACTGTATTAGATACGCCCGAAAACTTAATATCGGTTGATTGATGAATCTAAGATATCAGCTTCTAAGTGCATGAAGGTACGAAAAACTAGTTTTCACTCCTAACTTATATTTTGAGGAAGTTTCGAAATTTTCAAAATCAGATTCTGTTTCTTCTCAATAGCGGCTATCAGGAAAATAGTATCACTTGTATCCTAAGATTTTCTTCCCATGATCTTGTGCTGTCGTCAGAAAACTTTTGCTTGTGACTATATTTATATATTCATTTTTTTTATTTATTTTAAGTAGTTGCCAACATATTTTTGAGTAATTTATTTAAATATTTAATGACACTTAATCAATTATTGAAATCAATTATTAGTGAATGTTTAGATTTTTTACAATATTAATGTAAAACAAATTTTTGAATAAATTGTGTGCAAAAAACTTAATCTCATGACTGATTTAAAATAAAAAATATGCAAAATTAACACTGTAATTTAATTAAAATAAAACTAATAATATGATGAGTTAGTTATTGATAACCAGCAATTATAGGTGGATTAACAAATAACTAGAAAATTAAATAAAAAAAAGAAACAAAATGAAACTTTATTTACAACTCCGAACTTGATATCTAAATTTGATTGGCTATTTTTTTAAAGGAACTAATATGAGTGATTCTAAATTACCAAAATAACAACAATGGATGATTCTCTAAGTATTGTATATAACTAATTGAGGCTTTAATTTTAATAAAATTGTATTTCGCAATATGAATTGTAATATTTATTTTTTAAAAAAAGTTTAAAATTAATCTATAAGCAGCGGAATATAGTTTTACTCGAAAAGTTTTCAATTAGACAATCCCTTTTGAGAATTTTCCACATGCCATTGTAATATTGAAAAACATTTTTAACATAAAAGCAACAAAGTTGGCAATTATTGGCAGCAAATATTGAATATGTTGCCAAAAGATAAGAAAAGTTACCTTTGTTTAATAAAAAAATAATAAAAAAAAACAATAATATGTAATATTAAAAATCATATTAAAACAATACGTTCAGCAATAACAACAGTTTTAGTTTAAATGAATATAATAAAACGTTATGGCTTTCAAATATGAAGATTTTGTTCAAACTTAAAAAAAAGCTCATGTTATACACAACCCAGCAAATGTTTAACCCTAGAAAGATAACGTAGATGCTTAAGACAATAATATACAAATTGACGAAATCAATGAAAGCCCATTCAAGGTAATACTAATAAAGAGGTCAATGTGTCTTTTTAATCTGCTACAACTTTTGACAGCATAATACAGTTCCCTCAAACTACGTTAAGAAGTAAAAATATTCACGGCTGGATTACTTAAAAGTGCTGTGGTATGACTTCGACGATAAATATATTTCGAACAAAATTTCTTGAAAAAAATTTCTTGTCAAAATTATTGCATGACAACTTTTAATGTAGTTGTTGTTGATACATCCAAAAATGATTAAGATAACACTTAATCTCATCCTGTTTCTAAAGAAAGATATTGTTTTTTGAAAATTCAACGAATGTCAAAAATTCCTTGAGCCAAAAAAATAGTTTGCAACTCTTGCTAATAATGACAAAAATTAAAGTTTCTTTGATAGAGATAACCTATAAATATTATATATAAATACAGTGTTAACCCAATAAATGGGTCATACAGTTTTCCGGACACATCCATAATCCGGACACTTCTTTAAACCAAACAGTTTTACTTTTTTACTCTATAATTCGGAGAGTTGATATATTTTCCTTCACTTATGTAATGCTTTTCTGCTTTTTGTAAAATAACGGAACTTTTATACACAATGCCACATACATACTTATCTACGTTTAATATTTTTGGAATTTTGTTTTATGTATGTATGTACTTTTTATTTAAATTTTTTTCAGTTGATTCATATATGTGCATATACATACATAAATGTAAAATTTATTGTATGTATATATCGGTATCAACCCACTTGATCTGAGATTCAAAAATAAGCGATTGTTCGCTATTATCGCCGAAAAACTGACAAACAGACACTTTTATTCCTTCTCAACTCATAAGTATTCTTATACTCTTTCTTTTAGTTGTTACTGAAACACCAACGATTGAACGCAAGTAGCGGGTATTTGAAGATTTTTTTTTTTTTTTTTTTTTTTTTTTTTTTTTATTAAACTTCTCTCGTTTTTAGCATAAATGGCAAAAAAAAAAACAAAAGCAAAAGTGACAGTAAAAATAGAAGAGAGCAGAAGCAAATACACATGACCAAATTTATCCGTTATAGATATTGCTAAAGGCTTGCTTTTAATATCACAGGCAAGTTTTCGCAATCGAAAGATTTGCTGAGCGATGGATGAATTCTATGAGCTCTTTTTCGTTCTAATAGTCATTTTTGAATGTTTAGAGAAATGTTTGCCAAACGTTCGAAGGTGATGTTATTATCGCATGTCGTGGTCAAGCGGGAATAGACTAAATTATTATGATTGAAATATTATTTTTAACATAAAACATGTTAATCCAAGTTCAGTTACATAATAAATGTAATTATATAAGTAGATGTATAGTAAAAAAAAGAGGAAAACAAATTAACATCTATAATCCGCAAACTCCGATAATTCGGACATGTTAAAGAATAACGGTGTCCAGATTATCGAGCTAATACTGCACACAAATGAATTAAGAAAAAATCTACTTTTTTATTTTTTATATTTGTTTTTGAGTCCTTGAAAAAAGGCTGTACATTCTTTGTTAATTTTCGATATAGATCCAGTTTTCCAACATTTATTTTTTAATGTTTTTGCTTACTATACTTTTTAGTTAGCAAATAAGAAACTTATTAAATAAGCGATGTCGAATACACATGTGTATATACACTGGTGGTCAAAATATTTGCAACTAAAGCGCTATTCTATCTCTTTAGTTACCCATTTCTTTCCGATTTGTTTTTAATCCATAATTTTTGGTATTTTTATAACTTTATTGACTGCTTTTTTGTAAAAAAAAAATATTTGAGCAAGAGAGTCTAACTATTGCTGTTCAAAACATTTCCAACTCTCACCTTTCTTACTCTATATAAACAATTTGTTTACTAACAAACCTTTAGGAATGACTTTGTAATAATATTACACGAAGACAGAAAAATCAAAAACCTTTTTGTGCAATATCATAAAGTAATACCAGGAGAAGAAAAAACTGAAACTCCCATTAAAAAAACCACTTATATCCGAAAGGAAAAGAGATATTGGTCTTAACTTTGTACGAGCACATGCGACTTGGACTCCACAACAATGTAAGACAATATTGTGGTCTGGCGATTCTTAGTGGATTTAAAAAAAGACCGGTTGTATATGTTTTGACCACCACTGTACGTTTTTAATTTTTCTATGCCTCTACGATGTTAGGATGCTAGAAATTATACGTCCAGACGTATCGTTATCTTTAACATACAAAAAAGTAATGTTATCTCTCTAGGATTAAAGTTATAAAACCAAATCCAGTTAAGTGACACTGTTGGCATGTTTTAGTTTGCATTCTTCATTAAACTACTAAGAAACAATTTTCAAAATTTTAAAAAACTAAAATTTTAATTATTCGTTGGGTTGCGTATGCAAATGAAAATATTTAATTAATATAAACAGAATTTAAAAATTGTTATTTTAATATTAAAGGTGTAATTTAATTCAATAATACTCCTACAAGCTCAGCAGATTTTACAAATATTTTATTTTTTACATGATTCTATTTAATCGTTTATTTTTTTAGTCAATTTTAATTAATTTATAAACAAAATCCTTTAAGCAATTTAATACAAAATATTTGTGTAACTGGTATCTTAATCATGTTTATTTTGTAATGCATTAATAATACTAGCTAAAGCCTGGCGTGCTCCGTAACCCCTACTTTATTAATTTTCCTAACTACTATCTTAGCTTGATGCCCTTCCGGTTCAAATCCAAACATTTAAGATAGTCTTCACTGTACTCAAGAGATACCTTAAAAATGTGCTTACTATGTATGAGTGATGCCTCGCCCACTTATCTAATTTTGCCCATTTTTTACTGATAATTTGTATTAACCACAAAGTAATTTAGGCCAAATTCAGAAACTTACACTTTAACCGTTATTAATCAATTATCGGATTTCGCCCACTTTTTGACTGATGACTTGTATTGACTATGAATATATTTGGACTTAATTTAGAGATTCTTACACACAGAAAAAATCATCTTAAAATCAATTAAATCCCGGTTGATTCAACATTTTTTAATAACGATTTTGCCAATAGTATGGAGGTTAAAAGAACTACGTTTCAATAACTTGAAACCGGCAGTAAATCATGGAGGTCTTTCAGTGCTTGTCTGAGACTCATTTTCTGCATAAAGACCAGGATCTTTGCATTTTATTGACACTATCATGGATAAGCTTGCTCTGGATAACGGTTGGTACTTTTATAAAGACAACGGTCCCAAATACAAGGTTGCTATATAATTTGCCACACTCCACACTCCAGAGCCACGACATAAATCCTATTGAAAATTTGTGGGATTCTCTTAATAAAAAAGTTCAGCATCACTCGGTTTCCAGCAATTCTGAGCTAAGAATGATATTTTATCAGAATAATGGGAAAAAATACCAGATAGTTACTGCCAAAAATTGGTCGAATCTATTCCCAGAAGACTCCAAATGGTTATAAAAAACAAGTGTCTGCACAAAAAGATTAAATTTATAACAATAAGTAATATTCCCAGACATTTATGTAGCCGTCCGAGTTTCGCTTGTGTAACTTTTTTTTAACAAATCGAAGTTTTTTTAGTTTTCTATTTTCTATTTTCTATTTTCTATTTTATATTTTCTATTTTCTATATATATATAAAAAATCAAATAAAAAAGCTTTCCTTTACTATTTCTTATTATACTGACTTTTATCAACAAAATCAGTTTATTGTAGTGTCCGAGTTTGTCTTGTAGCCACTGTATAAGCAATATTACCAATTATTTATGAGTTAAATACTTTTTTAGCCATACGATATACGATTAATGTGATATGCTCAACTACTACAACACTTTGCATCTTGTTTACTAAGCAAATTTTGATTATTTCGGTAAATATATTTAATTTAGCAAACATTTATTTTTTGTATTTCAAAAACATACATATGAACATACATTTTTTCCATAATTTCTATACTATATTTATTGTATTTTATTATAATAGTTTTAGGTGTAGGTTACAAGCGATAATATACACTTAGTCTATCATAAAAATATTTATTATTATAATTTTAAAATACATATAAAGCACAAAAAAGACAAAAATTAATATTTTTGTTGAACTTGCTTATTACAAGGTATTAAATTTTATAGATTTTACAAGTATTTGTTTGTTGGCTTGTTATAAAACTATTTGTTTAGTATTAGATACATAAAATGAATAATATTATATATAAAAAAGTAACAAACAAAACATAGGGACTTAAAACTAAGGGTGCGCAGTAAAAACGGAATTTAAAATTAAGAAAAATGTGTTTGTTTAGACCTTAGTTTTTCAATTAATATGCTCAATGCAGAGGTTTGTCAAAAGATTTAATAAAAATTATAAAGAGGACAGCCTTTGAAAACATGTCTTATGTCTTTGACACGAATGAAAATTATTTGTTTTATTTGCATTAAGATAATTTAAAAGGGATGTTAGTTTCAATTCAAATTTTTGCATGACGTAAGGCTTTTTAATTTCGAATATAAAGGGTGGGCAAATTTTAGTTTTTTTTTTTTTTTTTTATTAATTCAGTTTTATTCATACCAATATAAAATAGAAATATGGTCATTAATACCTCACGGCCGTTCTTTTCACAAAATTTTGGACTACATTTTGCAACAAAGCTTCGCTTATCTCATCAATGCAGCGCCGCATTTCATCCTGAAATGTGTCAGTTGTTTGTGGTTTGTTCACGTACGCTCGGTCTATTAAAGGGCCCCAGAGAAAAAAATCCAGCGGCGTTAAATCGCAAGAACGAGGCGGCCAATTGACATCGCCAAATCGAGAAATTACGCGAGCTAGAAATTTCTCAAACAATAACTGAAGAGTTTGGCTGGCTGCTTGGCTTGTGGCGCCGTCCTGCTGAAACCAAAGGTCACTGATGTCAACATTAGCCAATTGTGGCCACAAAAAATTGGTTATCATAGTGTGGTAGAGCAGAGAATTCACGGTGACGGCGTTTCATTTCTCATTTTCTAAAAAATACGAGCCGATGGTACCGCCTAACCACAAACCGAACTACACGGTCACTTTCTTTGGATGTAATGTCTTTTGTGAGCCCCATATGCAACAATTTTGTTTGTTTACACAACCGCCTAATTGAAAATGAGCCTCATCACTAAATGTGATTTTGTTGAAAAATGCTTTGTTTTCGTTCAGTTTTTCAAACAGTCAATTTACAAACGTTCGACACAAACAATAGTCGGCTGGGTTTAATTCTTGAACGAGTTGAACTTTATAAGCGTGAAGATGAAGATCTTTATGCAAAATGTTGCGCAAAGTTATTCTGGTCATGTCCAATTGTTGCGAACATCGACGAGTTGATATTCCAGACACATTCTCAACATTTTACTTTGCATTACTATGGCCACTACGAGTGTATTGTTTTGATATATTGTCAGCAACAGTACCGTGAGCCTCTAAACGCCCAGCGGTCTAAGAAGGAGCCAGATTATTAGGAAAAGCTGCTCGAATTATACGAAGTAATACAATAAAATTTTCACCATTTTGATAGTAAATTTTCACAATTAAATTCTTTGTCAAATTTCCCAATTTTTTTACTAAATAAGTGTCAAAGGTTGACAGCCCAATTCTTGACATTTCATCAATTGACAGTCAATTTACTTCCTAACCTCAAATTTACCCACCCAGTATAAAAATCGCTTACATATTTCAACTTTCAAATATGAATTGTAATTGTCGGACGTGATTTTTACAACATTTCTAAGCTTATTGTTTTGTAAATATGTATTTCAATTAAATTTATTCATAAATATTCAACATTTAATTTTTTTATCTCTGAGTCTTTAGTTGATTCTATTTTGTAAGTCAATAATAATAGAATAAGAAATGAAATCAATAACTTGTTACGCTTTTTGTTTTTGTTTTATTTAAACAAAATTTCTAGCAATACGTAGAAGATGTTAAAAAGTCTATTAAGCTTTAAGTCGTGTTGAAAAGCATTTGAAAAAGATTTTTTAAAATCATAGAAAGTTTTTATTCTCCAAGTTATTCTAACTTTTATGCTAGAAATTACGGAATATCTGGAGTTATTGTGCCATAAATTTATTCATATTCTTTTATTTTTAAAAATCAAAAGAAATTACTTTTTATTTCAATTTAAATCCCATAAAGAATTATGTTCTTTTAGAATTTTATTATAAAAAAATAAATAATAAACGAAATAAAAAAGCATAGATTTGTATCTCTTAACTGATATAAACAAAATTTATTTCGGAAATTGTTTTTTATTTATTTATTCATATTTTGATTGTCGTAATAGATTTGGAAAAGGGTGTTTTCGTTAGCTTGTCTGATATTTAAATATTTCCCATATGCTTTTAAATTAATTAAATTTATTTTAAAAATCACAATTGCCTTCAAATAGCCTGTTGAGCAATTCGAAAACTTTGTTTGTACTTCTAAGCTTGTTGTTGAAGGAAAAAATTTCGCAATACTGGTTTGCTTGATTACGTTTGTTTGAAGATATCTTACGTATCACGATCAAAGATTCTTTTGTTCAGCCTTGTGTGTTAACCATATTAAGTTGAGCAAGTTGTCGTTTTGGAGTTCTTACAGCATCTCATAGGAAGTGAGCTGAAATAGCAGAGCACTTACATGGTAAGTGTTGAAATGTTTCATTGTTCATGAAAAGGTTTCTGTACTGACTATTTTCGACAAATCTTTTTGCTTGTCTCAGACCTGGCGCCTTCTCCCATAGCCAAGCAAATTCTTTTTCAAACTCGAAGTTGATCTTTCTTTGGGTTTTCCCGCAGGGAAAGTGCTTGTTGCCAAGCACATAGCTCTTTTGTTTGCAGGCCAACCCTCCAATTTCATTGAGAGATGTTAGACAGTCAATAACAACCTTTGACTTTATCTTAACAGAGAACAAAGATTACAGCTGTCAGACTAGCTGATATCACATATATGAGCCGTTTATTTTAAAGTGTTTTTATCGAGACATTTAAAATGTGCATTTCATTAAGTTTAAAACTATTGATAAGTGTTAATAAATACATTTTTAGTGTTTTCTGGTTATAGAGGTTTCTAATCCAATAGTGTTTGTGGTGATGATTAAAAGAGCAAGAGCTTTTTTATAACTAAATGGACTTGCTACACTTTCAAAATTAATAAATTATTTTTATTGTTCAGTTAATTTTTTTAGATTTTTTATCAGCCTTTTGAATAAAATAACATATAATTTTAAGTTCAGCAGCTCGATCTACCAATTAACGCCTTCTCCATTGGTATTTTTCATTCTTTTTGAAACCTCTCTGAGGAATTTGAGTTGAATAAAATTGTTTCATATCATCGACTAAAGATTTATTTTTTTTGACAATTTTAGATTACTTTATAATAATCCTGGGGAGTATGTAAGAAACTTGTTTTGCGGATTGCTGTTTCTACCACTACAAAATCATGATGGTTTAATCAAAATAAATTTTTGAAAAAATTCTTAAAAGTTTCTTATCAGTCCACATGGTACCATAAGCTATAATGTGTTTATAGGTTTTCACAGTCTGTACGTGTTTCACTACTTCTTGTGCTATTCGGAATGCAAAAGTTTCATCCCTAACACACATACCATTTTTAGAAGTGATGGCAAACGGTCATATTGCTTCACCATAGAGCAACCGGATCTAAACTTTGCCATAATACATTTGATCCAGCAATTACTTCTATCTAAGATGGACCAGCACCACTTTCAAAATAGACATATTTTCAGTAATATTAAGAAGTAAAATTTCCATCTCTAAAATACAAGAATTAGAATTTTCTTTTACCAAAAATTATTTTTATACCAAAAGATAATATTCATTTTAATCAAAAACTACCATTATTTTAATTTTTTCAAAAATGGACCTGCCACACTTTAAAAATAAATTTCTTATACAGGGTGGGCAAATTTGGGGTTAGGAAGTAAATTGGCTGTTAAATGTTGAAATGTTAGATATTGAACTATTAACCTTTGGCACTTATTTAGCTAAAAATAGGGAAATTTTAACTATGGTACGTTACACTCCTGAACAAAGAATTTTAATTGTGAAAATTTCGCTGTTTCAAAAACTGAACGAACCCAACGATGTTTTCAACAAAATCATCTTTAGTAAAGAGGCTCATTTTCAATTAGGCGGTTATGTAAACAAGCAAAACTTGTTGCATATGGGACTCACAAAACCCACAAACAGTATTCGAAAAACCATTACTTCCAAAGATCCCGTAATTTTTCGAAAATGAGCAAGGAAACGTCGTGAATATGATAACCAATTTTTTGTGGCCACAATTGGCTCATGCTGACATCAGTGAGAGGACGCAGCCACAAGCCACACATCCATCAAACAAATTCAGTTATTGCATGAGAAATTTCGCGGTCGCGTAATTTCTCGATTTGGAGATGTCATTTGATTTCCTCGTTCTCGTGATTTAACGCCGCTGGATTATTATTACAACAACAAGCAACAACAAGAACAAACCACAAGCAACTGACACTCTGCATTGACCAGATAAGCGAAGCTTTGTTGCAAAATGTGGTTTAAAATTTTGTGAAAAGTGCGGACATCTACCGACGTACTAGAGGCATCATATTCCGACATCATATTCCATTTTTAATTCCAATATTTCTATTTTATATTGGTATGAATAAAACTGAATTTGTCAAAGAAAGAATGTTTTTTAAGTCAATTTACCTCCTAGGCAAACTAATATTAATGCATTTTGCAATGTGGTAATAATTTGAGAGCCTCTCACTCAGACCACTTTGTACTGTATTTTTCCACTTGTTGTTTTCTCTATACCTTTCTTTGTTTATTTATTGCTTGTTTTTGCCTATGCGTGTGACTATGTGCATGTGAAAATAAAAGAGAAGAGCAGCTCCTTGCCATAAACTGCTTTAAATCTACAATTTATTGGGGTAAAAATTTCGGCCTGGTAAGTCAAATCTGCAAATTGGCACAAGCAAAATTGGTGAGTGAAAATAAAGTCCAAGATATCGAAGTTGTTAAAAAAAAAATCTAACAAAGAAACTGATTTTGATAATAAGCAAATGTGACTGTTTTCCAAATCATCAATTTGAATTCCAAAGTAAACACAGCATAATAGAATAAACACCATGGGTGGTGAATGCCATTAGAAGGACATTTGAAGAAAAAAGTATTGCTTCACCCCTTTTATCGATAAGGTTTGATATATAAACTAACACAAAATTAACTGTCGAATGTCTGCAACCTATTACAGAGAATATTACGGCTGGACTACCCCATGAAAGTATCTTGTGACCTATGCTATATCTGGTATATTCAGAGGTATATACATATGCCAACATGCAGTAGTATCCACATATCGACATTCGCTGATGTAAGATTCATGAAAACCAGCAAGAAGCAGCTCGAATTCCGCAAGCGCATATAACACAGCTAAAGAGCTGGTTAAGGCAATGTATGGTAAAGGAGTCTTGCCCGGTTATTAAAATAAACAAACATATTACCACTCAGAGTTCCGAAGTTAAATATTTAGGAATCACCGCTAGCATCGAAAAGCCACATAGATGCTTAGTTGATCTAAATGAAAATATAGGCGATATTAAATTGGCACTAAGCTCCTTCCTTAAAATGTGATATTGAAACTAATCTAGTACTACGGTGTACCATTATGGGGCACTGCAAAAATGTCAAAATAAAATTTTGAGACTAACATACATAAACACCTGAACAATGTTCGGTGATAATGCTCATGGTCGCAGAGGAATTCGCGAGATATGCTGAAACGTATTTGAAGAATCTCGTGCAATCTTAAAGAATACTAGCCACATCCGATTAAATAGAAAATATACTGCGGACCTGATACGAAGAGTAGCCATATGAACATCAAATTAATACCGTCTGTCCCACACTAGGTGGACTAAATAAGTATAATTTCTAGTTTTAAGATTTGAATACAAATTGTTTGTTCCCGTTACATTGAGGATCTAATTTACGTCCACCAAAATCGACTAATTAGTCTGGATTGTCAACTGAAAACAACATAATTTCATTTCATTCTGAAATGTTGTAGAAATGGGTTGCTGTTACCAATGAGATAAATCTCTAAAATTTTGCTGCTTTAATAAGATGGTGTGAAGAATTTTTTTTTTATTTTTTTTTTTTTTTTGCTTTCAAATTCATGTGATTTAACGCGTCATGATTATGCTGACAAATCAGCAACAACTCTTAAGCAATTGCATTGAATTAAATAGTGTCAGAAGTTCTTAGACTTGCAAGATATAATAGCAAGTAGTAGTAATCATTTATCAGTTATGAAACTTCTCTCCCAACAGTATTAAAATTTTGTTGAAGAAAAAACATTTTTTCATATTTCAAAATAAGTTTTAGACGTTCTTATCATTACACTCTTTGATGAATATATTTTATTACCATGTATTAAAAAATAACATTCAAATCAAACACATCAAAACCTAGATTACAGATACGCAAGCTCTAAAGGAAGTAAATGGTAAACGATATATGTCAGGAGCAGAGCTTTTCTTTTTTAATGCTCTGTATGTGCTACCGACTTGACAAATATTAGCGGAAATTGTAAAATTTCCTTTTAAATATCAAATATTAAGAAATGATTCATTTAAAGTTTTTTTTTTTTTTAACAAAGAAGATATAAATTAGTAGGAAATTAATAAGAATTCATGATGGAACACATGAGGTTTTATTTGATAATAATTTTGAAACCATTCTTTGCTCTTCATATGGTTATTTTGTTACACATTGTAAAGCCAAATATGTTTATTGAAATATTCTTTTTATCAAATTATATTTCTATGAAATTTTATTTATTTGAACAAATATTTTTTTAATTTTTTTCCTTTTGTTAATCAATTTATTCAAGCATACAAATTGTACTCCAAAGCCATGTTATCTGTATGCATCATGATTTTTATTTAATAAAAATATATGTAATGAGAAGTCTTAAAATGTTTATAACCAAATGCAAGAGGAAGACAAAAAATATGAATAATATTTTTTGTTTGTTAAAAAATATAAATTAAATTTTTTTCTTTTTTTGGTGAACTTGTGGCTTGGTTTTTCTGTGATTAAGAAATAGTATGAAATCTCTTTTTAAATCTTATAATTCCAAAGAAATATTCTATGCTCCTGTACCCTACACAAAGAAAATAAACCAATTTTATATGAATTTTGAACTTTAAAACGTGTTTCAAAATTACTTATAGGACTAATAATTGACTCCAATAATAAAAAGAAAGGATTTATGCTCAACAGAAAATCCACAAACTCTTGTCGAAACACCATTAAAACCTTAGAAAATTACTGTTTGGTGCGCTTTATGGGCTGGCGGAGTCATTAGTCCATATGTCTTCAAAAACGATGATAGTCAGTATGTAACTGTCAATGATGGACGGTATAGGGACATGATTAGAATTTTTTTTTTGCCTCAATTAGCTGGCAATAGTCTTGCTGACACGTAGTTACAACAGGGCGATATCACCTGCCACACAGTGCGCGCTACTATTGATCTACTCAAAGTAACGTTTGATGAAAAAGTAATTTCAGGTAATGGGCCAATTAATTAGCACCATTGGACTATTTTCTTTGTGGTTACATAAATAAACCAGAGACAAATGAATACCTTGAAATCAGTATTCGAAGATTTATTGGCGATATACGAAAAATTTGTGAAAATTGGTCTCCCAGATTGCGTAAACTTGTGTAACTGTAAAAACAATGCCCGACATATCGTTTGGGTCATCTATCGGCTTAAATTTGAACCAGCGGTTATTTCGAATTTAGCAATACTTATGTCACAAAATTCAGTATATTATCTGCGCTGAACGAAATAAATCGATTTACGCTGAAGCAACGTATGGATTTATTGAAAATTTATCATCATTTAAAATCATTTTTTTAGATGAAGCTCATATTCATCTTGGAGTGTATGTTAATAAGCAAAATTGGCGTGTTTGAGGCTCAGAAAACCCAAGCCCGGTCTTACAGAAGCTAATGCACCCATTAGGAGTGACTGTTTGGTACGGTTTGAGAAGCGGAAACATCATTGGTCAATATTTCTTTAAAAATTATTTTTATGGTGGTCAGCTTAGATTTCTTTAAAATTGTAAACATCGTGTTTTTATTAACTTCTTTAAAGATCCATAGGAGATATATAGTGTGGTCATAACGAATACCTTCCAGCTATTCCTGTCTGAAGCTTATATTTTTATATTTTTTCAAGTAGTCCTATGGGAAGCAACTTATTTTTCCAACTGTCTTCGCTAAGTAAGGACTTTTGTTATGTCGTCGTGGGGAATGCCCGTCCATAGCAAGTTTCAATTATTGCAACTTGTTTTAATATTTTCCAAAAGGAATGCACCGTAGGCATAATTTGATAAAATTAAAGTCCTTAACTATTGCGTTCCACGACACTAAGGCATACACACGAGCGAAGGATGTTTATTTCTCCTATTGGAAGAGAGCTTGGAGTTTTTCATATAGGATTTTTCATATAGGATAGCTGGCCTGTTTGAGATGTCAGCATTGAATTAGTTTTATTGGTGATGTTTATGACGGTCATTCCATGCTAATACTTACTCTTTGTCAAGCTCTGTATCTTTTAAAGAATTTAAATTAAAGTGTAAGACAAGCTTAACCGCCAAAAAATTTTTTTCAGATTCATTTTTCAGTCACTGTGAAAATCATATCATTGAATAAAATGTATTTACTTTTACTTTGGTTTCTATTTCTCTTAGTTCAGGTGTCAGCACTGGATCAGTTGGACTTTCCCGGTGATGTTGATAAGAGTCATTCCACGCCAATACTTACAGTGTGCCAAGACGTCTTTAAAGAATCAAAATTAAAGTGTAAGACAACTGCTTAGTCAAGCTTAACCGGCAAAAAATTCCTTTCTTTTTCAGCTACTGCGAAACTCATAACAGGGGTCATACATTTACTAATATTTTATCTCTTTGTGTTATATCTGCAGACATATCTTTAAATAACATTTATTTAATTTTACTTTGGTTTCTATTTTTCTAATTTTAATTTTTATTTTTTGTTTAATATATTTTTTTTACTTTGTTGCGTTTAAAGTATTTTTTTTTTGTTTTGTAGTAAAAAAGGCCAACATTTCAAGAACATGTTCTATTCAAATTAAAAACCAATTAAATTTATGCTTATTTTACTGGTTTTTGTAATTTTGCTATTTTATACTCTTTTCTGCAAATTGACCATAAAAAATTCATATTAAAACCGAGTTAAGATTGATGATACGAAAAACTATTTAGAAATTATATACATACATAAGAATACGCAAAAAAGCACAAACATATTTATTTTTCATTTAAATAGTTATGAAAATATTTTATCAGAAAACAAATAAAAAAAAGAGAAAAACAATATTTAATATAGAATAACATTAAAAATGTTGTTATCTTATAGAGTTTTAATAGCTAATTTTAGGGTTTTGTTATCCAACATAATCTCTATAATTTATAAGCATGAACAGCGTTTTTTAATTGGTTGTTTTTATGAGTTTTGTATGAAATGCATTCGTAAATCTTTATATTGGAAACAAAATTGTAAAAAGAAGGAAACACTTTTCTCACTAACACAACTACATTTTTACTTTTGCACAGCACTGGTTTAAATCAGCTACGATGAATACTCGTAGTAATAACATACTCTCAATCACTAGTTAACCATTTCGGTACGAGTGGTACAGAGTTTTGCCGTTAAAAATTTCGAAAAAGTGTCACAAAAAGGGTCAAAAAAGGGTATTTTAAAGTAAAATAGGGTCAAGTTTTTTGTAAGAAATAAAAAAAAATTTATTTCATTAAAATAACAAAAAACCGAAACGAATTTTAACAGTTAATTAAATACATTAAACTAAAATAAAAGTATTGTACATAATTAAATTATAAATTAATGTTAAAACTAAAAAACAATTCACAGATACATTCAAATATTAGTCGTATTATCAAAAATAAAGAAGTTGTTTTTACAAAAACTCTTGATAATGTTTATTACTTTTTAGAAATACTTCTTCTATATTTCGTAATTAATTCTTTACTTGGAGTCCATTTTTCCAGTCCCTATTCGAGTAAATTGAGAGAGGAAAGCATGGATTCACAAGTTTATATTTTAAGTTTGTTTGTAAGTTTATTTGTAATCAGTGATGAGAAGGCAAAGTAAATATATAGGTATGTAACAAATTCATATAAATTTGAATATACAGTCACGCAGGAAAGTATACATATAAGGTATAGACTTTCAAAAACGATATAATGTAAATCTACGTAACATATCCCTTAAGCTTAAAGAAAAAAAATAAATTCAATTTTCTACACATAGAAAAGTATACATGCTCTGCAGTATTAGGTAACTAATTATTCCCAAAAAATGTTAAAAATTGTTTTATTGTTAACTTATATTTTATAGAACCATATTTAATTATTAAATTTAAATACAATTTTTTTATCGTAGTTTCACTTGCATTATTGTAATATCCTTTAGGAAGATCAGTCTTTTAGTCTTGTTTGTTTTTAATTGCACTTTTTTTGTACTCTAATCAAATAAATAGGGTAAACAATTTCAATCAAATATATTATCTGCGGGACTTATGTCAGGTGATTAATAAGTAAAATGAAGCCGTCAAGTCAAGTTTTATGTCGGAACTTCTAGTTTTTTTTAACTTTTTGTTTTCGTCATGTTTATATTTAATACTTTTATCGCTCAAAACAACTTTACTCCAAAATTCTTCAACATAAAATTGTAATACCAGCGATTATATATGTTATGCAGTTTTCTTATGGTTTTCCATATTCTTTTTGATTTCACCACAACGAAACAAATATATTTTTATACATAAGTTAATATAATTAGATATTTTGAAAATTACTACTTAATCGTCCATTCACGTTTATTTTGTTACAAATATGAACGTATGTATATGGAGTGCACGCGAAACTACAAAATTAAATGGAAATCTACTAAAAAATATACAAAAGCTTCTCGCTGTCAAAACTTAAGCCATAACACATACATTAATCAGGGCATAATCGCAGTTGATCGTCAGTTCATTTTACACAATTGTCAAACTTTACATGAAAAAATAGGTATGCATAGAATGACAGTTGCATAAAAGTACGTTGTTGTAATAATATCGAATGCAATTTTAATATATGTGCTCACAAAACTCATGCATGTTATGTATACATACAACGTATATACATATATAGAAGCTAAGTGTACTGAGAATTTTCTTGAGGCATTTTAAGCCCCTACTCATTTTCAAAAAGGGTCTAAAAGGCATACATTAAAAAAGGCTTATGTCATTGGAATGAAAAACGGTCAAAAGTGGTACTTTAGTGTCACAATGGCAACGCTGGTGGTACATATAGTTAAGTACCACTAAATTTTAAACATTTCTCACAGTTGAAATTATTTGTATTCTAAAGTACTAATTCGTTTTCTTAAACGGTTCTATTTGTTGTAAAAGGGTACTTTTTTTATATACCATCGGAAACATAAGCTCAGTTTGTACCATAAATATTGTTGACAAAGTCGGACGAACACTATATTAATTTGAATGTTTTTCTGATATCACGATATTCGAAGAGAAGTATATTTAATTATTATTATAAAAGATCTCAATCTGTTGATACATGTACCCGTGCTAAAAAATATGTACCAATAGGCACCTAGGTACTAAAAGCTTGTTCTCTAATACCTCGAAGGTATTATTCTGAAGGCATTCCAAAATTTTTAAAAGATTTAATTAAAGCTAAAACTACATAATATTTTGCTGCCTCTAACAATGATCATTTTAAGCCGAAATATAATCGAAGAAGAAACTGTTGGAAACATGCTTGAACATAAATCTACATAAAGTGAATTGTCTCACGTAAATTTTATTTGGACAAACTCTGATGATACATTTGTTCTTAAGAGAACTATACCGCACAAGAAGTACTATTAAAATTTTTCAAAAAGTCATGTTGAAAACGATATGTAGTACATACACTAGTGGCCAAAACTAAAGCAACTGATGTTACACGGCATCGTTTTGACAAATATAATGCCTTAGAAACAATTTAGACGGAATATGTTTCTATTTTTAAACTAAAAATCCATTCACAGAAATAAAAAAAAGTTTCTATCATTTACTTTTCTAAGAGATATTTTGTTATCAAAATAATGAAATAAATCTTAAATATGCCTGGTCAAAACTAAAGCAACTTTTGTATTTCTGTCAAAAAACTTCAAAATAAAATTAGTAGTCGTCGTGTAACCTTTATTTTTAATTATGGCAGCATATCTGCATATCTGAGTTTTAAAAACGGTGTACTCTACTTTCCGGACACAATTAAAAATGGTGTGTTTATTTTTCTTAGAATTCATTTTATTCTTGCCCTCTATGATGCTCCCTGGATTTCCAATTGTGTTAAGATCAAGCGATTGAGCTGGCAAACCAAAAACTTTTACTTTCGAATTAACGAACCACTCTTTGATAAGCTTTGAAGCATGTTTAGCGTTATTATCATCTAAAATCCAAACCAGATGATGTATATCTGGAAGGAACTGTAGGCTATATAAATTTAAAATTCCAACTAGGCAGTGTCACGCTCATACTACATTTTCAAAATGGTAAAAGTAAAAGTCTCTAAATATGGCCCAAATAGATTCATAGTCAATATAAGTCAGCAGTCAGATTGTGGAATTGGATAAATGGGCGTGGTACTCTCTATACGAAATAAATATTAATTTTAATACATTTTGAGTATGGTGAAAGCCAAAGCTTCTGAATATGGTTTAATTGAATATAAAGTCAATTCGAATCATCAGTCAAAAACTGAACGGATTTGAAAAAGAGGTCGTGTTACCTTCCATATCAACTAAATATTGATTTCTTTATATCTTCAGTATTCGTTACAAATAGCTTAACAGTCAATATAAATCATCGGTCAAAAAGTATGCGGAATTGGACATGTAGGCCTGGTACCTCCAAAGTAAATATTAATTTTTGTATATTCTAAGAACGGTAATAGTAGAAGTTTCTTAAATGTGCGTCACACCTTAACGTCAAGTTTTTTGCTAAACTTAATTTGACATTTCCTTGTTTCAGTGTTTGACAAATTTAACCACGAAAAGGTACATAATTGAGCAGCTCTTTAAGATTGTTGAAGCCTTTTACGAAAATGGGCCTTCAAATCAAAATTCATTTCGTGGACTTCATGATTTTTTTGGCCAGCATAATCGACCAAATGTCTCCACAATCTGGAAAATTGTGCACAAATTTCAGCAAGCTGGGTCTGTAGGAAATGTGAAAACACCTGAGCAATCTTGCCCAGTTTGTTCGGCGTCATCGGGACGTACTTTCTGAAAATGAGGTCGGCCGAGCAGTTACCGTGAATGGCATTCACTATCGCGAGATGATAACTTACTTCTTATGGCCAGAAATTGAGGATATGAACATGGACGATATGTGGTCCCATCAGAATGGTGCCACTTGCCCCACATCCAACTAAACAATGCCCGTTTTGCTCGAGATATTCAATGGCGATGTTAGTTGGCCGCCACGATCATGTGATTTAACACCGTTGGTCTTTTTTCTTTAGCAATATTTAAAAGAAATTGTATGTTAATAACTCAAGAATAATTCAAGAGCTAAAGCATTAGATAATTCGGCACATTAATGACAATGAATCTCAATTATGTCTCAGACTCGTTGAAAATATGAACCGACGGATAGAAATATGCCACCGAAGACGTAGCGTGCATTTGGCCGATATTTTGTTTCACATATAATTGTGAGAGATCTTCCTATCATAACAAAAAAATATTAAAATAATTCTTTGAAAACTTTTTGTTTTATTTACAATTAAAATCGTGCGTTTTGTTCGAACCACCCTTTAGATAAATGGGTGTGCAAGGATCCGTGTCCTTCTTATATATCCTGAAAATTAAAAAAACTAAAAAATTAAAAAAATATATAAAACAAAAATTATGAAATTTTGTACAATAATTTCCTGGATCATTTTTAACCCTTTGACCAAATTTGGATGAATTCGGAGCGAGCAACCTTCAGGATCAAAAATGTTCTTTTTAAAAAATTATAAAAAAATTACAAAAACGTAAATTTTCGTAATGTAGTTTTGTAAATGAAACACTTATAACATTCCCAATATGTCAATAAAATTTTGTTCCAGAATGGGAGCAAGGACATACCCATACTTATTTACTAGAGCTGCAAAACTATCGATAGTCGGCCCATAATCGGATTATTTTGAGTGATATTGTGGCAACAATTTTGTTGTTGTCGTTGACACAAATTATAGGGACACTTAATTTTTGTCCAGTATGTCATAAAATTTGGTGTATTGAAGATTTTGATGAAAGAGTAATCCTTGTATATAGTAAAACTAGTAATTAATAAATCCAGTAAAAGAAAGCTGCAGAGACAACTGTCAGTTCTGATAAACTTTAAATTCGTACTTAAAAGATGAATACCTTCAAGTCATCAGAAAGCCCCAAAATTGAATTTATTCTCCTGTTCCAAGTCGCACAATAAGGAAAAAAACTTATAGAAACTAGACTTATGGGTGACTCCTACAAATGTATTATTTCTCAGCAAAAGGAAGCAACACCTGCCACGTAATAGTTAGAACAACATGCAATGGTCTGACAAAATTAAGATTAATTTGTTTGGAACAAATGCAAAAACGTATGTACGAACATATTTTAATTACAATTCATACTTTGAGTTTAATAAATATAAATTTAAGAAACTGTTAAACTGTGTCCCTATGTAACTATAAAAAGTTACAGACGTCTAACAACCTAAGTCGAACAAATTTTTGCAAATGTGACTTCGTCTATGTACATTTAGTGACTTCCATATTTACTCTTAGAATTTGACGAGTGTATCGATAGTGAAAAAAACTATCGATACTATCGATAGTACTATCGATTGTTTTGCAGCTCTATTATTTACTTCTTTACTTCATAACTTTCTTTTTACTTCATAACTTTAATTAACTGTATTAAATTTCTTGTACCCGAGTGTTTCTTAAAATTATACGGTGCGACAAAAAAAAAAAAAAAAATTCCTGACAAGTGATATTATTTTTCTGATAGGCGCTATCGAGTAGAACAATGATCAGTTTTTGGAATTTTCGTAACACCTTCAAAATTTCGAGTTAAGGGTTGTAGGAGTTTTGAACTTCAAGTTAAATAAATTATTCACTTTTTAAATTAATTTTAAATTTTAAGTACACAATGTACGGTGCTTATTCAATCCTTTTGTTTGGCGTTTAATTTATACTAATAACTAAGTTCATGTTTTTAACGCAGCATGGCAGATTAGCAAGTGAAATTCAAAAATATTAAGAAATTATCAAAAGACCAAAAATTTATAAACAGTACTTGCGATTATCTCCGTCTTACCCAAATTGCTTAATAAATACGTACATACATATGAATGTATGTATATATCTGCTACGCAAGTATGTAGTGATAAACAAAAACCAGTTTTTTTGTTACTTCTTTTGCTTAAGAACAATGTAAGTAAATTTAAATATAATTACAATCATAATATTAGCATATGTGTAAGCTGTGATATACTGAGCAAACACATTTTTCATCTTTTTTTTCCATATTTTTTATGTAAACGTCGTGAAAAATTTTTTGCTTCTCTCGGGCGAATTACGCAAAATTGAATTCCTTACTGACCTGTGTTGATTGGCAATTTATTATTCCTGGAGATGACTTGGATAGAATAGTATCGAATTTTTATGCTGTTTTGCAACACTGCGTTTCTGAAGCGGTGCCCAAAATTTTGGTTCGGAGTAATAAGGCACCCCCATGGAGTAATGCATTTTTATCAAGTATAAAAAATAGGAAAAATAAACTATTTTTAGTTTATGTAAACTGTCTGGCTCTCATGCTGATTTTATTAATTACTGTTTCCTAAGATCTGAATATATTATCGCCAACAAATTTCCATACAACAGTTATTTAAACAGAATGAAAAGAAAAATGAAAATTATCCCTAAAGCTTTTAACTTTATTAACTCTAAACGCCGGTCTAATGCTCATCCTTCGTACTTGAAATCTAATTCTAGCTGTGTTGAGGATGAGATATCTGTTAGTAACCTATTTACGGATTTTTTTGCTTCTACGTACTCTAATAAATCATTTGACCAGCAGACCGCTTATCCTTATAATATTGTCTCCACATCAAATATACATTTTTCTTCAATCGATACTGAAACAGAATTCATGTTATGCTGGTCCTGACGGAATACCTAATTGTATCCTTGGAAACTGTTCTGAACTTCTTTGTGATCCTTTGACTGTAATTTTCAAAAATTCCCTTGAAATGGGATACTTACCTTCAATTTGGAAAAGATCATTCAAAATTCCTTTATTCTAAAATGGAAGTAGACTTGAAGTTTCGAATTATCGAGGAATCGCCAAGTTGAATGCAATACCTAAACTTTTAGAAAAGATTTTAACCGAAAGTGTTTTTCATCAAGCTTCATCCCTTTTATCTTCATGTCAACATGGTTTTCGAAAACCACGATCTACAGCTACTAGTATATTGGAATTTAAAGTTAATATAAATGAGAATTAATAAAACCAATTCTAAGCTAACCGATGTTATCTACACTGATTTTAGTAAGGCCTTTGATAAAGTTATCCATGACATTTTACTTTTTAATCTCTCATGCATGGGGTGTAACAACAATTCAATTCGCTGGCTTAATTCGTATCTTTCTGGCAGAACTCAACAAGTAAAATATAAAAATGCTCAACAAGTAAAACATAAAAATGCTGTTTCTAAGGCTATTGATGTCCCTTCTGGAGTGCCACAGGGTAGTCACTTGGCTCCTGTATTATTTACATTATTTATCAACGACCTACCGTCTGTAATTTGCAGTTCAAATGTTCTTATGTATGCGGATGACGTTAAAATGTTTAACTCCTTTAATAATATTTCTGGTCAAAGACATCGAATATTTTTCTTAATGGTGCGATATTAATTTATTGGTCTTCAATATCAAAAAATGTTAACACATGTCGTTTTATCGTTCACAAAAGTTTGATACTTCTTATCACATTAAGGAAACAACTCAAGAAATGGTTTCTATTATAAATGATCTTGGAATTTTGTTGGGCCATAAACTAACATTCTGTGATCATATTTTTATGATGGTTAATGAAGCTAATGGAGTATTAGGACTTATGAAGCGTTGGTCGAAGGAATTTTGCGATCCATATATAACGAAGCAGTTATATACATATTTGGTTCGACCGATCATTGAACACTAACATTATTAAATTAGTACAGAAACAGTTTCTTTTAGTTTTCTGAGAGGACTTGGATGGGACTCATATATACATTTTATTTGTTCTTTTTTTATTTCTTTGGGATTGTGCCACTTTAAACGAATGAAACTGTTCAACTGAATTGAATGCCTTTTTTGAAAGAGACGATGACTTCTGCTCTGTCTTTTGATTCTCCTCCTCTCTTCAGTTCAATGATGATTAATTTTTAATTCTTTAGACGATGGAGCGACTTACGATTAGTTTCGCTTTCGATAATTCTGTAGAAAAATGTTTTCTTTTCTTTCTTTTTAATTTTCATTCGCCTTTTGTTCGTGATGGATAATTTAAATTAATTTTGTAAAAGTTTGTGTCGACTAAAAACGCATTAAAAAAGGATTCAAATTAATTTATATGAAAGCAGACTCGCTCTAATTAAGCCGGAGTATAATGCTAAGTGTTTAATTTTTATTCAATTTAATACGTGGTGATGTTGATTCCGATTTTCTTCTAAACAAAATTATTTTTAATGTTCCAGTTAGGCCTTCCCGCTACTTTCAGTTAATAAATATAAAACATCACAGATCTGTATATGCCAATAATGAATACTTTCGTCAGATATGCTCACAATTTAATAATCTACAGCATTTAATTGATTTTTCTGAGAGTAATGAAATTTTGAAAAGCAAAATAATACTGTATTTAAATTAATTATATTGTATTTGAATTAATAATTTTCATTTTGTAAATTTGGTATTTTTCTTAAACTATATAACTTTTGTCTGTACGGAATTAAATTTCCATAGAACAAATAAATAAAATAAAATAAAAATAGATGCGTTTTTGCATACTATTTACGGGAGCCGTGCTATTTATAAATTAATTAAGAGACTAATATTATTATTAATTCCCATAACATTCCATGAGGGAACATGGAGACTTCTCTCAGTCCAATGAGCTGCAGCTGATTCTATTTTTAAACTCATTGAAAGGGACCTACAGTTTAACTCCGGCTCCGAACGGCAAATGCATTTAGAGAAGTTTTCAATAGTAGTGATACCCATAAACAGTTAGTAGCTACGACCTTCTGGTTGGTAGGCGGGTGTCTTACCTACCATACCACAGCGGAACACAATTAAGAGACTATATTTAGTTGTAATTAAAATTAATCTAAGGTTTTAGAAATCCGTTGAACAGATACTTGTTCTACTCTAAAGAGCATATCAGAAAATTTGTATAATATCCCAGGTATTTCAAATTCATTATTTTTTGTCGGCCCGTGTTATTGTTGAATTTTACAAGTGTAAAAACTATTTTCTGTTTCTCAGCATACAATCAAACGATTTGCTGTATATTTTTTATTTTTATTCATCACAGTGCTTGTTTGTTGAAAATATCACGAAATTGAAGGAATGTTGTCACTACAAAACATTCATCAAAAAAATTGTGGCCAGTAGGGGCAACTGAATTATGGAAAAGTAATTTTTGTTATATTTTTTTAAATTACTTCTAAAGTTTGCCTCTGTTGAAAAATTTTAACTTTGCATTACGATTGCCTTTTAGCGTTTTAGTTACCATGCTTTTCTCTAAATTAGTATACTGCATACAAACTATAACTTTGGGCAGCTATAACTATAAAACTACTCAATAGTTTTCATTAAAATTTTGAATATATTTTACTTGAAGTATTGTCTGTTTAAATAATAAAGTAGTAATTAAATTCTCACATTAGTTTAAACTATTTTTGGCCAAACTCAAAATACTGTGCGACTTACACGACCCACACTGTCGAAAAAATTGCCCTGTCGCACACAAATTTTGATGACTCGTCTTAAGTTTATCCCACTTGGCTATGAATTTCTAATATATCCTAGAAAGCTTTGTCTATCTACAAAAATTTATTGATGGTAAAATACTAGTATATTTTTTAGTCACTTGACTAAGTCGATCTTTACTAAATCAGAGAAGTTCTACATCAGTGGAATTATGGAGCTGCCATAAAAGCAAAAGTTCATATATAATGATATGGCACATGTAATTGATGAAAATTGATTTTTAATGAAGAACATTTTATATGATTTGCATACTTTTTATATGATTTGCAATTCATCCTTCATTCCCTAAATCGGGTTGGTCTATTTTCGAATTTATAAAATTTTAATTACTTCACTAAGAGTAAATTTAGAACCGATATTTACTTGTTCTAACTTAGTGAACAAGTTTAATGTTATTTTCTTAAATATGTTATTCCGAATAAGCACTGACATACAATATTCTATTTATTTAAATTCTAAGGTCAGTCACCAACTATACAAATTGCCTAATAACTGCATATATTTTCTACAAAATTAATTAACAACGAAAAAAGAAACAGATTTTTCATTAAATTTTTTGTTTTTAATTTTTTCTAACGAAGTATTATTTATGGTTTAAAATACACAACAAGACAACATGTGTAAAAATGTATAATAAACAAGTAAATGCTAAAAGTATACATCATGACATTGACAACACAAACAACAACAACAACAACAACAACAACAAAAATAGTATAAAGTACAAATAACAAATATTTGAAAAAGTAAAATAAAATATACTCGTATACATACAAACGAAAGTGTATATATGAGTATGTATGTATATTAAATATAAAACAAAAAATCTAAATATAAATACAAGTGTGTGTGTGTATAAAGGAAAAGTGTATCAGAGTGTGTTTGTATTTATTTATTTGTATAATAAAGCATAAACGAACACATGTTCACAAAATATACAAATTGAAAAACAAATACAATTATATACTATGAGTGCATACACACATACATACGAGCATAAATATTGTATATTTGCTTATATCTGCATATTTATGCCTGTAAATGTATGCCAACATGCATTCATATAAATACATATGCATAGTAGACATGCTTTGTAAACAAATAAGTGCACATATGACTTTAGTGAAGATAATCAATACACACATACCAAATACAAATACATTTGTTTGTATGCACTTGTACTCATATATAGTATAACTACACTTTTACATAATAAATTAGACAATATGTGTGTGTATGTGTCTGAGCATGTGTATATTGCTGCTAATCCTTAAACATAGCAAAGTCTCAGCAAAAGATAATTTAATAAAATAATTTACCTGTACTCGTCGTCGTATACAGTTTGTGTTGCATTTAATGTTTTCAAAACAAGAATGTCATTTATTTTATTTGTTCATAATTGTTCTAAATTTAATTCACTTACATAAAATCTGTACAATAACAAAAACATTAATATTGTATTTCATTCATTATATTTTCTTTAGCTTTTACTATATATGATTGTGGTGTATAATTAAGGCTTAAACTAATTAAAATTTTAGTCTTAAGTGGATATAATGATATAACAAGAGAAGGTAAAGTGATGAGAAATTAAAACATTACAAAAATATATATGGAAAAATACAAGTAAAATAATTACTAACTAACTATTACCGATAAAACTCGATTATTTAAGCTCTTACAACACAACTCAAATACCCAAAAATTCTACGCGTTCCATAACTTCTGTTTGTTTTTAAACTTTTTTTGCATTTTAAGTTACAAGCTTTGCTTTTTACACGAATATAATTGATTCCATTTGATCAACTGTGTGCCGTCACTGACAACACTATGCAACATATGGAAAACAATTTTCTGACCTTGGATGTCCACTATATTTTTTTGATGCGCTATGGTCGCATAACTTCAAAAATCATCAGCATTGCAGATTCCATGGATAAGTTTTTTTTTGAACTTATTTTTTTTTCTGAAATGTCAGATGTTTGAAGAGGCTGCTTCATAC
The DNA here is from genome assembly GCA_023159175.1 of Wohlfahrtia magnifica. Classification (NCBI taxonomy): domain Eukaryota; kingdom Metazoa; phylum Arthropoda; class Insecta; order Diptera; family Sarcophagidae; genus Wohlfahrtia; species Wohlfahrtia magnifica. The sequence continues at coordinate 1,342,286 of JAKWBJ010000490.1, read as the reverse complement.
ATCTTATGATAACTTTGAAATGACTCATTCGATTTCATTAAGTCATATGTTAATAGATTCCAAATTATACCAGCTTTAAGCTATTCTAATATAATTTTTTAATATAGCCCGTATTCTTTAGTTATTGAGAAAAAAATTATAAATTTTTTTTAGTTATGAAACTTTTGATTGCTAAGAATCAATCGTACCTGTTTTTTAGAAATCAAAAATACAAAAAAAAAAAAAAAAAAAATAATAAAACTAATTTAATTTGCGCCTTCTACGCGTCAAGGTAATTAACGCTCTTATGCTTTGTAACTTATAACGTACAACTGATATACTATTTTAAAAGACGGGTCGACGGGACGATACCTGCTACGATGGACTTATAATTCAGCTCTCTTAACGCATAGTGTTAACATTATCAGTATACTAATATTCCCAAAGCTTCAAATATAAGCAACACTTGATATGCAACTTGAAATAACAGCATCTAAACGCTGTACTCCCTCAGTGGTTAAGAACTGTCCCTTTAGTTAATTAAGCTGACGTTACATGAACAGCCCAAATAGTTTGTCCTTATTAGAGATTTTTTCCCGGAAAAGCGAAAAATTTTCTTAATTTCCCGAATCTCGGTCTATGAAAACAATAAATAAAAGAAGCCAAAACTTAAATACTACAAATATCAGATATGTTCAGATATCTTATACTTTTAAGATTTGTCCACTTATTCATTGTCATTGAAAGTCTAAAGTTTTTCTAAAGTCCCACTGTTCCGCTGGGATATGATAGGTAAGAAACTAGCTTACCAACAATTTTTATGAAAAACTGTAGCTCCCTTATAATGAGTTTAAAAATAGACTCCGGTGCAGATAATTGATTCAACGCAGTCTACCGTCCTACACATGGGATGCCAAGGGAATTGTGTCTACACAATCTCACACTTTACCTTTATGCGTATATTTTTTCATTATCAAATGTTACATGCCTTATTCAGCTTTTGGTAAGTCCAACATATCACTTGCCACTTCTTCTTATAATTGATCTAACGTAAATCGATCAACAAATGCAAATTTTGTTACAGTAGTGTAAAAGCCTTTTGTACCGAAAATTAATGTAATGTAGACCGAGCTTTTACTACTTTTGACGATGATTCTTCCTGATTTTCAGGTTCAGCTATTGCTTTCTTCCGGGATGTTTTACGTCAAGATTTCAAATGACGCATTAGTCCGCTTGTACTGTGAACTTGTGAGGATAACCTTGCAAATAGCACTATAATTTGGTTTCTTCAAATAAAATTTCCACATAATCAATCATTTTTATCTTTTAATAACATTTAAAGCAAACAAAAATACAAAATTGTTGTAAAAAATTGCCTTCCAACATAAATTTCATCAAGGGGTATGTTAATACGAGTATATAGATTTTTTTAAAGAAAACCTCCGCCGTAATTTGGCAGCATTGCCAAATCGACCATCTTCGTGTGTTACATTTGAAATTAACGGAAATACTTCGAATGCTGTAGAAAGAACAAGAACATTCGGAAATATTATAAATTGTATATAAAAGGCGGCGCCTAATGCATCAGCTAGTTCAGTTATAGTTTTGCAGTCGTAAAGTCGTGTTTAGGCTTTAAAAAAGAATTGTATAAACGAATATGAAGTGCAAGATAAACAAGTTGGAGACAGTATAGTTAAAACTGTATACAATAAAAGTGTGGAAATAAAAACTGTAAAACTACAGCAACGTCGTAATTATTTTATTTTGATGCAATTAAAAAGATTTAAATTGTTTTAGAAAAGTTAATAAGATTAATATTTTTTTTTAAACCAACAATCTCTTGTAAGAATATAAACAGCTATTTTCTTAGCAGTTAAAAAATGCTGCTAGATTTTGTTTATTACTTCCCGGGACCCCAGAAAAAAAATCCGGGAAAAATCCTGTTCATTATGCTTATGAAACAGTAAAATAGACGATAAAGCATTAAAACGAATTAAGAAGAATAAAACAATTAACAATATACTTTCGCAGGTAGCAAGCAATGTTATGATTCTCACTGAGTTAATATTAATCTTTGTATAAGGGCCTAAGTTGTGTTCAATTAAAGGGGAGCTAGTTGATCAATACCTATTCTTAAGAATTATCGACACATGTAGAAAATAAGCAGTAGCATGGCGAGTGTAAAAGCCGCCGAATTTTTTAATATTTATATTGACTATGCCGGATGACAATAGCTTCCAAATTAAATCTTTGTAAATTATAAGACTAAATACTTCTATTGTTTTGTACTTAGAATTAAAAACTATGCACGTCCTCCATTCTCTGAGGCCAGTACCCGAAGTCATATCACTCAAAAAACGATCTTCGCTATTCTAACATTACAGCACTAGATCACAAGTATGATACTTCAGATTAAAAACTAAGCCAACAAAACTGAAGTAGATAATAATATGGTTTAAGGTTTTGCCAATAAAGCCTTGTTCGCAAATAACGGCGTTCCATTTGAAAACGAGCAGACTGAGGCATTGACATTGTATTGCAATGTAACCCCCGTCGAACAATACTCTTTCTTGGAAATCACAACCACTTTCTATATTACTCAATAGGCCATAACCAATTAACTTAGTGGTAACGGATAGCTAAACACATATCCAGCTTATTTTGGTTCATATGCTGACCGCACTGTGAAGCGAACGATTTACCTTAAAAGAACCTAAATTAAGTTTTTAACCAAACTATAAAGCTGTTTTTTCTTATTTACAAATCAGGCTATCAAATTCATGTGAGGCTCAATATCACTTTAGTAGCTATTTATCATCGTGCTGGATGACATAATGAGCAAAGTCTGTTCAAAGAGAAGAGGAATAACATGGAGTCTTTCTCGCCAACACGAAATTTTGGACTATACAGATGACAATTTTCTACTCTCGCATAAGATCTCTAAACTCGAAACTGGAGGACCTAGAAAGATTGGCTCGCAATGTTGGACTTAGATAAATATCAAGAAAACCAAGGCCACGGTTAACATCATCCTACAAGGCCAACCAGTCGATTATGTACACAACTTCTGCTATATAGGGAGTACAATGACTACAAACGGTGCCGCAGAAACAGACGTAGATAACAGGCTCAATAAAGCGTTAGCGGCATTCGGACGAATGTAGTCAGTATAGGGAAGCTCACATATATCCAGATGAATTAAGCTTAGAATATTCAATTTATGTGTTAAATCAGTACTGCTGTATGGCAGTGAAACCAGGCTTGTATCGAATAACACAAAGAAAAAGCACCAGGATTTCGTTAAAAAGTACCTCAGGATCATATGCAGATTATTCTGGCTACAGCACTGTGAAATATGATTAATGAAGAACTCATACTGGAGCAGATAAGGAAAAGAAATTGAGAGTGAATCGGTTATACCATTCGTAAAAGTCTCGATAGTATCACCAAAATGCCACTTGAGTGGATTCCTTAAGGATCAAGAAATCGTGGTCGACCAAGAAACACCTTGAAACGCACAATTGTTTCTTCAGAAACTAAGACAGAACCATCTTATATGAAAAGAAGTAAAATCAACAGCGGTAAACCGCGTAAGATGGTAATGCTTTGTGGGAGCCATATACTCCCAAGAAGAGTTGCGAAAAAAATCGACGAATGAGAATCGATCAGGACTTATTTGTCTCTAATGTCACAAAGTTATTAAATCTAAAATCTTACTTACTCGTAGGTCAAGTTTTGCGTTAAGCTGGAACTTAATGATTCTTAAAAATCAGTTAAATTAAAAAAAGGAAAACAAAAATATAAAACTATGACCTTTTCGTTTTAAACATAATTTTCTAATCACTATTTATAAAGGGTTAAGGAAACTTGTAATCATACTGTTGTGGAGGCAAAAAATTGAAGAAAAATGAAAATTACATCTTGGCTACGGAATTATATTGAAATTCTTAAGCTTTTTACTAAATGAAAATGAAATTGAAGAGCAATCTAAGTGGAATACAAAAACAGTAAGTATTTTAATACTCATTTTAATAACCCAACAAAAAATTTTATGGCATCACTACAGCCAATACCATATAGAAATTTTTGGCATATATTACTTCATCAAAGACAAAGACAAGATAAACTTAATTTTCATAAAAAAGCTAATAATTACTCTGTTTTAACTAATTCGGTCTACTGGGTTATTGCGATACCATGAATCTTTGTAAATGTATAAATAGTGAAACAAAATAAATTTTTCAATTGTATTTGTTTTCAACACACTCACAACATACTCTACATGCATGTTAATTCCTATTGTATACGTACAGTAACGAGCATTAAAAATGCAACTCTGCGTTTCGTAATCTGAAATTGCATTCTATCACTAACAACGGTATCCAAATTAAATTCCTTTTTGCCATTTTTATTCTTTATAAGAAGAAGTAGCATAATTAATATTGTTATGTTTTAACCTTTTTAAAACGTTTGAGTTCGTTTATTTTGCCTTAAAATAAAATAAAACACTATTTTTTGTTGTTTTACAATCTGTCTCTTTTTTATTAATTCCACTGTACTTTAAAACACTATGCTTTAGTACACCAAATTCGTTTTTACAACACTTCATTTTTCTACGTTAATTCAAATGTTCTAAAATAAAACAAAAAGTAACCGATCCATGCACTTGGCAGCACTCTGAATTAGGGCAGATCATTTTAGAAGTTTTCAAGCCTTGACACAAGCAAATACATTTTTTAGCTAAAAGCTCATAATAAGCTCTGACATGGTGAATTCTGTGTTTTACATTTTCATTTTCGTAACAATATTATCAGTTGATTATCTTTTTGAATTTTATCGCAATATTTTATTAATTATAAAAAGTGAACTTTTTGTGCGAGCAAAAAAAAATGCAATGTCAGAGAAATGCTAAGGTCAAAAGACGGTAGTAGTCGCTAATTACGCAAAAACACAAATGGGCGTTCCGTTTACCATAGATACCGCTGGACACAGATTAAATGAAGTCAACTTATTTGCCGAACCTCTCTTTAAAAGCCACTAATAAGCAGAGTTAATAAGAGTAGGCATCTTCATTTTGCAGAACATCACTTAGACTGAGCAACAGAGGAGTTGGCTAAGGTGCTTTGTAGCGATATTTATATATTTTCCGGCCACAAAATAAGAGTTTTTTGCCCAGGTATCAGATACCCAAAATGAAACATGCTGGGGGTTCATTAATGAAAATTATATAGATTATATAGCGTTGCATTTTTTATGCTCGGTACTGTATGTGTAAATGTATGAACTTAAATACGTACATACACGTTTATTCATATTGGTTTTTTACTTATCCTCAAAGTGAATATATTTTACAATTGCTTTTTGGTAAATCGACTAGAAATTTTATTGTTTAAAGTTACAGATGATTGTTTTTTAACTATACGAGTATATTTGTTGTCTGTCTGTCTGTCCGTATCTCGCTTGTTGCAAGCAAAAATTTCAATATTTTTTTCAATTACATTTTTGTTCATTCGATTACATATCTGTATGTAAACAATTACAGTGTGTGAAATTGTAATAAGAATTGTAACTTGTAAAAGGAAAGAGAAGAATATTACAAAGAATTACTCGTCGAAAAACTTATTTTGCCTCAGAGTTTTATTTATGTTCATTAAGTTTTTTTGCACAAACTTTATGCGAAACTTTAAGGTCAATTTATTTTAGAGTTTCGCTTTTTTTGTTTCTAAAACATAAAACTGTTCTCAATTAAATGGTTTTATTAAATTGGGCAAAATAAGTTTTTAAATTAATACTGAACGAAGAGTTTTTTCTTTCGATATTATTGTAACATTTTTACAAGTTTTTTTATGTAATGTTTATAAGGATTTAGAATAACATAAGATTCTTAGCTGAATTTTAATCATTTTTATATTAAGGTGACTTAATAATTTATCTTTATACATATTTTATATGTAAAAATGAATGTGCATTTGTGTATTAGTTATTTGGTTTCTTCCTTATGAACAGCTAAACGATTGAACCGATTTTTTTTTAATTTTTACAGTATCTCTCTCTGGAAGGAACTATAGGCTGTAAAAATTTTATAAATTCCAACGTCCATACCATGTGTATGTTTATTTGTCTATATCTTCAAAAAAGTAACAGTAAGATTTTCCAAATTTGGCCCAAATAGATTCATGGTTAAGGAAAATCAATAGTTCAAAAGTCGATGGAATTGGACAAGTGGGTGAGTTACCTCCCATACAAACTAGATATTGATTTCTGTATATCTTGAGAACGGTTAAAGCAAAAGCTTCTGAATTTTGTTCAAATAAATTCATGGTCAATACAAATCATAAATGAGAAAAGTAAGCGGGATTGGATAAGTAGGCGTGGTACCTCCCATACGGTAATAGTAAGTAACAGTAATAATAAAGGTTTCTAAATTGATTCAAATAAAGTTGTGAACAATATACATCATTAGCCAGTAAGTGGGTAAATAAGATAAGCGCGTTCCATTCATACAAGAACAAAAATTTTAAGAAAACCTAATACAGCGATTGTATTTGAAAATTTGCTACCAACTGTAAAAAAGAGAAAGCCAATGAGATAGTTTAGTTTTAGCTGCTAGAGTCAGAAACCTTGTCTTTATTCATCGACATTGAATGGTTATGTGTACTTCAATTTTATAAAGCCATTATAAGAAGTTCCTCTAATAAAATGGGGCTCTAAGGAAAGTTGATCTGCCAGTAAAAGAATGGATACTCATATGTTCCCAAATAATTGCTTTCTCTTCGGCAATTATCTGGTATGATTCTAATTGAAAGTCTATGGTATGAATAAGATATTTTGGAAGGAAAATCTAAAAAGAATTTTACCGCCAAAAAAAGAGATAAAATTGAATTTCTGCATTGCCAAGACGCATACAATCTTTGTTAGTTTCTGAAGGTGTGTAGTGTACCTCACATATATACAATGCATACACATTTATTAATAAGAACATATTTGAGCGCCTTATTAAATTGAGTTCATTGAAATGCAATACAATTTGATTGGTCTAGTAAGTGATCTTTTACTATTTTTCTTGTACCTAGTGAGACAAACATAGTGTAAACATAAGACAGAATAAGTTAGAAGGGCTGGGATTGATTTGTAAATTTAGTACATAAAGATAAGATATTGGAAAATAAAACAACAATATCGGCAATTTCTGCCTTGCTTTTTGAACGCCTAATTTTAAGCTGGAAACCTTCAGCTGGATAAACTAAATAAAGGGATATAGGGAAACATTTAGTAACAAACAAATTTATTACAGGTGCACCAACAATATTTGGTATATATATTTCGCTTTGTTCAACATAAAATAAGATAACAAGAAGAAGATAACAACTGTATGTTACCACTTTTTGTGGTATATTATGTGCCTAAAATTGTTTTTTGTCAATTTATATAAAATCAATAAATTTTGTGAATTTTGTAAATCAATTTATAACTTTTTTTTTAAATAATGGTGACTAACCATTGCGGTCTGCAATCCTTATGTCACTGGCAAAGTATCCGAGTAGCTATTGTGTCTTGAATCTCAATTTTTTTGTAGAAGTTAACAAACTTCTTACTTTAAACGTCTTGAGAGCTCCTAACTTTAAATATCTTATAAGTTTTCTCAGTTTTAAGAGATAATAATTTACCTACAGATTGGCTTAATATGTCGACTTTCTTTCAACATTTTTAACGGTCCGACAAGGTACCCGGATACCTTTATGTATTTCTATGAAAAAATGCTAGTGTCACATATTGTTTCTCTGTTTTTTTTAATAAATTATGTTGGCCAAGGCAACAAAAATTAATTTACAAAATTTCATTTCGAATTGGTATGAAGGAATTGTTATACATTTTTCAGGTATCTGGTGTTTTTTTAATAAGACCAGCACCCGGGGAAAGGCCCCTACTCATGCATTGTATTGTGGGAAGTGTAGACTGTGGGAAGGAGGACAGTGGGAGTAGTGTTTGTGGACGTTAGATTTAAATTTACTCATGTCGTAAGTGGTAGGGAAGATTATTTCTGGAAGATTATTTCACAACCGAACCGTGCGATCAAAGAAGGAATTCTCCTCATAATGCGTTATATGATTTACTGGAAAATCAACTACAAAGGGTTGCGCACTACGAGAAATACGAGTACTACCTAAAAATATATGATTTTTAGGAATTAATTCCTTAATTTCGTTAGCAATCAATCCGCTATACTACCGATAGAACAATGAAACACACACCACATTGCGACGCAGCTCTAATGAATCGATAGAGTTGGCTACCCTACCGTCATTGATGAGCATCTTCATCGTTTCCTGTACGCGGTCGAGAAGCTCCAAAGTAGACTTTGGAGCAACGGTCCATACATGAGAGTTGTATTCAATTTTGTGTCGGATGTAGGTCTTGTAAATATTAAGGCGATCAGATGGAGTGAAGTATTTCTTGCACCGTCTAAAAAAATCAAGGCACTTGAATGCTTCTTTCGACGCTTGAAATATGTGATCATTCCAAAGAATGTCACAGCGAATTCTCATGGCCAGAACATCAAGAGCATCTGATTCCTCAATATCGACATTACCCATTGACACAGGTGACAACACACCACCACGTCTGTCTGTTAAAAAACAACATTGAGTCTTGCGAGTAATAAAATCGACCCTGTTCATACGACCCCACTCGGAGACCTTCACCAGGTCACTTGTGAGTGATCCGTTCATATTCATCATTTTCGCCCCAATCTTTAAAAGGCTCGGTCTACGATCAAAAAAATATGAGTGACAAATGTTGCTGTCATCCGCAATAGAGTAGATAGGATTAGAGGTGAGAAGAAGAAAGTCGTTAAGATATATTAGAAAAAGAGTAGGAGAAAGAAGAGAGCCTTGCGGTACTCCTGAGTTTATCCTGAACTCGTCTGATGAAGGCCCATCTATAACCATTCTTATAGAGTGATCTCTGTGAAAACTCCATATAAATCGGGAGAAGTAACTACCGACACCAAAAGCATTAAGTTTCGAAATGAGAGCATCATGCCAAGCTCTATCAAACGCCTTTGAGATATCCAGCACCACAACCTTAGTCTCGCCAAAAACATGAATGGACTTGTTCCACTTCTCCAAGAGCAACGCCAGTACGTCACCAGTAGAACGGCCCTTTCGAAAACCGTACTGACGATCGCTATGTAAATCGTTGGACTCCATATACCTCACGAGGTGGTGATTAATCATACTCTCCATAACCTTGAAAAGTTCGGAACAAAGTACTATTGGACGGTAGTTCTCAGGGTTACTAGCATCGCCCTTTTTGCGGGATTTGCATTACATAAGCAACATTCCAGTAAAATGAAAAGAGCTGACGGACGCGCAAGCGTCGAAGAGCATTGCTTCAGGATTAGTGCCGGTGTTCCATCCCGCCCAGAAGACTTGTTAATGTTGAAATTTGCAAGGACCCTTTTTACAGCACTGGCTCGAAATAATATACTAGGCATAGTTACTGATACTCTTTCAAGTTCGAGCAGTGGTTGAACGCTCTCCGGCAAGTGAGAATTACTTGCAAACATTCTGGCCAAAAGGTTTGCCTTTTCAACCGGGTACGTTATAAAAGCAGGAACCAAACTAGCGTTGTTTCTTAGCCTTCTAACGAATGACCAAAGATTTTACTTCCCGCGAAAAAGTAGGAACTTTAGATTGAAGGCGCTGCTCGTATAAAGCCTTTTCGCGTCTAAGTACTGCGGCACATGAAGATCTCATCAGTTTGTTTTTTTTTTAGCTCAGAAATATAATAGCTCTGTTCACAATCATTTAGATGGGAAATTTATAACATTGTAAATGCTGGCTAATAATTGTAAGCGTCTTTTTTTGTTTAAGTGCTGCAACTTATAGCAAAATGCTAAAACTAGAAATCTATTTACTTTTGATTTAAAGAAAGCAAAATATCTCAAAGTGGAGCTTAAAACAACGATTAATAGGCTTTTTAATAGACAAAGCTGTAGAAGAAATTATAAATATTCAACGAAAATATGAAATATTCAGTGTAAAATTTCTTTATTGGCAATTTTTTTATTGTATGATAGATATTATTAGATGATTAGATATGAAAAATAATGATGACGCTTTCCACAGAAAATTTGGGTTATTGGTGCATATTAATTACAAATTTAATTAATAAAATGTATAATTCCAGTCTTTGTGAGCAATGCCGGCAATAGCAGGGACACACGTTACAGGCTTTTTCCTTAAAAGCAGCTTAAAATTTTCTTACCTCTATTTTCGGACCTTATTAAATATTTTTTTTCTGTTAACGCGCTTTTTTTACTTTCCAATATTTCTAATTTTTCTTTATTGTTTTTCATATTTCATTGTCAGCTGTTAGTTTGCTCAAATATGGCAAAATATTGGGTAAATATAAACTACGGTTTTGAGTGTGGCACTTAAGTCAAACCGTGGCAAGTGCATATCTGTGTATTTTGTTAGTGTGTGGTGAAAAAAACCCAACCATTTGACAAGTACTAGGATGACAGACCAATTGCAAAGATTGTGAACAGATCTAAAGAATAACGAAATTTATTAAATTAATGCTTACACCGCTTCCCCACCTCTGAGCCAAAATCAGAAAGCCGTCTCAGAAAACATCTCTTGAGTCGAAAACACTTTGAAGCTAATTTTATATTCCCTCAAAAGAAGTGATTCGGCGACGGGCCAAAAGATATTTTATTCGTCGATACAGCCAATAGTCAAGAGTAATGTTCGGAAAATACGGTGTGAGTTCGTGTATTGTAATGCAAAAATAGTCATGTCTGTCTTTATATTCCATCTGTTTTTCTCATAATGTACGGTTCGAGCGAAGTACTAGCAGTCTAATCAGCGAGTTTTAGCAGTTTTAGCCCTTAATCCCACCAAGAGTGCATAATTGCATTATTAAAATCAAAATAAAGTAATTGTACCAACAAACAAAAAATATAGTCGAATTTGATGAAATTTGGCAGCAGTTATAAAAATCCCACAAAAAAATAAAAATCTGGTGGGTTGGCCCAGGTTTTTGCAAATCCTGGCAAAAATTATTTCAAATGTAAATATAATTTAAAATAATTTTGTATACAAAATTTGTTTCTTAAATTCTATTGGCTTGTATGCGTTTACGACAAATTTTTATTTTCAATTAAACATAATTTTTACTTCATTAAATACCATAACCATTTTGTTTTAATTACATGTTCTTTATATAGAATTTTACCGTCTACAACATGTTTATTTTTTATTCATTTATTATGTACAATACATATGTATGGTTGTATGAATATTTTCGTTTTATTATTATTTTTCCACTTTATAATAATAATGTGAACATAATTAAAATATTATTTTCATAAAATATAATTAACTTGTATTAATTATGCAATTATTTTGTTATAAATAAACACACAAAAAATATATAAAAAATACTAATAAAACCATGGCCATTAGTTCAATTTAAGTTAACTGCACTGCACTAATATTAAACCTATCCCTCGTCTAACATATTAAATAGCATGGTATGTAAAATACAAATACCCAGCTTGTCTGGCTAATGTGTTCTACATGTAATGGCAGACAATTTTTTGCTCGCTTGTTCAAGTTTACGTTATGCAAAACTGCATGCATTCATAAACCGTTATACTCACCTGTAAGTAAAAAATAAAAAATAAAAAAAACAATTAAAAAAATTAAAAAATTCTGTATTTTTGCAAAAAAAGGAGAAAAAATATATTAAAATAATAATAAATATAATGAAACAATAATATGTAATAATGAATAGTGATCGTTTGTTGGCAACCAAATTAAATTAATAATTAAAGATTTAATGTTACACATGTACATACATATGTATGTATGTAATTTATATTATATAGGAGGTGTTTATGTATTTATTAAAAATTAATAAAAATAAATAAAAAAATTAATTACAAATTTGTTAATTTGTATATTTCAACAGAAGCCAATGTATTCTTTTATCTGTGAGTGTCGATTTTTTGTTGAAATTTAAATATCATACATATCGCAATTGAACTACTAAAGTGGGTTAACCCAAAATTTTCCAATTTTCATTTCTTCCACGATATACAGTGGTCATATCTACCCTTATCTCTTCTACTCTTCTAAGCTTGAAACATCTGCAATCAATTGCCAAAAATGTGTTTTTTTGAGGAATATAAACAGATTCCTTAAGTCTACTAAAGTAAAGTATACATCATTAAATAGATCTGTTTCTCTTCCTTCAAAACATTTAGAGATTTTTAAAATCGGTTAATATTTAGCTAAGTGACTAGCTTATAAGAGCGTTTGGATACGTGAAACCGGTTTTTTACCCGAAATTTTGGAGCTGTGACGAAATATATTGTTATGAAAAAAAGCCTAAATTGAAAATACGCCACATCAGTGCCTCTGGAACCGTATTGTGGTATTTTTGTCTATTAGTTTACGTCAAGGTTGATAATTTATTATCCTGGTATTGTTGTACTGATTTGTGTGTTTGACGGCATTGCCGTACTGATTTGTGTGTTCGACGGCATTGCCAATTCGACCATTTTTGTGTAACACAATCTTATATATTGAAAATTAACGGATATAAAATAGAGGATACGAGAGCGTTTGAGACATTTCCGAAACAGTCCAAACTGTGGCCAGTTAGGTATACAAGGAGGTCCTCAAATATTACATGGTTAGAGGAAAAAAAGGAAATTAATTCCTCCAAAGCTCTTGGGACATAAACAAGTTTCACGGTATACAACAACTTTTGAGTTGACATTTTAATAAATTAGATAAAAAAAAGGAATAATGGGACTGTTCGTGAATATATCATGGCACTGTATCACGACAGAAAACCTTTAGCACCGATAATAAATGCTCTTTATTTGCATAAACTGATTTTAGTATAAAATTTTTATGGCGACTAGAGTTACTTTCCGTACATTTTTTTTATCAAGTTCTTGTTAATCGTTGTTGTTAAGTTTTACAAACGCAGTAGTATAAAGTTAAGAAAAATAAAAAATTATTAAAGACAGACTTCGTTTAAATTTGAACTTTTTGAATAGATTTTTATAGATAAAAAAAAACATTTTGCAGTCTTCGGATTGCTTTTGAACCATTGTCATTAAGTTTGACGCTAATATAAGCAAAATTTTGCATTAGTGTACCTTTACTCGATTTCTATTTAAGAATACACTAATACTTAGATCGAAAGTGTATAGCGTGGAAGGCAGAGTACTTATGTAAAACCTCGGCTTCTTTGGTTCGCTTGTTTTTTGACTCGCGCTCGTGAGTTTTATTTTTAATATTTCGTGAGCATGAATCAGACTTTTTTTTTGACTCGTGAGCACAAGTTTAAAAATTTTTTAAATTGTGAGTACGAGTTTTAATCCTTAACCCATCAGCACGAATTTTATACGGCGAATAAATTAAAAATAAGCAAAAGAGAATCGAAAACGAGCAGTTCGTTTAAGATTAAATTCGTAATACCAGTGCATTCGTATGTGTATGTATGTATATATTGTGAGCAGCGACCAATAAATATCACACACATGCATATTTACTTAAAGAATTATTCGTTTTCAACTCGTTTTTGTGCTTTGCGTATAGGTTTATATTCCGAATTTTATTTTTAAATACTTTTCATTTTGATTCTTCTCAAGAGTCGTATTTAAAATTCCTTTAAAATTCAGCTTTCAAAATTAATCGTTCTTTACGAACGAATTCAATTCGAGTACTCTTCCTACTCTGGTATAAGGTCAATTACTGGCCTTGGTTTTATTTTATATTTATAAAGTTTTGTACACGGTTGCGTTTGATGTTGTTGATTGATTTCAATAATAATCATACGTACTAAAGTACTGCAAGAACAGATCAAATGAATAAATATTTATTAGTAAAAAATTATATTTGAATTTTGAAAAAGTCACAGAATTGTTTTAGAATTAAATCGTATTTAAATCATAAAATAAATTTAGTGAAACAATAAATGAAAAAAAGGAAAAAAATTACATATGTATTTTGTTATATATGCAATAAATGACTATTAAATTGTCAATTTTTCAATTTGCAGGAATATTGAAAACAAAACATTAAATTTTGATTTTCATTTCAATAATTTAAATAAATACTTTTGCAATAAAAGTGTTAAAATTTGTTTGTCATCTACTGATAAACTAGACTAACAATGGATTATTAATTGTTTTAAAAAATATACACAAACAAATAAGATATTTGTTGACAGAGTTGCTAAAGTTCAAAATATTTATGAATCTGTTCTATTGTGTGTAAATCATACATAGAAAGGTATTAGTTCCTGCTTAAATCTTCTTAAAATTAGAAAGATTTCAATTTAATATCATGGCTTGAGAATAAATTTGATTTTGAAATTTATTATTAAAATTGTGAAAACCACAAACAGCTTTATTCATTGAGATAAGTCTATACTCTAATCATGAATAAAGAGAGGGAAAGAGAAAGAGAAAATTAGTCAGAATATTATAATTGAAAAAGTTATACAATGTATGGCATATACCGCATTCTATTACGTATCCTTTTTTAGTAATTTTGTGGTTTCTTATTGTTTTGCTTTATCAGCTGTTGCTTTTAATCCAATATTGTTCTCTTTAACTGGTTATGTAATATCAGTTTAATATCCGCTGTCTAAAAACTTCAACAAGGCTTCCATATTAAAAAAGTCAATTTTGGTAAAGAAATATATTATCGGTCACATTTCTGCAAAAAGAGCGCGTGCTGTAACTTAATCGCGGTATAGATTTTGAGTTTTAAAGCTGTAATCAATTTGGTCGAATGTGTAGGGAATCTATCTTAATGTATTTGGATGTCAATTGGCCGTTTCCCTGTAACAGACGGCAAATGGCTATTTAATATGGTCATAAGACAATAAATATGCACGATTTTTTGTGCATATAACAATATTGCTCATACATATGTCTGAGTTAAATACACTTCAAACTGGACTCCATGATATTATGGAAAAGTTCAACATAGGATTTTATAAATCGAAAGCTTGACGAGCCTGGTTTATCCGCTTTAGGTGTTTTTTGAATTAAACTACACAAGTAACAGAATGAATCAAGTCAATATCCTCTATTAGTTCGTTTTGTATGGGAAAACTCTCAGTATTCTCCATGCTGAAATGTAAGCTCTTAGTTTCTTGTAGTAGTTTCTCGAGGTCTTCAAGTCTTCTCTACAGCCGCGCATGTTATGCCTCTTCTCTGTTCAGTGACTTCCAGTATAACTTAATTCAGGAAGCAGTTAAACAAAAACGGCGACAATTGACAATATATAGTCTTGACGTACGCCAGGCACATGCCAACGATACCCTAATCATAAATAATAGGCCAAAATTTAGATGCTAACCGCATTTACGTTCACCGTAACCACATTTCAAACATAATTTTTGAGAAAAACTGACCCTATTACTTCTCCAGAGAATATCCACAAAATATGACAACTGGTTTTTACTTGAAAAAAAAGAAATATTCCCAATATTATGAATAACATTTGAAATTTCTGTTCCCATAAAATTGTTGTACGCTTTTCACAAGCTATCATTTCACGTTGAATGATGAAAGAACAAATTGTAGAAAATGTTTTGAATTTAATAAAATAGAATGGAAAAACCAAGCAATTTGCAAAGAATGAAAAAATACCAGGTCATGCATTGAGCTTTTAACATGAAAATTGATGTAAGATTGGCCATAAGTTTTCAGTGACATTCAACACAGTTGATTGTGTCAGACGCTGCTCTAGGTGGGAGCAATAGTAAATAAGCCACGTTTTTTGCAATTCCCATGTCCTGTTAACACTCCTAGTCCTGAAAGGTATATATAAACTAAAATGATAAAAACATCTTCCCAACTAAAATGATGTTAACTAATCAATAAGAAAAGGGCACTCATTTTGAGAGATAAAACTATTAACGTTTAGGAGAATTATTTCATTGCTATCACTACCCACTGTACGATGAGAAAAAAAACATATCATTGGATAATTATTTATGATATGGTTGAATTTTTTCTACAAAACCAGCGAATTGGCTCGAAATCAACGTCTCTAGCAAATCTACTTCTCTCTGCAAATCTACGACGATGTAAGTGGTAGGTCGGCCTCAATTTTGAAGTCAGGTGCGTCTTGTAAGGTGTGGAGTATAATCACAATGCAGTTGTAGGGAAAAGGAATGAATTACTCTTCGTACATTATGTAACGGGGTAATGGACACATATCTATGGATCAAACTCTTAATAGCCATTTTAAAAGCATGATATATTGACTTAAGATAAAGAAAATTCTATGAAATGCCTAATATACTGCGATAAGTTGAAGTTGCCCTGTGTCATCGTTTACCTCTGGGTTTAAAAGAATAATACATAGATACGCTGTAAGGTCCTCGCGGGAGTTGTTAAATATATTGCTACGTTTTTACCGCTTAAAAACGCTAATTAATGAGTTCAGTTAGAATTAAAATAAATTTGTGTTTGGTTTTGATTCAATAATCTTTTATTAACACAGCTGCTTGTAACCTTTTCACAAGCAACAACAATTTACTTAATTATTCTTAAATAATCTCTTTGTTCGCAACTTTGTGAACAACAACAATTAATCGACAGATCTTTCTGCCTAAAGAAACTTTCAAATCAATCGTTGCTTCAACTTAGTTTAGATCACGATCTTTTCAACCAGAGTTTACACCAATAAACTCCCTACACACTTAGCTAATATCAAATAATTTTTATTCGCTGAGTTTACACCAAATAAACTGACTGATATCTGCTTTATTGTGCTTTTTATATGGCTGAGTAAACAATATTTCGAAAGCTCTCGAACATCTCGATATTTCAGGTAGATTCCATATCTTTATCTCTATCGTTTTCTTTAGTGCAGCGATCTGATTGCAAACATCTTTTTGTTTTGGTTCTTATTGTGATGCTGTTGTTTCTTATTTATTTCTTTGCCTGCTTACTTTGTTGTAGATCAAGAATGACCAAGAAGAGAAATTAGTATTCTAGTTAATGTTGGTAAAGTTGTGCTGTGTTCGTTGAACAGAAAAACGTAAAAGGTAAACAACAACACAACACATATATGCTATAGATAATTCTCAGTCAGATAAGCCTCAATGTTATAGTATGTAGTAGTTTATTTTTATTTGTACATGTTTTTGTGGTTTTTGCTTATTCTTTTTTAGCAAAGTAACAAACGACAGATAGGCTTTTTATCTTTCTCCCCTGTTCCTGGTTAGGTGCATTATCTTCATTCTTGTTCTTGGATTGTAGTGTTTCTGTACCAAATGGTTGACTTCGTGCACTCTTTTATTCACATTTTGGGGCCTACTCCAGCTAGTTTGCAATTTACCACGCAACGGTTTCTTTTGCTGTGTGATGTAAACTAGGACGAATGGCACTTCACTCAAGCCCTCTAGTTTTGCTGCTCGATTATCTCCGGTCTTCCGCCTTTCTCTAACCATTTATGTAGTTTAATTAGACCTTCTTGTTTTTCGGCATATTTGGCTTTTATTTCTGGACCTTCAACTGCAACAATAATAGCTGGTAGTGGATCATTCTTCTCAGCTGCTTCCCAGTCTACACGCATATATATTATGACCAAGTTTTACTACAAGTCCACTAAGTAGGAGAACATTTTAAACATACATATGTGTTTTGTACACCCAAGTATCTATCAACCTCTAGACTATAATGTTTTTAAATGATTTTTTCTTTTAATTGAATGTAAATCAATTGGTATATTAGAACAACAATTTTTTTTAAATTTATGTTTGATCCCAAAGGTTATATTATTCTTAGCTGCTGTACAAATTTATACTAACATAACGTGAATAATTAACAACAATATCCATAAACGGGAAAGAAAAATATTAAAATTTAATTTTACGTTACCCCTTTCAAATCATGGTAAGTTTGATTTAAAATAATATTTCAGTTTTAAAAAATTAATAGAAGCACAGGAAAGCCTTTTTAAAATCGCTCTCACATTCTATACAAAAGAGTGAGAGAGAGAAAAACTAAATATCTTTACATCTAGAGTGTCATACAAACTAATCTACACAGGAATATAAAAAATGTAATTTAGTTATGCCATTAGACAAATATTTACTTATAAATCGACACAAGACACACACACACACACATACACACACACAATCCTAACAAACTATGTTTTCAGTAAATTTGTATTTCGTATGTGAAAATGTAATTCCTTGTCAAAGCAATCATACGATTACACTCGTATTTGGTTTGGAATTATGAAAAGTATCTGTCAGCATTAAAAGCTAGAATTCCTCAGAAACAAAAACTTCTTTAGGCCATATTCTGAATATTTCAAATGAATTTCGCAAATAAGAGTTAATATTTGTATTTTGAAGATGTTCTCAGAAAACTTTTTGCCATTTATTGTTATCTTGGTTAGGCAAAATCATGGAAAAAATTTTATTATTGAAATATTTTTTGGAAACAACTAACAAACATATAAACTAAGGCAATAAATTTAAAGAAATTATTTTAAAAATATACACACACCCACCTACAAAAAAATATCCATATAAACAAATAAGAAAATAAATAAAATTTTATCATAACCTTGGTTTTTATTATTATTTTGCTTATTTTTTGTTTTTCGGCAAAATTCCAAATATTCAACGAAAATATAAGAAAATGCTTGCTGCTGTATACCACCACCCTACTGAAAAAACCTATAATGTTTATTGAATTTATATTGTGACTACAAGAATAGTAAAATAAATGTAAAACATTTTGATATTTTTTTCGGTTGTTTGATAAGTAAGAAAAAATTTATTATAAAATAAACCTGAAACAAGGCCCAATTGCAATAGAACAACATACAAAAAAATGCAACCCTAACACTGGAATTGTTTTATGTTTTTTTTTTTTCAAATTTTATTTTTAGTTTTTTTTAATGTACTTTCTAAAGGTAATTTTTATTATTTTTCTAAAATTAATAGTTATGCACTCTACACTAAGAACTACTAAAAATTTGTCATTTGGGTCTACATACATATATATATAGCGACTCCAACACATAACTGAACAAGTTTTTTTCTCATAGAAAAAATGCTTTAAATATACAAAAATTTTAGGGTCCTATTTATACTTCAGATATGTATCCTTATGAATAATAAGAAAAATATCATTTGACCTAAAATAGGTCTAAGTTTCAATATAAAAATAACTCAATATTTTAAACTTAACGCATCTTCTGACAAAGCAAAGTTTAAATTACTAAAATGCAATAATTGAAGAATCAGTAATACTATAATTTGCACATTCTTTGTAATCAGTCAGTAGCCGTCTTAGAATTGAATTTCACATACTTTCAGTTCTATGGAGCTTTTTTTGTGGATTTTCCTAGCCAATTTACTCTAAAGACTTCCATATATATAAGGTTCTGGACTCCGCGCAGTTGGGACCAATTACGGTTTGTGGCAGCTGATGCGTGCTTTGGTTCGTTATTTTGACAGAATTTGTGGTTGTTTTCGATACCCAACATCCCTGAACGAGTTTTATATTTTTTACTAAAAAGAAAATGCATTTTTCCAACTTATACGCACCACCAATCGAGGTGCAGCCCCTAGCCCTAACGGTGAACAAAATCTTAATTAAGTGAAAATTTTGAATCAAAGGGTATTTTTTTACTTGAGATCAGTACTCGGGGTATGAGCCTCATTCATGCAATGCATTGTGCTGGTACTAAAAAAAGTGGTTGTAGAAAATAAGTAAAATGGAGTAGTGTTTATGGACGTTCGAATCCATTTTTTATGTCGTAAATAGCAGAAAAGAATTTTACGTAAAGATATTTCCACAAACGAACAGTGCATCTGAAGCACGAATTCTCCCTATAAGGCGTTGGATAATTAACTACAAAGAAATGCGCTCTACGAGAATTACGGGTGCCACGTAATATTATATGATTATTAGGAGTTTCTTTATTAATTTCGTCAGAAGACATTCCGTTATTTTATCGATAGAACAATGAAACAAGCAATACATTGCAATGATGCTCTAATGAATCGTTAGTATAAGCTACTCTACCGTTATTAAGAAGCACCTTTTCCCTCTCCTATACGCTATCAATAAGTTTCAAAAAAGACAACGGCGGCCCATGCATGGGAGATGTCTTCCATTTTAGGTCGAATATATGTCCTGAAAATATTAAGGAGATCAGATAGAGAAAAGTTTTTTCTACGCTATTCCAAAAAACCCAGTTAATTGCATCTTTTTTCAACACTCAATAAGCGCCTCATGCCATTTTATATCAAATGCCCTGAACATATCCTGAGCTACAACTTTGCTCTTGCCAAAACTATAAAAGGACCTCTCCCACTACTCTGAGAGCAACTTCAGCAGGTCACTAGTAGAATAGCCCTTGTGAAAACCGTACTGACGATCGCTTAACAAATCGTTGGACTCCAAAACCTTACAAGGTAGTGATTAACCACACTCTCCATAACTTTGGAGAGTGCGGAGAAAACTGCTATCAGGTGATAGTTTTCAGGGTTAGTGAATTCACCGTAAATTGCTTTAAAATTAAAAAAACACTGCTTTTTTTTTTGTTTTGCAGTTTTTATTCACTCCACTATAACTTATACTGTTTGTCTTAATAAAACACTTAATATTCGTTTATACAACACTTTTAATTTCGCTTTAATACAATTTCAATTATTGACAGCCAAACGATAACTAACTGATTTGTAGGTAAAGCAGCCTCTTTATATACAAAATTGCGTACAGTTTGGAAGGTTCCGGAAATGTCTTATATTTTCTATTTTTATATCAGTTAATTCAAATGCAACGTAAAGATTGTCGATTTGGAGGTGCTGCCAAATATGCAAATAAGTATGGCAATGACTGGGTGGCACGTAACTACAAAATTTAGGCATTTTTATTTTCGTAACAATATAATGCTAATGTTTAAAGATGTTTTTTTTATGTTTAAAGATGTTTTTTTAAAAGAAGTGCGATTTGTTGCCTCATTATAATTTTCGTTTTGATTGTTTCGTAAAGTCCATGTATTATGCATAAATAACTTAACAACGTTTGAGCAATTGGTGAACAAATTTATTCATGACAAATAATGAAATAACCCTTAAAGTTCTTAAAGAGGTTTCGAGAATAGTTCAGAAAAGTACACATGCCATATAATTTCCCTGCCAACAGAATAAGAGTTGACAGAATAAAAGGTGTCTTTAATTTTTGTTGTTACTAAATTTCGAAGGCTCTTATAAAAACGTTTTTTATTTCTTAATGAAACACCAAAAGTTTCGAAACACTTTTATTTTCCCTATAAATTTTAAGAAAATCAACAAAAAATATCTAAAACTTTCATTCTCTTACTAAATTTTAGGCAGAGTGTGTTGTAGCTTCTCTTGTCTTTGAAGTCAGCATTTTATTACAACGCTCACTTGTGTTTTATTTCAATTTACTTGTATTGTATCACGCCTTTGGCACTGGTCGACATTGTGCTGATTTGTTAAAAAAAATAAAACAAAAACAAAAATAAAAAATCGTTTCAAGTTTTGTTTTTGGGGAAATGAATAAAAAAAAACTGATTTTGCATATCCTTCTAAACTGGTATAAGCCGGCAATAGATTTTTAGTCGAATGTGTGAGCATTGACATTTTTTTTTAGCGATTTAACACTTTTCACTGAACAAATTGTTAAAAAATATTTT
Organism: Wohlfahrtia magnifica; assembly: GCA_023159175.1. Taxonomy (NCBI): domain Eukaryota; kingdom Metazoa; phylum Arthropoda; class Insecta; order Diptera; family Sarcophagidae; genus Wohlfahrtia; species Wohlfahrtia magnifica. The sequence goes on along the minus strand of JAKWBJ010000490.1, from coordinate 1,320,570 downwards.
TTTCAATTTTTTTTTTTTTATTATTTTGTATTTTTATTCCAATTTAAAACTAAATAGTTGAGTTGACAAAAACCATATTGAGTTGAATTTTTTTATTTTTTTTTATTAAATATATTAAAAAAAAAATCAAAAAATGTTGTTTCAGTACTCGTTAATAGTTTTTTTTGGAGTTGAGTTGATTTAAAGCTGAAGGCAATAATTATTTAAACATTAAAATTTTTAGAATAGGATTTTTAGTAGATTAATAGACTAAGGGCTTATGTATGCAGGGTTTGTTAAGCATGTTTGTACAAATTTATTTAAAACTAGCTAAAACCCGGCGTGCTTCGCTACTTATATCTTAATTAATATCTTAACGACTACCTAAGTTAAGATTTTTATACACCTTTTACTCCATTCTATCCCGTTCGGGACAAATCCAAACGTTTTAGATCGGCTTATATTTGAACCAGTGGTTATTTAGAATCTGGTAATACTTATGTCATTCTATTCTGTCACAAAACTCAGTATATTATCTTCACTGAACGAAATGAATAGATTTACGATTGAGCTTAAACGTTGGAATTTATTGGAAATTTATCATCATTTAAAATCATTTTTTAGGATGAGGCAAACTTGCTGTACTTGGGGCTCAGAAAACCCAAACGTGGTCTTACAGAGGCCAATGCACCTTGGTGCGGCTTATCGCACCATGATAACCGATTTTTTTGTGCCCACTCTTCGTGGATTGATGTAACAGTATGGTGCAACTTGGCAGTTTAAAAGCAAGGCTCTCTGTCGGCGAATAAAAATTACACTCTACAAGACGCTGATACTACCCGTGGTATTATGTGGAGCAATATCATGGGTACTTTCACAAGTAGATGAAGCTGTTAATGTAGTTAAACGCATTGAGGTAAACGACTGCGGTGGCTTGGTCATGTCGTGCGTATGTTTGAAAATGCTTCGGCAAAAGCTGTTTCGAGTATGTATCTAAAGGTAGGCGCTGAAGAGGAAGGCCAAAACTCCAATGAAAGGTTAATGTTAAAGTCGATCTTTCAAAACTTGATGTAAGAGATTGGAGGAGCGGTGCACAAGATCGAAGCGTTTTGAACTCGACTCTGATTAAGGCTAAAGACCGTGAGGTTGAGATATAGCCATCTAAGAAGAAAAAGAATCGTAAGTAATGGGTGTGGTATAAGCACTTTTTTTTTCCAAAATTCAGAAACATCACTAATACGCTCATTGGAATTTCGGTAATTACAGCAAAACAATTTTTTTTCAAAACTAGCTAATTTCACTTTGTTGAGATTAAAATATGTATTTACCAATCGATTCTCATGAATTATGGTTTATTAATATGCAACTTTATGAATAAACAGTGAAACTGGTAAATATTCGCTGCTTTCTATATTTTGTGAATTTTTAGAATTAAAAAATTTCATAACTTAAAAAAAGATAAAATTATGATTTCTTTCTCAATAACTCAAAATATGTGGGTTATATTAAAAAATGTTATTAAATTGACTTAAAGCTGGTATAATTTAGAACTTTTTAACATATGGCTTAACGAAATCGAATAAGTCATTTCAAAATTATAATAAGATGTATGAAGCAGCCTTTTACAATATCTCACATTTTACAAAAAAAAAAAAAAATTCTTGAATAGAACTTATCCATAGAATTTGAAATGTTGGTGATTTTAGAATAAGACGACCATAGCGCATCAAAAAATATACCAAATATCATAGGTATTTTTGCTTGTTGCATAGTGTAATTTGTATGGGCCATAAAGTTGTTTGGACAAAATTTAGAGTCTCCCACTGTTAACATTTGGTAGATAAAAAATATATACCTTGCATGGTCCTGGCGCCACCTAGTAGGAATTTCTGAAATTTACATAGCCGAGAGTTTCCTTCAGAAATACAGATAGATACTGTAAAAATCTTTAGGAAATCGGTTGAGTTGTTTAGCTGTCTACAGACTTCATACAAATATACTTACCAGAGATCAGAGACTCATGATTCATAAATTCATATACTCATACTCATTGCAATAGCTTCTCAAAGACATTCATACTCTAAACTTTAGAGGCTAAAGTAAATGAATGCTACAAGTATGAGTACGATGTTTGATTCATACAGTATGTATGAGTAGTTTAATTTGAATTATACTTATAAATTCATGAGTAAGTATGGGTAGCAAAAAAGCGATTCATTATTGGTCTCTGATACATACAAACACACATACTTTTTAATATATAAGATATGAACTTTTACAAAGTTTTATTTCTCCTGAGATTAATCGTATTAAAGTTTTCCGTTGTCAGCGGTAATATTTTGCAATTTTTAATAGAAAGCTAAACAAGTTGTTCAGATTTCAAGCATTTTTCTATTGTATGATTCAGAGGTTTTTAATTAAATTGTTTTTTTTTTCATACGCTAACTATACCGGTAAAATACAAAAAAAAAAAACTCACTTTACACACCTTTGAGTTTATTCGTCGTTAGTCAATATTGAATAGGTTTTTTTCGTTTTTCATTAATATAAAAGCATTACAAAGCCTTAGAAAGAAATTGTAGTCTTTATTAGAATTTATCAACAGGAGCTTTTGGCTAAAGGGAAAAAATATTTTTTAATGTCAATGAACGGAAATGCCAAAGATTTTTTTCTTGTCAAGTAAAATTAATTAGAAAATGCGTTTGATGAACACTAATAATGGCTGAGATAATAGTAAATGGGTTAAAAAGAAATAAACTAGAGCAGTAAGATAATTTTGTGGGATTTTGTTTTTCCAGAGCAATGATTTTAATTTGTATACTGCTCGCGTGGACATGTACTTATTAGCGGATTATTGTTAAGCTTAAAGTAATCTTGGTCTATAAGTTGATTTTAAAAGCTTCTGAACTATAGAAAGTCATGATATATAGTATACTCCGTAAACTCTGCAACATTTCAATGCTTACTGGATTACTGAGTTCAGGTTGCCTAAGAGGTGTTGTTATGCCAGAAGGAGTCGGAGAATCAAGTTCGTAAGATAGCAGAGGCTGTTGGCGTCTTAACCTTGTACGTACACCTCATTTTGCTTGAATATTTTAATAAGATAGGGTGGTATAGTGCTTGCATACAACACTAAGCAGCCCAAGTTCGACTCCCAGCGAAGACTGAGAAAACGTACATCATGATTTCGAATCTTAAATAATTAAGAGACTTCAACTCACTCCAAACAGTCCACCAACCACCACCTGCTTAGTTGGGAAAAAACGAGAACAAAGAAACTTAAGCCAGGTAATACTATGTGTAACCCCAGGAGATTAATGAAAAACAAGAATTAGAAGGACTGTTTGACTATTTCTAGGTGCACTGCAAACAAGATTTTACTCCAAGTAACCACAAGCCAAAAGACAATTAAAACACATGGTTATTTCGGTTTAACGCGCTTCAAGGAAATATTAAAATGAGTCTGTCGACCACTAAGATAATGAATATGCTAGAAGCTGTTGGGTTACTGCTACACGTTAAATATATCGATCGAGCGCGATCCAGTATCACGATATTTATTAAACGCTTAACAGGCTACATTGATGGATCGCGATTCATATTGCAGCACGTGAAAAATCTTGGACGTGTAGCAGTGTACTTATACCAACCAGTATACTCTCCAGCTTTAGCCCTATGCATCCATTTTTTGCTTTATATTAAAAAAAATTACTGATCGTTTGAGGGCATTGAAAAAGCTTGTAATTGGTTAAAAAGAGTGTTTTTCTAAGCAACACAGAATTTTTTTTAAATGGTAGTTATTTACAGCGGGTAGCTAGAAACTGGTTCAGCTCTCTTGGTAAAAGAAGGTCAAAGCAGACCTACATGTGCTAGCTCCGGTCCGAAACGAACCAACCAGACGCTTGCCCAAAGGTAGAAAGTCAGCTGACATTTATATCAGCTGAGTCCGATATTTCATGCAGTAACGGCCTGCCAAGGAAAGCAGCCCTAATATCCGAAAGATTCGGATAGGGACACTGAGAAAATGCTCGGCAGTGTTATTCTCTTCCTCATCCTGACAACTCCTACAGTAATCATTACACGGTAACCCAGTTTCCTAGCAAATAAATGGTTAATCTCCTTGTTTCCAGGACTCGTACTCAAGTATCACAACATGGCTGCATGTACATATATGACTCTTACCAGAGCATTTCCTGGCCATCCTCAGCCTTATCACCTTATTGATAAAGAATTGTAAAAAATATCACTAAAAAATTAATTTTCATCGAATATATTTTTTTGCTTGAAAGATCAATACATGGCATTAACATTTGAAAATGCTTTAGGCATATGGCCATCAATATGGCTGTACTTTCAGAACGTATGCCGGACATTCAATTTTAGCCTATTTTTTCGGGCATAGCTGGCCGTATTTTACGAAAAACCTAAATAATGTTATCAGTACAAACCAGTGACTTCAGGTGGCCCTACATGGAAATGAAATAATCAAAAGCTTTCTAATCGCATGCCTCGACTCTCTTAAATGTATGGATTTGAGCCAAAAGGGAATAAGATGTGGAAAGAGGGTAAAATATGTAATAATTAAGAGTGTTGTGAAGATAATAATTAGAGTAGAAGGGTAGCGAAGACGCCTGGTGTCAGCTAGATATATATAAAATTATTTTTGTCCAAATTTTTGCAATTATATCAACAATATTTTTATCATATTTAAGTCCCTAAACAAAGTCTTTGTAGTAGCTTCCCTGATTAAAATTTTAATTAAATTTTAAAGTATAATAACTACTCAGTAATCAAAAAACTATCAAATATTTTAACAAACTATTAAAAAAGAGAATGAAATTCTAATTAAGTTATCTAATACATATCTTGCCTTTATATTGTATTACTACTTCGAACTGGCATTTGATTATTAATTTGTCTTATTCATCATTTTCAATGATGACATAAGCCAGCTATGATTTTCTTTGATTTCTTCTTTTTGTTTTTTTTCTAATATTTTATTAGCATTTTATGTTAAACAACAATCTCTCGTATTATCAAATATATATAAATATTTAGGATTTACTCTTCTACCATCATAGCAAAATGCATTTTACTTGTGCAGTATAATTTTGTCATTTAATTTTTGGTAATAACTATTCATTTACAATCTAATTACGTTAGACTTTTCTCTATACTTCATTAATGTTAAGATTTCCAGTAGAAGAAGAACCAGAAGAAGACAATACCATTCTATTTAAAATATTGACAATGAATTTCGTTCTTTACTTTACTCAAGTACAAGATATTTTACTCGAAACAATAGAAAATTGAAATTTATAGAAGTTTATTTTAAAGGATTTCTACTTAAGATTACATTTCTATTCAGATATTAAGAAGTATTATAGCAGAGCTGTGCATTTAGTATTTGCTTGAGGGCCAGCTGTAAGGGTTTTTTTAAAATTCAATTTATTACCCTCATATTCATAAAAAAATAAAATATTTGTAAAATCTATTTGAAGAATATTTTGTATGGTGAATTTCAAAATAAAATATATTTTAGACTCATTTTAAATTTCACAAATTGAATTGCCAAATTACTGCGCCTTTGGTTGGTCGTTAAAAGCAAATAATTAGTAATTATACCTCACGGACTACCCAGTAAACCATTTTATTTTAAAAATTATATTTTTTTTACTATGCAATGGGTAGAGATTTAAAACTTATTTATTTTTTGCATATAAAGATAATTTTTTGGTAAGCGCGTTATACGCTTATTTCCATTCTACATATCTTTTGAAAAAGTTGAATCTGTGCAGTTGTAAATTACAAGCTACAGAACACCAAAGTGTAGGGTGCCTTGATGTGTAAAATGCGAAAAATATGTTTACTTTGTATTGGGTCCGCCATCTATCGTTTTTATTTCGTGAATGGTAACACTTAGTTCATGTCTTATTTGACAGATAATTAGTTTTATCCATCCGCTGAACGAATATGGTTGTGTATACGCTTGAACAACGCTGGGATATATTGCGACATTACTTTGAAAATCATGGTAATGTTGCAGAATGTGTGCAATGTGTTCAGATGAAGTTCATTTTGATCTTAACGGGTATGTAAACAAGCAAAACTGTCGCATTTGGTGCACAGAAAACCCGCACGCATACATTACAAAGCCGATACACCCAAGACGAGTCACTGTTTGGTGCGGATTTTGGTCTAGAGGCTTAATTGGGCCATTTTTCTTCGAAAATGAGCAAGGAGTGGCAGTTATATTCAATGGCGATCGTTATCGGGCCAAGTTGAACGAATTGAAATTGAAGAGGAGGATATTAGCAACATTTGGTATCAACAGGACGGCGCTACGTGCCACACAGACGAAGCTACACTGGATGTTTTGTGCCCTGTTTTTGAAGATCGCATTATCAGCTGCAGAGCTGATGTTGTTTGGCCAAATCGGAGCTGCGATTTGACACCGTTGGATTAGTATTTGTGGTGTGCCGTCAAAGGTAAGTGTTACGCCAACAAGCCAGAGACAATTGACGCTTTAATGGACAATATTCGTGAAGCCATTGGTGAAATAAAGCTGCACAAAATCGATAATGTTTTCAAAAATTGGACCGATCGTGTAGGCTACTGCATGGTAAGCCGAGGCAGCCATTTGAACGATATTATTTTCCATTATTAACCTGAAGGATTGTACTTTCAAATAAAAAAATAAATTTGAGAAAATATTCAGTAGTTTTTTTTTTAATAGCATTTAAAAAAAAAAAATTTATTTGCGGACCCTTCACTTCTGCAAGCATCATATGAGGCACTTGAACAGATTACATACCTTGTGTTAACCAAGGATGGCCTATATTTAAAGAGATGGCTAAATTGTTTTTATTTCCATCCTTAAGCTGATTAGAACAAAAATATATTTTTGCGTAAAAAACGTAGCATGAAACTTGAAATGCTAGAAGGCATAGAATGCGTTAAACGTGTCGTGTGGTTTTATGTTCCATAGGCCTTTGAAATAGGAGTTATCTGTTATGATGACTTTTTCATTGTACTTTTACCACCCTGCCATTTCTAAATTTTTGGAAAAAGTGATTAGCTAGAAGAGCCTTAATCTCGAGACCAGACTGGATAAGGTAGAATTTTTTATACGAATTTATGATTTTTATATTTTTTTTTAAAAATTCTCCATTTGAATTTCTATCTATACGAATTTCTTTCTTTCTATGATGACTTCGCTGGTCTCAGATATCACACCAGAATCTTATCAAAAGTAATTAATAGCGTAGCATGCTGTATAGGCTCAATTAATGAATTTTTTCTGTATAGGTGTGCCTCTGTGGCATTGTCGTGATGATACGGCAACTATTTACTTTACTAGTTATTGTTTCGGGCTTTCGAAAATAATCGATGTGAATGGCAGACATTTATCACAAAAAACTGTGGGCATATCTCTGTTGGATTGGAGTTTGTCAATCAGCTTCAATTTAATTTTTGTGCGATTTTTTTTCGAATAAAGCCATTATTTTGATTCTTCTTTGACCTTTGTTGCACTATAGTTAAATATTTCATTTCACATCGCCAAGCGTCTCTTTGAACTGGCTATACGTTGGTGCTTACAGATGCTTTATATTTAAGTATTCAGTGATATCAGCGTCTTTCACATCTGGTATTTTCACTCCCCTATCATCTAACTTAATTTCATATCAATTTTTTTTGACTATCTATGGTTTGACAAACTATTTTTGCGACCTGCATAATTGTTATCATATGTTAACCAGTCTTTAAGAACTTGTTAAACCTTTCTTAGGCTTTGGTGATGATTTTTTACACTAAATTATAATTTTTGCTAAAAAACTTTAAGGAACACGCTACAAGACTTAGCTTGTTCGGTAATATTTCATTAATGGGTAACAGTTTACGCAAAAAATTCAAAAATCCGGTTGTTTAATAAACTGTAGTGTGAGATTCTGTCAGATATTGTCCTAGGCTTTATAAGATTTCCCTTAAATAATTTTTCTCTTTGTATTTCCAAGATTATTCTTGAAATGTTCACTGGTTTCGTAATTATCCTTACTATCCTGCTTGTAATAATCCTTTTTCGATAAATCATTATTAAATAAGATAATGCCGAACAAGCATCCCTGTGTTAATAAAAGTCAGTTTTGTCAGAGTAATGAATTTAAATTAAAATTAGAAAAATTAAGGTGACCAGATACATGTATTAGTATAATTTTGTAATCAAAAAATAATTATATATTTATTTTCTTGTACTTAAATAAGAATACAATTACAAATTACATTATAACGTTTACAAACATGGTAACTAAGACCACATAGTTGGTGCGGCAACCAGAGTTTTGGGGTGGGAATAGTACCTGCGCTAACTACTATCCTGTTGGGGTACTTAAAAATCACAAAGTAGTACCGCGCTGGTTACCTTTAATTTGATTTCAACAAAAGCCTTGCGAGTGATGCATTACAGCAATATTACAACAAATATTTGTAAAATGTCAATCACCACCGTTTGTTGATTATTTTGATGTTGGCCAATAATATTTATGAACATGTTGACAGTTTGTAATTTGCATTCATGCTTTAGATCTGATGCTGCTGCCTCTACTACCTAACATATGCAGTGCAAAACCTTCCATTTTGTAATGCAATTTATATACTCGTACAGAGATTTAGTATAATGAGTAGCTGTAGTAGCCAAAATGAAATATTATGTCTTATATACTCATAAAGAATAAAATGTATTTAAAAACTACTTTGTGAAAAGTCTTTATAAATATATAAAAATCTGTGTGTGTTTGTTTGTGTATATGTATGTATATATGTGTGTTTGAAGTCATTTTTTCGATAGGGTCAGGTGGAGAGAACTATATCAGCCAGAGTCAAAAAAAATTTGGCCTAAATAACTCGTATTAAACTGATATATTTTGAAAAAAATGTAGGGTGGATATAATCAGGGGGAGCGGTATATCCCATACAAATAAAAGTTCAATTTTCGTATATATAAAAAACTATTACAGCGAAAGTCTTCAAATTTCTTTCCAAAAACTTTTCTATGAAACTAATTTACTCGAATAAATGTAGGTCAGATATAATTAAGAGAAGAGGTACCCCCATATAAACAGAATATTCATTTTCGAATACTATTGCACTGATTGCGACAAAATACTATATCAAAATGAATATGTGTTTGTTTGAAGAAAGTATACAGCCACATCCTACAGTCTTTCTGGAAGGAACCATAGGCTACCTCAAATGTTTGAATTTGGACTGAAATGGTAAAAAATTTTGCCGAGATAAGAATTAAGATGGGGGTAGAGAAGCACGCCGGATTTTATTTAGTACTATATAAAAATTATTGTGTGTTTGTATGATTGTTTGCAGTCTATAGACAGCTAAAGAGCTGAAACGATTTTCCTCAAATTTTTAAAGTATCTCTCTGTATGTCTTGAAACAACTATAGGCTGTACATATTCGAAAGGTATATAACGAGCGCCGCGACGCCCATACAAAAAAAATATAGATTTTTCTATATTTTGTAACATTAAGTGTCTATAAATTTGATCGAAATAGTTTTGTGCAAATCATTAGTCAAAAAGTGGCGGAATTGGATAAGTGGGCATGGTACCTCGCTTATGAACTAAATATAGACTTATGTATATCTAACTTCGATCTAATCCACTTTGCAGAATCAGATAAGTGGGCGTGGTATCTTCTATATATAGGAAATACTGATTTTTGTACATCTTGAAAACGGTAAAAGTAGAATTTGGTTCAAACAACTTTGTAGTCAATAGAAATCATATGTAAAAATAATGGACAGAATCAGATAAATGTTTACCTCTTGACAACGGAAATAGCAGAAGTTTCTATATTTGTGGCAAATATCGTCACGTTGAATAGAAATAACAAATAAAAAGCGGTTGGAATAAGTTAAGTGGGCACAGTACCTCCCATACACAGTAATTGTTTTTTGATATCTTGAGAACCGTTTCTATATTTGATTCAAAGATTTTCGTGGACAAAACATATCATCGATCAACAACTGTGAGTGATTAGATAAGTTGGTGTGGCCACCACATATTCATATCAAACACAGAATTTTGTATTTGTCGACAACGGGAGTAGTAAAAGCTTCGTTATATATCCACATCAACCAAAAAGTGACAGGTAAGCTGGTATTGCTCAAAGCACTCCGGATAAAAGCAAAACCAATTGTCTTAAAATTTTAGAATATCTTTCTGGAAGGAACTATAGTCTATCTTAAATGTTTGTACTTAGGCCGGAAAGAATAATTAACCCTTTCGTTCCCACATTTTTATCAACCATTTAAGCATATCTTTTTAAAGATACCTGTGATGTTTAGATATAAATGAAGAATTTTAGAATATTTCATTATTACTGGTATCGTCAGATCGATAGTTATTGAAGGTTGTTTATATGGTGAAAACTGTACAATATTCTTAATATATTTTAATTTATTATTTAAATTTAACCTTTTAGATGTATGATTTTTATATATTTTTATTTAATATTTTTTTGTACACAAAAAATTGAAAACGCGAGATTCGTTTGATTTTACACTAAATAAAATATCATAATTGCGTCAATAGCATCATAACTGTAGTTTTTTTGTTGCTTTTCCTATTTTAGGAACTACAACTAACTTATTTACTGCGTAAAACTATAAGTTAATCTCTTTTGTTTAAAATAAAACGGATAAAACAAAAAATTGCTTATAAGCAATTTTGGGTTAGAAAGGGTTAGGATTGTGGTAGCGACTCACGTAATAGTTTAGCTAGTTTCAAATAAAATACATTTAAAACTCATATAAAATTTTGTGAATATTGGGGTTAATATTTTCAGAGCATATTTCCCATCTAATTTGATTATTTTGTGAGCTTTTTCTTTGTAATTGCGTAGGCAAACGACAGCATTAAATTGCATCAGTGGTCTTAAAAATTTGATGTAAATGCACTAAACCAAACTGCATTTTTCAATATGGCAATACTATGACTAATCAACCAGCTGTTTAAATTGTTTACTATTGTGAATGAATGTTTAACTGAAAAAATTTAAACATATTATGGAACAACTTCTGCAGAAGTAATTTCAACCTTTTCTTCATATAAATAGTGATTTTTCACCAACAGCATAGCTGGTAAAATACTTTCTTTCTTCTATCCATTTGATCTGGGCATAAATACCAAAAAAATAGTTAACAATCAGCTGTTTATTTAATGCAAGAATTGTCGTCTGTCAGAGTAAAATTTTAATTTACATTAGTGAGTTTTCAATGCATATTAACGCTGACGTCTGTCTACGCTATAAGGTAGTGATTTTTAATGTTTACGCCCAATTCGAACAAAGTTTTTTGTCATTTACGGTGATCTGACAGTTTAAATAAAACAACACTTTATACAAATTTTGACAAAATTGTAACGGCCGTATTCATAATGAAAATCTAATAAATATCTAGCATAAGTATGATTTTTCATACATTTGCTGTTCTATTTACTTAGTTCAGATTAATAAATTTTTAAGCACTCACACAAACCAACTTAGTCAGTGTTTAAAGATTGTTGATCTGAGCTTTTCAAACATACAATCACGGACATAAGTATAAGCACAAGCAGTACGACAAATATAAAAAAACTCAGTTCTCGGTACGACAAAATTATAGGCATAATTATCTATAAATCTAAAAATTTTGCGTATTTTTCCCGATCTGGCAACTTTTTACTTATAAAAACCGAAATATTCTGTTATACCTTTTATTTTTCTTTGATAAGTAAAACGTTGAAAGAAATCATTAAAAAAAAAATACTATATTGGCTGTTTGTTTACAACGAGTCCAAAACTAAATGAAATAGCAGAGTCCCAACGAAAAATAATTTTCCCTCTGCAAGGCTAATCTTTTGCCGAAATTGGAGAATTAATGGATCGTAGCCAGACAATTGTTTTAAAGACGTAACTAACCTTAATAGAGCTAAGCATGGTGGACGTCTGCGTAAATTAACTGAAAGAGAACGTGTTCAAATAGTCCGAAAATAACATCTACACAGCTTGAACCTTGTATCTTCTGGGTTCAGGAGCTCTTCTCAGATTAAAGTAAGTTTAATATTTTTCGACCTGATGGACATTTTAGAGTGTGGAGAATGCCCAACTTTGCATATGAGGAAAAAATCTTACCCCAACGGTAAAGTATGGTGGCAGGGGAGTAATGTTCTGGGAAACTAGTCTTTTAGTCTTCAGACTAAAATCCCACGGAATATTTGTGGAAAAATATGGACCGAAGAGTACGAACATAGAAATTTTCAAGCAAAGGTGATCTGAAAACGGCATTGATGGAAGAACGGAATAATATTGGCGAAGATATCACAAGATATCCATGCCAAATAAGCTAAAGGCAGTTATACAAAAATGAATGTCAACAAAATATTAAATCGTGCTTTTGAATAATTTTTGGCTTGCGATACAATGGATGTGCATATTGTTTTGTCCTACCGAAAACCGAGTTATCTTAATCTTTGTCGATACTGTTTTGTTTTTGAAGAAAATTTGTACAAGTTATCTTATTGTTTTCTATATGTAAATATTCTGTAGTCATTATATGGCAATAAAATTATTATTTTATGTTTTGGAAAATGTTTTGCGTAAAAGTTTATATATAAAAAAATTTAATTGGTTGCAGCTCACTGATTGAGAGAAGTTTCCTTTGTTTGACATGTGAAATCGTAGGAATTATGTATGTATGTATTACCTAGTCGCACACTATTTAAATACTCAAGTTTCGTATTGATTCCATTTCTGCAAGCCATTAGAAACTCGTGCATACATAAAATTCTCATTCATCTCCACTATCCTACACTTTTCTGTATAATTCTTTCAAATACGAGTACATTTTATTTCGCATTCTATTGACAAAACAAAAGTAGTTTTGAAGTGACATTGATAGTCATCATTTCAATATAATTTTTTTTTTTGTTTTTGTTTCGTTTTCAATTTCTCTATTGTTATAGATTTTATTAAAGATTCAATTTCGCGTAAAATAATATTTGTCTATAATATTTTTCTTTTTTTCCATATTTTTTGCATTTTAATTGGAAATAATAAAATCAAGTTGCCATTATTATCATTAAATATTTGCATAACAAAAATCAAAATAATAACTAACAATAAAATAATAATTTCATACAATGCCGGCAAATTGTATTTTGAAAATATTGAATTGCGAAAAACAAAAACAAAAACAAAAAATCGAAACTAAAACTAAAACAGTAGAGGACAATAAATAAATAAATAAAACGAAAAGTAAAAATCATTTAAGAAATGGACCATTAATTTTAACAAACGATAATACTCCATAAAGAATTATTTATATACGTATACTTATACGATGAGTATATAATATAACAGTATAAGGCAAAAACTATAAGTATAAGTTGGAAGAAATTAACATTATATTCCAATAAAACGTTTTATAAATGAGAAAAATTTTTGGAAAATCTTTTGATTTTTGCCTACTTCGGCTACCGCTTCTGTGCATTTCAGGAAGTAGAGAACACAATGCCATTAGTGCTGAAGAACAATATGATTAAATTATTGTATAATCAACATGCTTAAGAGAAAAACAAAAGAATTTTTCTTACAAACAAGGCCATTAGAAATATAATCATTTACTCTTTTATTTCACTCTCTGTGCTTTGGTTTTCAGACAAAAGGATACTTAGGATGCAAATTAGTAATATTTCCAAACAAATTTTCTTTTAACATGATTATGTGGCAATACAAGGATTATATTTAATAATTTTATAATTCTAGCAAGTTATTAAATTTTTAAATTTTATATAGTGCTGCCTGCCAACCAGAAGGTCGTCGGTTTAATACCAGGCCAGACCATCTTAAACAAAGAAAAAAGTTTTTCGACAGCGGTATCACCTCATAACATTAGCTAGTAACTGGTTATGAGTATAAATACTATTGAAAACTTCTCTAAACTTCTTGTTGGCATGCGGCGAATGCCAAACTGTGTTGACATTTCTGCTCAGTAAGGTTTGACAAGTCATCGTGAATCGTTGATTTGGTGTTAATCAACGCTTCCGAATTATAGAAATTTTCTTTGAAAATATTAATCCGTCCGCGTGGTTCACAAAATAGTGATGAAACTCATTTCTGGTTAATAAGCAAAACCCCAAAGACAATCCGAAAGCGAATACATCAATGGTTCGCTAAGCTGCTACTGTGAGCCGAACATATTCATACGAACTTCAGCAAAATTCAAACAAGAGTTTAGAAAATTCATTTAGTTGCTTATTAGCTTTTAATAAAGCAGTGTTATGGCACTTGATTTTTTTACTATAGTCATGTGAAAAATAATAGGGAACAACTCTATTTTAATATTCAAACTTTTATGAAAAAGACCTTATAAACTGTCCGCTTGAATTTTAACGACGTAAAGAACAGTTATTTGATAAACAAATTTTGTGCCCTTTCTCAGTTGTAGTACATTTTTCTCTTAAGCTTTTAAGGAAAACCGCAATTTTACGTCACTATATATTTTAAGCGTATTTCAAGTTAAACGCAATAGAGAGCATGTTTCTTTTGAAGCATTGGAAGCCAATATTCAAACTGCTATTGACGTGATACGATACATCGATGTTTAGAAAATGATGGAATATACATCGGCGTTTGATGGACGATACATTGGCGTTGACATTGAGACACTTCGCCATCGTTCATCATAAAACGAATGTTTATGTGCTTTACGGCTTGTGTTTATTTGAATTAATTTTAGCGTTGTTGGCTTTACACAAGTTGTTATTGACGGCGTTAAAATCGAAGAATCCACTGACATTGTTTCAATAAACGATTTTCTGTATACATACTTAAAAACTTTTTTGGCTGACCAAGACTCTACTTGTTTTCTGTGACCAAATCTCCACATTTTAATCACGCGAACCATCGTTTACAATTTTTTTTGAGTTGGTGCATGTTGAATATAAATTTCTGCCAACAATTGATAACTTTTAGCAGCCATATTCTTCAAATGAAAGAAAGTTTTCAGACTTCCCGCAAAACATATTTTTAAGGCACAAAATTCGACATTATTATAGCGATTGAAAAAAATGTGTGTTTACACTTTGGCGTCTATCGAATACTGAATTATAATGACAGATGTTTACCCCCCAAAAATACCACATTTGTTATTATTGACACAAAATATATGTGATAGTTATGGCATATGTTGCCCAAATCGACATTACTAACTTGTATACCCAACAAATAAACAATTTTATTGGAAATATGTCCACCATCAGCACGCACATTTCGAGGTCGGTTTTTTTTATCAACATTTACTTTTACTTTAACATATCACCAAAACGGCTTATTGTTGCAGTGTCTGTATAAAATGCATGTCCGTTCTATCGAAAGCACATATCAGTCGTATTCATATCATCAAAAATGGATCTCTAAAGAAAACATCATGTAGTTTCCACATCTTGAAGCAATCTTCATTTTATGACCGTTAGCTCCAATTGTTGTGTTCAGTAAGCATAATATGGGATATGTTTATCAGAAGTCTGTATCTATTTTTTTAAATTTTAATTTTTTTATTACAAAAAAAAAGTATTTTATCTAAAACTTTTCTAAATTATAAATATTAAAACAATAGAAAAAAACTAAGAATTAAGAATGAATTTAAGATATCCTTTAAGAAATCTGTAAACCAATTGAAAATGGAAGTTTTCAATAAAGCTGCAAAGCAACAATTGTTCTTTCTTTTTTAGTGGAAGGAAAGACTAGGAAAGAATTGATAGAATAATTGTAGGAAAAATAAAAGAAAATCATTATCGAAAAAGAAACAAAAAAATAAATAAAATCTTTTCTTAACATTGCAAATATTTAAACAAAATGTTAAGAATTAAATAAAAGAAAATTTCATGATTTCATTTGTATCCGAAAAAAAAATCAAAACTGAAAAAATCATAAAAATCTTATTTTTTTCACTCTCAAGATGAGTTTAAGTGAATGAAGAAGGAAAAAATACAGAAGGAAATGGCAAATCATCTAATGGAATCTCAAGTTAAGTTACTAAAAATGTCTGACAACAATCAAAATAACACGTGATTCTTCAAATCCGTAAACGTGTCAGAAAAATATAAACTAAATAGACGAAACTCCCCTAAAAGGAGGAAAAGAAAACTTATATATTTATGCACGTGGTAAATATTTTATAAACGAATTGTCATTTTAATAAAAAATAAAAAATGACAATAAAAAAGGAGACGAGAAAAATCTCAAATAAAATAAGGTGTAAGCATCTTAAACAGCAATCATTTTAAGAAAAAGAGGAAAAAAGTGTACTGGTATAGGGCGTTTACAAATGTTAAGGAATGAATGCTGAATAAGCTGTCATTTTATGCTTTGCTTAGATTTGAAAGGGTGTTAAAAATGGCACAAAACTCTGTCAATATAGAAACTCCTCATAAGACAGAGACACATAGTTTCCTAAAGAAGGGTATGTAGTGTTCAGTTTCAATTTTTCTTTTTTTTGTCAACCTGGTCGTTTATATTTATTTGCGTTTTTTTTTTAACAAACGGCAGATATTTTCAGTAACGCTTTTAAAATATATATGCAAACTTGTTTTTCTTATAGTAAGAGGGTAGTTTAATAATTAATGAGAATACCGTGAAATTAAAAATTTGGGATCCTCACCCATCGTTTCGATTTCAGCGTTTTTTATTAAGTTGTTATGTCTGTTACTGATATTCCCGCTAAATTTTAGCGTCACAGCTTGACATTTGCAAAAGCTACGTAGCCAAGATTACATCTATCTCTATGTGTGTTGGCACATGGATGTAACAACTTAACAAAAAAAAAAAAAACACAAATTGGAACGATGGGACCGCCACACGGGGGTTATTTCGAAAACTTTTGAGGCAAAAGATAAATCGTTCTTCAAAAGCGCTAATGAAATGTAAGAACGGCGCTGCATTGCTCTTGCATTGCTCTTGACGGAGATTAAGTTAATGAATAATGCTAGTTTGGAATAAAAAAAAAAGTGTTTCCCGTGACCTTTCAGCCGGGCTTTAAGGACCGACTAACTGTCCGATAGTATATTTATACTTAGCTTTTTTAGAATTGGATGCCCACCGTTTTTAATATCGCGTAAAGTTACCTTTAAAAAATTATGGTGCTTAAAGCAACTGATCTATTTGTGTACCAGTTTTGTGAGCCATCGAGCTCTTCTCTTGCCGAAAATTTGACCCTGCACTTGCTATGAAAGAAGTGCACAGAATGCGAATATGATCACCCACCTGGGCCGTGTAAAGTACATTACTTTTTAGTAACTGTGGACAAAACATTAGGTTTCGCCTGCTAAATGACCGGCGACAGGATTTTGAGCTTTGTGTTTTAGCATGCACGCGCTTAGCCTGCAACAGGTGAATATATTTTCAGACTAGGCTTAAACGGTTTTCTGCATTTAGCATTGATACAAACGCCTATGTTCAGGGCCCCTTTGAGTAATCTTATGATTTAAAGGGAATAAAAATTTAACACCGAATGCAATAATACTTCGAATTTATAGTAGACTATGAATGATGAAGTAATTATTAAACTGCCCGCGTCATATACATATGTATGTACGTATTTTGCATATGTGAGTAACACACATACATATTTGCAAAATAATATAAAAAATTGATAACGGTTTTGTCGCGCATCCAACAAACGTGATGTGCATTTTGAATTCATCATTATTTGGTTATTTATGCCAACCCACTTTTTTCTCATTCTTCCCACAGATAAAAAAAAATCTTTCTTCCAAAAAACACAAAAAAAAAAATTTAAAGCTTAACACAAATACTTTAACAACTTTAAGACATTAATACTATTTTTTTATTTTGATTTTTCCCAAGATCCAAGATCAACTTTTTGATTTCAATTTCATGGCATTGTAGGTTATATTACAGGAAATGAAATAAAAATAATTTCGTTTCTAAACAAAAAATATCTTTTGTTTTAACGCTTTTCAAATATAACGTGTTTACTGCCAATGATATGAGCATTAAAAGAAAAAAAAGTGAAAAATCTTAATGCGTATGTTCAAGTCGAACAAGCTCGTATATCGAGTATTCGTAACAGCTTTTTAAAAGAGATTTTATGATAATTTAAGTGTATAATGTGCGAGAAGCTTCTATTTTCTTTTGTTTTCTTGCTTTTATTATTATTTTCATTTTACTTGTGCATTATTACCCGATTTTATTAGAACCCTTCAATATTATTTTACTCCACACTTCTTTTTTTGTTCAATTTTTTTTAATAAATACCCGTGTACGCTTCTATGTTCTTTTTTGTGCCTTGACTTGATTTTGGTTTTTAGTGCTTGTTGTTGGCGGTGGTATTACATACTGATTACAATCATTTTTAACAATTGTTACAATAATACCAACAACAAACGAGGAATACCAAAGAATAGAAGGAATCAAATGTAATAAGATTCAATATTACATTTCTAATACGAGTTATAAAATGATGAGCTCGTAGACAGACAGACAAACAGACAGACAATCACTTTTTATAATGAGATTTCATTTTGGTTTTTTTTTCTTCTATTTTTATGTTTTCTTTTTCTTTTTTGTAATTTTAATCCCATTAGTGCAGCAGTTCCATGCATATCAGTGTGTATTTACTTTAACATTAAGGACAGTTTTCTTTCTGATGCGGATTTTGAAGGTGTTTTATTTACTTTTGTTCTTTTTGAATTTTAAAGTAATAAAATTTTTATGTAAAAATCAACAACAATAACATTTTGAACACACATAACTTTGAGAAAAACATAAGCGAATTATTACGAAGAAAAAATCACTTAAAACCTTTAGTGAGCTCTACATCGCCGCACAGTCGTTAAGAATTTGTTTTCATTGGCCAAAAGTCCAATTTTTTTGCCACCGATTTATACCGATTTATAAAATTTTACCGCCATATGGTATCTAACATATCCAAATAAAAGTAGCAAAAAAATTAGGTCAAACTAATGCTAACTGTGGGAGTGGTAAGCTGTCAAACACAACTCTTTTGGTTACACCTCGCAACCCCTATATTTTTGTCAAATTTCAATTTTAGTGGAATAGAAATTATAGGGAACAAAAGGAAATAAGAAGAGTTAAGCACTAAGCGATAGGTGAAAGTGCCCCTTTTGCTGCCGTATTTTGCCGTCTGTAGAACACTTTTTTCATTTTAATGAATTTGCTCGAGAAAAATTGAATGTTGAGTTAAATTTGTGCTTTAGGTATTTCATAGTTAACAGCAGTAATGATATTTGCTTAGAGAATACTTTATACATAATAGGAAAGGAAGGAAGGAAGTGGTATTTTAATAAAAACTCAATTGTTAAAATATACATCAACAATAGCCGTCACGAAAAACAATACTTACTTACAAAAACATGGAGATCTTCAGTTACATAGAATTGGCCGAAGTATATTTAAGAAACAACAATGAAGAAGACGTTCTTAATTGCATTAAAATAAAACTAAACTTAAATTCGGGTAGCACAGAGATACAAATGCAATTATCTAATTTCGTCAAACCATAAAAAAAACGCTACAAAGAAGCTTACTATAGTAAACAACATTTTCATTTACGCAATGCAAACTGGTTAGAAGGCCAACTTACTGTTGCTTCAGAAACAACAAACAAAAATAGGTCTTGAAGACCACAAAAAGCAAAGGACAACTGAAGCAGTAGATTAACGAGACGGAAACTAAAAGATATAAACGATGAAACTGGGTGTACAAATATTATAGAATCTTTCCTACACCAATTACGATCAAGGAAACAATTGACAAACATGGTTATCATTGACAAAGTTATAAAAAGTAGCCCAGTAAGAAGAAACCGGGTTCTTAAAAGTATTCCAAATCCGAGCGAAACAAAATAGTATACAAATGAGGAGGCAGTAGCATTATTTCTGGATTTGAAATTGACAAAAATCATATAATTTGTTGGATTACACTGACAAATGTTATACGAAATGAAAGCTCATTCGATTTTGTGGTCATATATGACGGAAAATTGATTTTTCTGCTAGTTTCCGAGATATTGGCAATTTTTAAAAAAGATTCATTCAAAAAATCACTTTTTTCGTTTCCGGTCCACAATGGGTCAAAGGATACAAACGTGTAATACACTAAATGAAAGGCCTTCCCTAGAAATTGTATTTCATACCCATATTGACATGTTTACTGAACAAAGTTTCGGGGTATATCGCGGTAAAATATTGGAACTAATAGGCCTATATCTCGGGAGCCAAGCTTTGCTACTCCAAAATTCATATATAGCTAATCTTAGAATAACTTGTTTATTTAAGTAATATTTACGCGACCACGATTGCTTGCCACCCAGGGATCTATATTTAGACAAAATCAAAGGTTCAACTTTGACCTTTAATTCCTTAATAAGTACTCAAGTAATATTAATGAAACTAAAACGGAGTAGAGTTTCAAGTTATCTGTCCATTAAAAAAGAATTACTAAAATATTTTTAGCGGTTCAAAAGTTACAGAATGTTGGCCAATGAAAAACGATTTTCAGCTATGTAATAACTACGGGTAATACTGCACAAAACCTATGCTATTCAATTTAACCTTAGAAATGTATTCCTCTTTTTACTTTATATTAAGATGTATTGTTCAAAACCATAAGAAAACAGGTTTTTGTTAGTGTTTTATTCATCTTAACAAAATAATGTAAAAAAGTTAATATTTGCGTTTTGTATAATTCAAGCTTTTAAAAAAACAAAAGAACCAAACAAAAAGCTTTAATGTTTGTACTTGTTAGGAGATTATGTTACATAAGTTTTGTTTAATAATAATATACAGGGAAACCACAAATATGCTATTAAAAAGTGTATTATGCACATAAAATATGCAGTATAAATCCGAAAATTTGTTTTAAAAATTTTATAATATGCTCCAAAAAAACTTATAAAAATTTATATTTTGTTAATAGAAAAAAAGTTTATTCAACAAATCAATTATTCGATTATATTTTAAATAAAAAAAAGCATTTAAATACAAATTACCAATACAATAAACAAGACAACAGAATAAAAATTATACATCAATTTCTGAGATCATCTGAATACATAACTTAAAATTTTTGATAAAATAAGTTATAATTGTTTCGAGCAGCACTTCAGGTCTTGATATTATTATTAATTCTCGTAACATTCCATGAAGGAACATGGAGACTTCTCTCAGTCAATGAGCTGCACCCGATTCTATTTTTAAACTCATTGAAAGGGGCCTACAGGTTAACGCCGGCTCCGAACGGCAATTTCAATAGTATTTATACTCATAAACAGTTACTAGCTAATGTTATGAGGTGATACCGCTGTCGAAAAATTTTGTCCTTTTTTAAGATGGTCTTGCCTGGTATTGAACCGACGACCTCCTGGTTGGTAGGCGGGTGTCTTAACTACCATGCCACAGGGGCACATTCAAGGTCTGGATACATTTATGCTATGCAAGTAACATGTGTTAGTTTAGTGTCAAACACTTTAATAGCAACGGCAGCTTTTACCATAGACGGCGTAGCGTCTGTCACAAAGGCATACAGAAAGTTTCGCTTTCTGAAGTGCTCTTTAAAGCTCTTATGTTCATCCCATAATTGCTTAAGCGCTAATAAAAGTAATTGATATCTAGATAGAGCAATACATTTTAATCGACAGATAATTAAGAAAAAAAAACTATGACTTGGTCAGAATTCAAAACGAAAACTAAATTTTCGCTGTAAATATATATTAGAGTAGCAAAAATTTAGATATGCACTAAAAAGGTTTAAAATGCTTTTTAAATATGAAAAAATGTCGAAAATGTGTTCATAAAATTGAAATATGCAAAAAATGCTGTTTTGATCAAAATATGCAAAATATAACAAATCAATACCAAAAATTCATAAAAATTCATGATTGGTTGCATGAAAAAAACATCCAATTGCATATTTTTGGTTTCCCTGGTAATATTACATTTATTTTGACATGATTTATATAAAATATGTTTTACGCACTATGTGTATATTAAAAATTAGTGCTCGCCACAAACACTTCTTTTGAATTTCCTACAAAATAACTTGAACCTTTGATGTTTTTTCATATCTGCAAAGGCTGAAAATCTTTTTTTTGGAGCTTCTTTCATTACTATTCAATAATTTTACCTTCTGAGGCAGAAGATTTTCAACATTTCATTGATATATATTTCATATATATGAGTTACTTAGTAATGTGCGGCTGAACAAAATCCATATGTGGTACATTTTTAAAAAATTGCGGCGACATAAGGCTTTTTTTAATGCCAAGCACATTGTTTGAATTACCTATTGATGAAAGCTATGTTTACTGTACTGTAGAAGACATTGGCCGCGATCAGACTTATATGAACATGACATAATGCTGCACATCATATCAAAAATATCAACGCCGCGCTAAGTTTTAATTTTAAAATCCCAATATTGATGATTTTTCACAATTTTCATTAACAATGGCTTCTTTTGTGCATTGAGCACAATGAAAGAAAATAGACTATTTTGATTGTTTCATATAAGGTTACATAGAACTTTTCTCATTATCGTCTCTCGATCTTAGAAAATCGTCTTTTGGAATGTCCGTCTCTAAGGTTTATTTTAGAAAACTATATTTTAATTATTTTCTAAAAAATATATTTAAACTTTAAGGAAATGGTTTTAATGCTAATCAATTGAGGGTTTTTATATCACAGAAAATCAAAAAATAACATTAAACCATTATTTTCCGGTACCCGGAAAAGTTAACCAGTTTTAATGAAACTTCCATTCAGCAATTCTATGTTAGCCAAAGCATTGTTAAGCAGATCGTATCTACTATTTACCCATATTATTGTTGGTATGATGTGAAAAAGTTGTCAAAATGTATAGTATGACTGGATAACGATATTACGACTTTCAACAAACAGTAATGGGTTAAATGCACCGTTAGCTATTATAACTAATAACCTCGCTTACAAAACTTACTTCAACTTCACCCAGAATAGTACACATTTTCTCAGAACATCAGCTTGTCAACGACTGATGCTATATATACGCTAGGGCTGCCAGATTTGAAATCAAAGAAATCAGTACATAACCAAGGCACATTTGAAAAGGTGGTGTTGCCGATTCGGCTGACTGTTTTTTTATGTAATGCAGTGATTCTTCATTGTCAATAGTATTATATATTTTACATGCACGTAATTGTTTGGAACTTAAGTAAAATGTAATAACAGGCTCAGGTGTATTTTGTTATAAATGTCAAATATTTAAAATATAATTTATATTAATTTTTTGACATTCAAAATTCACCAAAAAAAAAACAATAAATTTATGTAGTTTTTGTTAAAAAGTTAGTTGTTGTAGAGGCAACACTACCTTGTTCAATGTGTTTTGGCACATTACAGTGAAAAAATCAGTAAAATCATAACGACCAACAAAAACGAAACTTTTTTCTACTTAAAACAGTTTAAATAGAATATTTAAACAATATACACTTTTTCTATCATTTTTCATTCACTTTAAGAATTGAAAAAATTTAAAATTAAAAAAAATTTGGTTAGAAATGTGAGTTTATTATCAATAGGTTTTCAAGATTTCACTCTTTTCTTCATTTCAGAAATATTAAATTGAATATCAGAATCTAAATTGAAAACCCTCGATTTTTAAAAATCATTATCCTTCATTAACACGTTCTCCAACTGACCATTGAAATCAAAGTCACAGCAGATTTTTCTATAAATAAAGCAATTTTATCGGAGTTATTACAGTTAGTAAAGACATTTCAAGCTATAGATCGATAAAAGTTTTCTTTGCAGTAAGTTGTCTGTAAGTCGCTTGATTATCTGACACATATTAGCAACTATTAAGTCATCCTCTTCTAATTTTTAATAACAATGCCTGATTTCTTACTTGGAAAATTGACTGACAAAAGTTGAAAATTTATTGGAAGAAAAATATTTTAATTGCTCTAAAAGTAGTTTTCGGAGAGACATTCGACTACTGGAGTTAAGCTTAGCCAACTTGTAGGTAACTACGAAATCAAAACAGAAGTATTTCTTTACAATTTTATGTTCGTTTCGTCGATATGTTAAATTAATTTCCTATTTTTAGCTCTACAAAAACAATTTTTTTGCACTTAAAGTTAATCAGATAATGACTAAAAACTTGTAAATTCTAATTTACTCAGCATTTTCACAAAATACTTAAACAATACATTTTTCATAATTTTGAAACACTTGATTCTTCCATAAATAAAACCTGATGAAGAAATTGAATAAGTAATTACTGCTTAGAACGTGATAGCACAGTCTGACAAAACGTAGCATTTACTATGTTTCACAGTCTGGTACACAAAAGTAACCTATGCTAGACGGCTACTTTTTGGCTTTATTTTTGGCATAAAAGCTTAGTTGTTTTAAAGAAAATAAAAAAAATAAAAACAATTTTGAAAACTCAAAAATTTAAGGATAAAATAAAGTACAAAGGAACTACAAACATTAAAAAAAGTACATTTAAGTACTGATTTACATATTATGCATAAATCAGTACATTAAGCAAAATCAGTACATGTTCTAATAAAAACGGTACGCACATGTGTTCTTTCAAATCCGCTTGGAAACTTGAAAGCGCTTAAGTCATTAGCTTATAAGTGCATGAAGTTACGAAAAATTGGTATTTTACCCGTAACTCAAGATTTTGATGGTGTTTCGAATATATCAAAAACAGAGTCTTGTTTTACTCGATATCGGCTATCAGAATGCCACTTCCAAAGTTTCCCAATTCTGTTTTCTTTTGTAGCACCGTGTTATTTAATATAAAAATAAATATATGTGTTAAAATATTTCTGAAGATAATTCGTTATTTCTAAACGTTTTTTTAAACACACTCTTATGCAATTTTATTTACTTTCGATAAGAATTTAATTAATTTTTGCAAAAAAATAAAATTGTGCCTAAAAGTATATATTCGCATACATAAATTCTCATAAATCTTTCAAAAATAATATTAAAATGCTTCCTACATACTCGTATTTTATTTATTTATTTATTTTTTATTTTTTGTAGAGGAGCAAAATTTTCTCTCTTCTTAAAATATAATTAAATATTTGTAGTCATGCGATTATGTATTTTTCATAATTTATGATTCACCTTTTCATTATTAATTTAAATTCGAACATATATTTAATGAGATACATATTTTTAGAGAATTTAAATTAATACATATGTACGAGTATGTCTATATTCTACATATTGTAGTTTTATTAATTTAAAATATTCTTATGATTTGAATGGTTGATAAAAATAAATTGTTAAAAAAAAAAAATACCACTTTAATGATATTTGATCTTGACATCATTTCTTATAATTATCATTTAAATATCCATGTGTGAGGTGGTGTTTCATACACTGCTCACCACTTAAATAGCACAGCCTGTGTTGTTTCAAATAAGCGTCTTTTATCCCTAAAATTATAGCGGCGGTAAAACTATTATCATATGTAGTCGTTCATGCTTTATTTACCTCTTCTTTGGTGAAAAAGATTATTACAAAAATATGTACCGTTATAAATATATTTTTTGAAATTACTTTGAAACCGCCGCCAGTGTTGTGCCACGCCTTATTTTCAATTATTTTATATATAAAAATGAATGAGTGGTTGTAAAGGGTGAGCAAATTTGGGGTTATGAAGTAAATTGGCTTAAAAAGATACATTTTTTTTTACAAATTCAGTTTTATTCATACCAATATAAAATAGAAATATTGGAATTAATAATGTAGACGTCCACTCTTTTCCAAAAGTGTTGAAACACAGTTTGCAACAAATCTTCGCTTATCTCGTTAATGCAGCGGCGAATTTCATCTTTCAGATTCAGTGGTTTGTGGTTTGTTCACGTAAGGTTGGTCTTTCAAATAGCCACAGAGAAAATAATTCATGCGACGTTCAAGCACAAGAACGAGGCGGCCAATTGACATCGCCAAGTCGCTACCGGGAAATTTCTAATGCAATAACTGATTTGTTTGTATGACTGTGTGGCAACATAAGCCAATTGTGGCTACAAAAAATTATTTATCATGTTTTGGTTGCCCAGAGAATTCAAGGTAACGGCGTTTCCTTGCTCATTTTCGAAAAAAAAACGGATCAATTTCTTTGGAGGAGAATTTGTTGAAAAATGGTTTGTTTTCGTTCAGTTTTTCACAAATGTTCGACGAAAACAATGGACGGCCGGCTTAAGTTCTTAAAGGAATTGAACTTTATAAGCGTGAAGATGAAGATCTTTATGCAAAATGTTGCGCAAAGTTATTTTAGTCATGCCCAATTGTTGCGAACATCGACGAGTTGATATTCCAGACACATTCTCAACACTTTGCTGTACAGTGGTTATGTTTGCATCCCTACGGCCACTACAAGCGTGTTGTTTTGATCTACTGTCAGCAACAGTACCGTGAGTTTCAGACTTAGCGATTGAATTACGCACAGCGGTCTTAGAAGGAGCCTGTTTAAGAGGAAAGTCTGCTCTAATTTTACAAAGTGATACAATAAAATTTGATAGCAAATTTTCACAATTTAAATTTTTTGTTCAAGAGTGCTGCGTTCCATAGTTAAAATTTCCCAATTTTTTTTACCAAATAAGTGTCAATTCTTGACATTTCATCATTTGACAACAAATTCACTTCCTAACTTCAAATTTGCCCACCCTGTAATTATGTATGTATGTGTTTAGTTTGCTTGTTTATGCCTTATAGACAGCTAAACGTCTGAACCGATTTTCTTGAAATTTTGAAAATCAAATCATTAATCAAAAAATAGGCGGAATCGTTAAGTGGGCATGACTTCTCCCACATAAAGTAAATATTGATTTTTTAATGTATTTCTGAATATATGAAATGTGGGAAAAGAGTAAAAATTATAATTAGGGTAGTAATTAAGATAGAGGTAGCGAAGTACGCCAGGATTTTGCTAGTCATTTATAAAAACAGTCTTATTTTGCAAATTTATTAACTTTAACAGAAAAATTTTAGTGATTAACGGTACATATTTTTATAATTTTTTTCTCCAAAGAATAGGTAAATAAAATATGAAAGATCAGATAAGGTATGATAATAGTTTTAAGATTTTTTGAAACCACATATGGTGTGCTATTTAAGTGTCGAGCAGTGTGTGTAAGTAAGTATGTGTGTGAAAAGATTAAATTGTTTTAGTGCTATGAGTGTTAGAAAATATTTCGAAGAATTTCTTTTAATGATCTCGTACAAATTTGTGTATAATTAATAGAAAATTATAAAATTAATTACTAAAGAATAATTTTTTTAGCTAATATAGTCCAACTTTTAAGGTTTCATTTTGCTGCAAAATTATTGCCAACTTTAATGACTCAGTTAGCCATGATAATTATGACAGTGACCGTAGTTTCTCTTCTAAATGTTAGTGTTATTGTTTGTAATAACAATTTTAAAAAGTAAAATGTTTTAATAAATTATTTCATACGTTTATGACATGAAATACTTACATTTTAAGAATATTTCTTTAGTTATTATGTGTGGAACGCAAGTTAAATTCTCAGCTGTTATCTGGTAGCAAATAAAGATAAGGTTTTTCTTTATTTTTTGTTTTTTTTATGAAAAAAATAAGAAACGCAATCTCTTAAATGAACTTGACTTGGTTTTAATTTTTTAATTATTTGTTGGAATATTTCATTTGTTAAAACACCACTTTGACTTTAGCTTTACTTTAATTGCCTTTTAATAATAAAATTTCTTCAAATTATTTTTTGCACAAAACTAGTTACCGCTATTTTCTTTTCTTAATTTGTATTTTTCGACTTTAATAATCGCTCGCCTTTTAGAAAACTTTGATATTATTTGGCGCTTTAAGTTTTCCACACTGAAACACAAAAAAGACTACTAAAGCGAAGCAAAAAAAAAAACCTGTTGTCCGTGTATGATAGTGTTTTGAAAAGGCCACTCTATAGTCGTTTGCCTCAACGCAATTTAGTAAATCTAGAGACAGACGATACCAAAAAAATATTTCGCTAACATTGTTAGAGTGAATAACAGCAACGTCTGCCAGCTGCTGCTACTGCTGCTGCAGCATTTGCTATTATCAACTAGCCAAAGATAATAAGGCTGATGCTTAATGCTGCTGCTTTATCGTTTTTGACTTTAACTCTAATGCTGCAAAGGTAACAATGTTTCGCACGCTCGTATAAGGGTTTTTATGGTTTCTGCTGAAAAAAAGTGGTGATGACAGCAACAATTGTCGCTGGCGTCGACGTTTTCATAGCCACAATAAAAGCAAAAATTTTAAACAAAACTATTTAGCAGATAATAGATGCTATCAAAATGACACTATCTACACAGTTGTTGTTTGATTGCTTAAATTTTTTGTTATTGTTATTTTTGTTTAAGAGAAAAATATCTTACGCTTGTGAGATTTTCACAGGTGATGTTAAGGGGGTGTGTGAAACCGTTGTACCTACTTTAGATATATACGAGTATGTTCAAAATATAGAAGCGTAAGAGAAGGTGTGTGTTTTGTTTTATATACATTTAATTGTTGGCATTAACACATACACACACACACACACACACACAAAAGGTGTAGCACGAGTTGCTTCTAATTATTGCTGTTTTTTTTTTGCCAATTTTTAAGATATTTAATTTAAGACTCATTTGTTCAACAACTAATGTTGTTCCTATTCTTGTTGTTGTTGCGGTTTTTTGAAGCAATTTGTTTGCATTGTTGTGATGATGCATAAAATAATATCATTTTATATGTATACACCTAACCCTCAATTTAATGGTGTTTTTTACACGATTTTTTTGTTTTCCATATAAATCGAGATATTTAGAAATCAAAAAAAGTGTTCAACCTTAGTCTTTAGAACTTAGACTTCATTTTAGTCGTTTAATATACGATGAATTTAAATATTTTTTTTTTTAGAATTCTGTTTAAGGCTTTATAAAGTTAAACAGCATAAAAGTTCTAACAACAACCAAAGTTATACAATAAAAACGAAAGGTATTCTATTTTGTATGTGTTAAAGAGGTTTACAAGAGGAAAACTATACCACAAAAAAAAATGGTGTAGAAATATCTGGGAGTATTACAAGAATCGAGCAAAACAAGAATCTGAGTTTGAAATTTTCGATTCGCCCTCAAAAAAAACCCGGTTTTTCGTACCTTTATGCACTTACAAGCTAATAACTTAGCCGAATATTAACCATTTTGAAGCGGATTTGGAAAGAAGATTAACAGGCCTATTACTTAAGTAAGCTTAAGAAATATGTTTATATTTCTCAAGCAAACACATTTTTATACAATTCTTTCCAAATTTTCGAATCTTAGAGAAGTTCTTACACGTTCTTTTATATATATGAACCGAGGTACTTTGGATTTATTAAAGTGGTATGTTTATCGATGAATAATGAGACTAAATTTTTTTAAATCCAATTGGAATTCATGAGGTCAAAGCGCCTATTGTGTAAAGTCTATATGGTAAAGCATAAAGGTGTACATTTTATTTTGACGTTCACAATATGTATACATACATACACGCTTTTCAACTAAAGTACTGTCAGATTAAAATATGTCTTTCAATAGTTAAGATTTGTATGGAAATTCGTACACAACTGATCAAGTGTTTAACGTTAAAGAAACATGCCTATATTGGAATAAGATGCCAGATGTTACGTTTGTTTCAAAATCAATTAAAACTTCAAGTGAATATAAAACTCCAAAAGATCGAATAACTGTTCATTTCTGATCCAATGTCTCTGAAGATTACTGGATGGCCAATAAAAATTTCTGGATAACAGCTGCTCTATTTACTCATTGTACCATGTACTTTTGTACCAAGTTGGAAAAAAAATCACTCTTTGAGCAATTTTAATATTTGTTTTCGATTTACAAGATTTTTTATATAAATTATTTCTATTCTCGACTTACACGACTTTTTCCAAAACGTATCTATCGTCTTAATCGAGGGATGGGTGTATTTATACATAAATATGTTATATACATACATGCATACATAGTTTGTACGAATAGTTATTAAAACGCATATGGGTTATTCCATATTTCAAAGTTAAAGAATTCAAAGTTATGCTATACAGGGTAGGCAAATTTGTGGTTAGAAAATAAACTGGCTGTCAAATGATGATATGACAAGAATTGAGCTGTAAATCTTTGATACTTGTTTAGTAAAAAATTGGGAAATTGTGACTATGGAACACAACACATTTGAACAAAGAATATTAACTGTGCAAATTTACTATCTGAAAAACTGAACAAAAACATCACATTTTTCAACGAAATCATCTTTAGAGATGAGGCTCATTTTCAGTTAGGCGGTTATGTAAATAAACAAAATTGTCGCATATAGGGCTCACAAAATCCACAGACTTTGAAAAACAATTACATCCAAAGAAAGTGACCGCATGGTGCGGTTTGGGGGTAGGCAGCATCATCGAAAATGAGCAAGGATCGCATAATTTTTCGATGTGGCGATGTCAATTGAACGCCTGGTTCTTGTGATTTAGCGCCACTGTGGCCATTTAAAAGACTGGGTTTATGTAAACAAACCACAAACAACTGACACTCGGAAAGTTGAAATTCAAATTCGCTGCATTGATGAGATAAGCGAAGCTTTGTTGCAAAATGTGGTTGAAAATATTGTAAAAAGAGAGGATGTCTGCCGACTTGTTAGAGGTGGACATGTGCCCAACATCATATTCCCATATTTCTATTTTATATTGATATGAATAAAACTGAATTTGTCAAAAAATGTATTTTTAAGCCGATTTACTTCCTAACTGCTAATTTTTCCACTCTTTACAAATAATAAATTTTCGCTCGAGAGCGGAAGAGGCTGCTCAAAGATCTGATGAAGTCAGATTTCAAAAAATTTTGTTGTCGAGGATCTTTGAAAGCAAAAGATGTTAGACCAAGTTTGAAATTTATCGAATTTATCGAAAAATCACTGGATGAAAGGAGTAGCTTAAAGACTTGGAACTCACAGAATAGATATTAAAAGTATTGCGCAAGTCCTCCTAGTCAACCTTTAAGACACTAATCTCCTACCAATTGTTGATAAATTTCGGTTTTCAAGCGTCGGATATAGTTTTTCAACATAATAGTTACCTGAAGCCACCGCCAAACCTATACAAAAATAGAACCGCCACTGTCACTCGGTTTTTACCTAGGCTTGGGCCTTTCTCTTCAGAACTCCCTATTTCGTATATACCACGAATAATATGCGTAAATGAAATTTTTAGTGGGGCACTATATGACAGGCTGAAGTCTACACAAAGAAACTCGATGTTGACAAAATTATCGGCAGTGAAAAAGCAACAAAACCGTAACGTTTATAAAGTAGAACACAAGAGCTTGAGACCGGGCTTAAAAGCAGAATATTAACAAACTAAAAGACATACGACTTCAAAGCCAGGTTTTAGATGGAATTAAAATTGATTTATTTATAAAATCTGATCTTTTTGGCCTAGAACTCGATTATAACAGAAAAGGTGTATTGCGTCATCCAAGTAATACTAGGCTTACTACCATTAATTTAGGTGTCTAGAAAACACTCTTGATATTGAGCAATTGGCTTTGAATTTTCGCATAGTTCTGAGGTTCTTAAATATGGCAGACCAGACATAAAACTCCTAACGGGATTTTTTACGGATCATTGTCGACTAAGAGTGCATCTAAAGAGAATGGCGATCACGCATGTGGATGTTAGATGTTGGCAGACTGTTCGCACGGTGATTTTAATAAAAACTATTTTCAGTTAAAAAATTTCCCGAAAAGTGAGCATACTTTTGATATCTGTTACTAACGTCTACTATTGGCAAGTTTAGTGCTTGTAGGACAAAGAAAATAAAAAGAAATTATACTCGTATGCATTACGCATAGGGATCATATTGGCTTTACAAAAAGCATCCATTACTTCGTTTCAGTTTGAATAATGAAGTTGATTTTCAAGTTAAGTAGATGATTAATCCACTGTAGCTCGCCTCCATATGATTGTCTGTAGTGGTGAAGATCCTTCGCCTGTTATTTGTCATCATCGCCAGAGGTAATTTGGAAGGTAAGGGGGCTTCTTTAGATGTGTTTGTCTGGAGGGAATTTGAAATCTTTTTATTAGGCACTCGAACCGCAATTAAATTCTTCTTGTCATGTCCTTTGCTGGGCTGCGAATCTGGGCCGGTTGTGTTGTATGCCTATGCTCTAACTACTACACCACGCCACTCCTTATTACGCTTAAAGAAGACCATATTGAGGATAAAAAAGAGTTTTAGCGAAGAAAAAGTAATTTCTTAACACTAAACTCTAGTGCAGACTTAGTCGATCATAACCACCTAACGCACTTCCATTCTGCGATCGTTCAATAGTAGATTTTATCGTTTTATGCTGGTGTGATAACCTTAGTCAGCCAGTTTTCAATTTTTGAATATAAAAATTTTCAGTCTCCAAGGTATTTATCAAGTCATTCTCTAGTAATGGGTTTCTTATTTTCAAAATTCTCCTATTTCTCATTTTCGCTAAAATTAAACCGAAAATGTATTTTTTGAAATGCTGTCAAAAACAACCTAAACAAAGCTTGACAATAGAACAGTAATAACATTTAACGAAAGGAGTGTTGGATTGCAAGCTACTATTATTTAATAGAGTACCCCTTTCCCCATTTGAATTTAATAAGTTTTTTTTAATATATCACACACCTAAATTTATATCTATTTTAACTCACTTAACTTGCCCCAAACTTATGAAAAAAAACTCTACCCGAAACCATTCTCCTTTTTTCTACAACTTTATTTATTTCACATCTTTTTCACTTGCTACTGTCACCACTCTCTTAACTAAAAACATATATTTTTTGGCTAATTTTTTAGATAATAAATTTTAGAGGAGATAGTAAAGTTGCTACATCTGCACTGCTGCTACTTCCAGCAAAACAGTACTTTTTGTACAAATTATTGTTTAAAGATACAAAAGCTTATACGAAATGTTATTGTTGTACGACTACAATAAATGTTTAGCGTTTACATTTTTATCTCCGTTTTTCTTTTTTTTTTTTTTTGCCACCAAATTTATACGCACAGATACGTTTTGTTTAAATGCAGTTGCCACTTTAAATCTGTTTGCGCTCTACACAATCTTTCTGACAACATACGTACTACGACTAATACTAGTTGAGTGCCAAATTTCCCCCGGTGTCCGCTCTGTTAAGTATTAAAATATTGTCGTTAAACTCCATTACCTTCAAAATCAAAAACAAGTAATTTGAAGGGGTATTCTCTTAGTAATGCAATATGTGTGGAGTATTAAAGAAACTATTATACTTTAGTTGTTTCAGTTTCAAGTGCATAGCCTTAATAAATGATGTACAAGCTGTACTGTAGTTGTATGCAACATTGTATTGTTTAGTATTGTATTCGTATTTATTTGTTATTGTTGCAGTTGGCATCTCTTTTTTAATTGTAACTTGTATTTATTTCAAGTTGCATAAACTTGTTTATTTAATTGCAGTTTTCGTTGGCCCATGTACACCAAAAAGTATAATTCATTCATATTTTTGTTGGTTGAAAAAATAAAATTAAATTAAATTAACTTGTTATTTTATCTACTATACTGTTTTTTTTTTTGTATTTGTTAAAAGTAGTTTTATTTATAGCTCACACTTTATTATGCTCTTGAGGATAAATTTATTAAAAAGAAATTTTTTACTATAACGCCCTATGGTATTTGTTGGAGATGTTAAAAGTTCATTTTAAAGAGTAAATTTTAAGCAATTTTTTTGAAAAAGACAGCTGTTTAATGCCGGTGCATTTGAAGCTGATTTTATATAAATTGAATTCCTTGAATTGATATATATTATTGAATCCTGTTCAAAAACTTAAATTCTTAAAATATAACTCTTTATGGAAATATCCGTTCCTCTATTCATTACAATTAACCCATTGATGTGCATAATATGTTCTTTTCTCTAAGACCCAACTAACTGAGCAATTGGAATTGAACCATATTGTTTTTTCATTGCGTAGAAAACCACATTCTAAACTTCTCTTTGAGCCAATCAACTTGAAAATATATGGAAAGACCCATTTGCTTTTCGTTTTATCTTCTTCAAGTTAATCGACGTGAATTATAGTTAGTACTTTGAATAAAACTGTGACTACGTCCTTGTTGACTGGCAGACCCAGCTATGGCTTTCTTGGTGCATATTTTCTAGAAGGTATCTATTGTTTTAAATGATATTTGGTCATTTGATGTATCGTTTGCGTCACACGGTTGAGCTAATGGTAGATTGTGAGCAGTCATGACACTCATCAGGTTAAAACATTTTTATGTTTAATTATTCAAGCAAATTTTGTTGAACTGACTAGATTATCATTATTATTCTGAACAGGACACTGCGTCCAATGGGATCTATTATGTGTTTTCCGTTCTACAGCTTGTACCTGTAAAAACCCTAATAGTGAATGTGACTCCAAATGAGATCCAATGTTTTCATATGTATTTCTGTCTG
The DNA here is from genome assembly GCA_023159175.1 of Wohlfahrtia magnifica. NCBI lineage: Eukaryota > Metazoa > Arthropoda > Insecta > Diptera > Sarcophagidae > Wohlfahrtia > Wohlfahrtia magnifica. The sequence continues at coordinate 1,285,995 of JAKWBJ010000490.1, read as the reverse complement.
AACCTCTCAAGAACCTCACATTCACAAAATTCACTTGGTTAAAATGCCTACAGTCTGGTGCTATAAAGTATTTAAAATGTCTCGCATTCGTCATTTCATTTGTAATTTGTGTAAATACAACAACAACATTTTTAAAAATAAGTTATATAGTATTGTTAAGTTTTATTCTCTTTAAAATGTTTGAAATTGCGTAGAATAAAATAAATGATAGGGTCTTTATTTCCAATTTAATGTCCAACTTATTTAACTTCTGCTTACACATTTCGTAACTTACTCTTCAGTTAACAGTAAGCTTTGAATTACATATCCGCCTTGTGGGGGTAGGCATGGTGTAATGGTTAGAGCGCACGCATAACAAAGCATGAGAGCCAGGATCGAGTCGCAGCAGAGGACATAAAGAAGAAATTTTTTTGCGGATTGGAGTGTTTAATAAAGAGACTTCATCTTCCCTTCCAGACTACTGCATCTAAAAACTAAAGAAGCTATCTGACCTCCAGTTTAGCTCTTGCGATAATGAAAAACATCCGACAAATAATCAGGAAAAAAACGCTACCTACTGGCAAAAAATAAAAATGCTTAAGTAAAGATCATCACCAATTAGCAAGGATATTTACCACTACACAATTATATAGAGAGGAGGCTACAGTGGATTAATCATCTACTTAGCTTGTGAAGAATAACCTGTGGGTTTGCCTTTATACAAGCTCGAAGGGGGTGCATGCGAAAAGCCAACTTTATAAATAAAAGTTCGTTACTGTATTTGCTTGATGAGTGGCTAACAGAGAAAAGATATTAAAGGGTTACTGTTGATCTTTCTTTTGGTAAGTATTTAGAGATATTTACCTTGAGATTGCGGATCAAGTTGTCAATAAAAAAAGGTAAGTATTTCAGTTCTCGTTATAATTCTTTATTAGCTTTAAGGTAAGTTGTAGTGTATTTTGTAGATAATGTATTTTAATATTTCTAATTTTAGTGTAGTATAGATTTAAGTATGTATGTAGACTAGAGTAGATTTGAGTTTATTTATGTAGAAGTAGTTGTAAATTTTAATGTTAAGTTTAAGAGTAGATTAGTTTTTAATGTATACTTTTTATATATGTATGCCCATATTAATTTATATTTTCAATAAGTGATAAGATCTCGTTATCCTTCTTATATGTATGTGTTTTCCTTCGGTTTATTGTTGAAAGATGAGTACTTGTTCTTGAAATAAACCATAAAAATGTTACGCGGCTTAGTTGAAAACAACAACTCCTGAAACGTAATATAATGGAATTGGAGTCTAATCTACACTACAGCATGGCCCACGTAAATAGTAATAATTTAAATATAAAACAACGGATGCTTTGAGGAAAGCCAATATGCTCCCTAGAGGAGTGACGGAAAAAATCCGACTTTTAGTGGTATTGGCAGCACGGTTCAAACGAATACAGCCTTGGCATTGACACAAACCAATAGAATAATTTCCATAATAAAGGTTATAGCTTTAAATATTGGTGTATCCTTTTAGGTGCTTTCATTATCGCAATAGTATAAACAAATTTGAGAAATATTTTACTCTCTCATCCAAGTTTGCCGATTACAACTAACTGCTCTAGTACAGAATATTCATATTTCTTTGATTTTCATTTTTAAAATTCAAATATTCTTAACGCAAGTGGACAAAGTTTTTCGCATAAAAAATAATTGCGCATTTGCAGATAAAACGGCATGAATATCATTTTATGTTTGGGTTCTCTTTTTTCGCATATAAACGCATAAACACCGAAAAGAAAAAAATTAAAAATTCACAGAAAAACGGCAAGAGTGCAAAATGGTAAAATGGTAAAGAACGGGGAACGAGAAAGTGCATAAATATACACATAAAATGTTAAAAATTAATGCATCTCGTATTCATAGTCTACACTAAGCCAAACTAAAAACTCTAAAGTCTAACTTATGCTCAGTTTTGTTTCTTTTTCCTTTACTTTTTTTTTCGCTCCTCAGTAACGCATTAAAAAAAAGGATGTTTTCCATTTGCCAGCCAGTCTTAGCAGAAGTACTAAAAATAAACTGTTTCCCTTATTGGTTGGTAGAGTAGCATCGTAATACGGAAGTTTTTTGTAGTCCTTCTTTTCAGATTCAAAGCCATTTTGTAGAACTGTATGTGGTGGGTGTCTGAGTTACATATTTTTGTTTATTTTTTCCTCTATTTTTATCACAAACTTAACTGCTAAAAGCCATTTTAAACGTTAAAAAAGGTAGGTGAGTAAAAAGCACAAAAAGCGGTAGACGGTAGTAGTTGATGGTTTTTATGTAAAAGGTATTGGAAAATAGGAACGATGGTTAAGAAAAAAATTATGTACCTTAGGCCATAAAAGTCCTTCAAAAAACAATCACTAACAGATGGAATATTAACCCTAACCATACACACAGCGACTCCTAACAGGGGTACTCGAATACCCGTGCGTGTTTGCAGCGGATATTGTAGTTCTAAAGGCGATAATTTACATTTTTGATTTCTATGGAAAAACTTGATGAATTTATTAGAATTTCACTGGCCATGAGTATAAATTATACCAGCGATTATGCTCCTTCAGATCTTTGGGGAACTTACAGTTCATTACATCGTCAATTCGCTATTGATCAACATCGCTATTGATTCTAGCAAATATTTTAAAACGCGTAATACGTTCTGATAATGCTTGTTCAAGATCAACACCTAAGCAAACAAAAAATGTCGATTTAATCTCGGATATTTGAAACATGTCGATAAGAATCTACAAGCTATTATCCAGATTAAAATTTGACAATGAAAGAACATTCATTTCCTTTTAGAGGTCGAACCAGTTTTACTGAATATTTTATTTACTATTGTGTAATACAGACAATAGCTATCCTTTGGATGGAATCAAACCGGTGGTAAGTGACAGGAATATGTAAAAAATCTTGTTTTAGCTCTGGTTGATTTTTACGGGCAATATGAATAAGTATGATAACAGATAATTTATTTATGTCACTACCTCTGGTTAGTCGGCTTTAGGATAAGTATGATCACTACCATCTTTCTAACCAGGCACTGTTACAGGACACTGCGACCCATAAAATCTTTTGTGTCCCTTCCGATCTATTGTTTGTTCAGCAGATCTGCTGAATTCCTAATGAACACCGGCAGATCTGAAACCATAATGCTGGATATATCTCCCAATTAGACCTTATGTCTCCGTAAACATTTTCATCTAAACGTATCGAGAACCCCACATTCACTGGTGCCTGTGAAACCCATTCTACAAGCAGCAGTAGACCAATAAAGGGTCAAATTAGGTATATCGTCGGTTTTCTTCGGCAAAGAAGGCATATATTCTAAATAGCTACAGCCAAACGCAATGGATGATATAAGTACACCACGATGTGGTTTCAACATAGAACTTTTTTATCTGTTGTGACCAGGAAGATAAAAAATGAATAATCTCTATAAACAATGCATTATACTCTACCGGAGCCAGTATTTCCATTTCTGAAAGAAGGAGATAAACGACTTCTAGAATAAAACGAAAGGCAGAGTAGATGTTATGAATCAGTTGAAGTTCAAATACAGTACTAAACGCAAAACAAAATAGATAGCCGTTCGCATTAGCGTGGCTGCATTGAGCTCATATTGTATATGTATATTCTAACCTCATCTCAAGAGTAAAACAAAAATTGAAGCTCCTGATGAGGATTTTTGAAATAACTAGGCATGGAGTTGGTAACTAAAAAATTAACGAAAGAAGCCAATCATTATGGAATAACATGATATGCTGTTATCCTGCCAGCTCTAGAGCTTATGACAAATAAAATCAGCATTAAAGAAGTTTACTAGAATGACACAGTTAAATCAGATACTTCTAAGCGGGATAAAACTGGTCAGTAAAGGGTCCTTGCTACCCTTTCAGGGCTGTTGATACGAAAGCTAATCACAAAACACTAAAATTTTGCGATGCTTATAAATAGCCAGGATACAACACTCATATTAAAATAATTGGTTCTCTAAAATATACTCTTTTTTACTTTCTTCAATACAAAATATCATGATATATGCGGGTACCCGGGTATTCTTATCAGAGAGTAAGAACTATTTGACTTCAGGTGGCTGTACAGCCAACACAAATAAAAGAATGCAAAAACCCCAAATAATTATGTATTTAGTTGAAGGAACTTGTGAAATCCCAAAAATGTATTTTGTTTTGTTTAATAAAAAAATTGACTTTGAAAATCGTTCAGGCGACCGTGGTACTCGCGTCAGAAGCGTTATGGTTAACATAAAAAATTTAATTGCTAGTTGCAAACCATGCCTTAGCCAAACACTTAACCAACGACCCTCTTAACTATGAAAACTAAGTACTACCAAACCAAATAGGCAAAGAAAATAGTGAATATTAACAAGAAAATACACAACAAACTTAAAATATAAATGAATAAGAAATAAGAAAAAGGAACAACAATTTTAAAAGAAAATCTTGAAATTGCAACAGCAAATTATTGTTGCAGTAGTCAAAAAAGCAAATGTTGTATGTACGACTTGACAAATATTTACGAAACGTGTTTGCCACTTAAAACACTGGATGGCAATGTTATTGCTGCATAATAATATTTGCATTAAAAGGACTGAAAACTCTAATACAGACATACACTTGCTCTCACTTATTTCTACAATATTAGTATTTAACCGGGCCAAAATGCATTTGAATGCTGGTTAAAATTTGTATATTTATGGTCGTATGTTGTATTATTAAAGAAGCAACAACTCAGTGTTTGGCAATAAAACTCTGCTGTATGCTGCAAAATGTTTTTTTTTTAATTATTTTTTTCTTATGCACAAAGTTTTACAAGTTTTTTTTTTTTAATTTCTATTGACAAAGTGATTTCGTGAATGTCTGGCAAAGAAATTCAACATGAAAATTAGGAGCAAAAAATAGAAGAAATGAATTAACTTGTGTCTATCTGTACTACAAAAGAATTTCAAAAAATATAAGAAATTAAAATTTCTAGCGAATCGATACTTATGCCATGCTTGTACAACAATGTTTGTTATTTATAATTTATCTCTCAATTACGAGTCGAATTACATAATCTTCCAGTTCAGTTTAAATTACATTGTGAATTACCAGAAAATCCATGACATTCCGATTTTTTATCGGGTTGCTGTCTATGCTATTTTTTTTTAATTTAACACTAAGCCTAACAATACCACATATATACCTAAACCTACCTTAGCGGGACAAATGATTCGTTGCTGTAGTTAGGGCAGGTTACGCATATTTCTCGCTAAATCAGTTAATAAGAGAGGAGTTAGTACTGGAAAATATATTTTATGTATTTTTAAATAAAAGTAGTAAAGGCAAATGGCGAAATTACAGCGTTATTTACTAGAAATTCTGGCAAAAATTTAAAACGGGTCATTTGACCCAATCGTGGCAGCCTTAGCGTTAAATACTTCTGACCTTTTTTTCTTTGATAAAACACAATTTACTGACAAATAACAAAACAATGAAATAAAAATAACAAGAAAATGAAGAAGAATCATCAATATGAATAACAAAGATGCCATGCAAATGGGATAATCGTATAAGTAATTTAAAAAGCAAACTAAGAAATTCAGAGTCTCGTGTGAACATACTATTGACAAATTATGAATACAGACATAGGATTCATATAAAAGAATCTGTTTCTCCTTCACTAAATGGAGGAATTAAGAGTGTTTCCACTGACTGGCTATAACTTATTAAAATCAAAATAGGGAAAATGGCTTTGCTAAGCTTTCTTGTTGCTGGACTGGACATGTTATAAAGATTGATGTGACTTCGTCAATAAAAACTAGCTGGATTTCGAAACGAAAAGTTATTTATTGATCATATTACTTAGCTTCGCATAGTCTTAGAGCAAGTTAACGAAATGAAACTCGCTTCACTTGAGGTATTAAATCGACTAAAACATCAAAAGTCACAATATCCAGGCCTGGATTCCAACAAAATCGGTAGTTAAAACCATTGAAAGAAACGAAGAAAAAAAGGAATTTAAATCGACTGCGGGCTGTCTTTAAAGTGAAGAATAGCAAGTGAGTCCATGGCAGCGCACTGCACCATTGCTATACATTCTTGTATAGTGAAATCAAATTAAGGTGGGACATAAACAATGTTATGCAGGGCAAATTGGTAGACATATTAAGAACAGCTAGACATTATTGCAAGACTTAGAAATAGAATTGTAATACTTTTCATCCCAATAGGGAGTTCTAGGCTTTTATAGGTCACAGCTTTGTTGTTAGTTGATAGCGTTTTTCTAAAGAGTGGTCCAACCAAAATGGACGAAGTTAATTGTAAATAAGCCAAAAAGTTTTTAGAGACTTATCTTAATATTTTTTATTATTATAGAAGGATCTATGACAACTATGTGAGAAACAAAATATTGGCTAAATGCTCGCCACTGCTTCGATACCTCTATTTTCAATGACTGTAAGACATAATTGAGGTTCAAGGTTGTTAATCTGTCAAATTATCTCATCCTTTAGCTCTTGAATTATTTTTGGCTTATTGACGAGCACTTTTCTTTTAAATAATCCCAAAGAAAGAAGTCCAACGGTGTCAAATCACATGATCGTGGCGGCCAATTAACATCGCCATGACATGAGATTCTCGCGCATTGACATTGCATTAGCTGTGTGGCAAGTGGTGTACCATCCTGTTGGAACAACATATCGTCCAGGTCAATATCTTGGATTTCTGGCTACAAAACGTCCGTTATCCTCTAGCGATAACGAATACCATTCACGGTAACTGCTTTGCCGACCTCATTTTCGAAGAAGTACAGATGGCGCCACCAGCCCACTAACAATAACTCTTTGTAGATACATCGACTTCATCTCTAACCCCGATTTTCTTTGTAAAATCTCCATTTACGTCTGACTGTTTAACTAACCATTCGGCTTATTGACGATGCTTGAAATGGTCAGTAGACTTCAGCTCTTGAGTCAATTAAACCTTTTAAGCGTGTAAGTTCAAATCTTTATTTAAAATTCTCATCAGTGATATTCGTGCGATATTAAAATGTTGGGCACGACGACTAGTCGAGGTAGACGGCTCTTTTGTCACACTATCGCGAACAACAGCAATATTATTCGCAGTACGAACTGGGCAAGCATGCACAGGTGTTTCCACATTTCCCACAGATCCGGTTTGCTTAATCGATTAAGCTGACAAAAAAAAAAAAAATAATCACGAAGTGTACGAAATACAATTTGATTTGGACGCCTACTTTTGTAAAGAGCTTCAACAATCTTAACGCACTGCTCAGTTTGAATTTTTCAAACACTGAAACAAAAAAATGTCAAATTAAGTTGGACAAAAAACTTGACATTAAGGTGTGAGTTATAAGTGAAATCGTGCATTATGGTTGGACCACCCATTCATTGTCTGTCCTTTATTCAAACTGTTTTGCCTATTCACTGTGGATAGATATATCGTTCAACAATACGTTCAGACCATAAAATTGGGTGTTCTGTTCAGTCAACGTTCCGTGCGCTCCGCCATAATGTTCCAAGCAAGAGGACTATTCGCAGCTTCGTAGTCTGGCAGTTAAATTTAAGTGCACTGGTCTGCCGAATACATTGCCGTTGTCCCTGAAAGTGTGCAGGAAAATCAGAGGCAGTCTAGTTTGCTTCACTCACAAGAACTCGGCCTTGCACTGACAGCAACTTTCGGAATTTGGTGTCGTGATTTGGGCCTGCACCCACAAAAATTTAACTGAATCAGGAGCTGAAGGTAAACGGCAATAGATAGCAATATGTTCGCTAAAATGAACCTGTGGCAGTTGCAAACTAATCCCAATTCACATTAAAAAATCGTGTTTAGGAATGGTTATAATTTCTGAATGAGATAGCAAAATGTCAAAAAAGTTACTGTTTGGTGTGGATCTTTAGCTGGCGGCATCTTCGATTCTTATTTTTTTGAGAACTATTTTGGCTAGGCCGCGCCGATAAGTCTTTTACTCCACACAGCTTATGCAATATTGGGAATTCTGCACGAGAAATTTGGGGTCAATATCGTCTCACGTAGAGGTAATGTAAACTGGCCAACGAGACCATGCGATTTGACACAGTTAGACATCTTGGTGGGATCTTATTTAGTGGCCTATGCCATAAAGCCATAAACTACAGCAGTCTTTAAGGTCAACATAACTAATCAAATACAGGGTGTCCGCCGATAAGGTATACTACTTTGTTTGATTATAAATTTTGATTATCGGAAGGAGAATGGATTTTAAATTAATAAATATTTTATTTAATGTCGACAATTATCTATGGAATACAATATCAGATAAATGCCCGCTTCTGTTAGCCTCACAAATGCGGTATTTCATTAATTTCATCACGAATATTTTGTTGCTCCAGCATTTCTGGTTTGTTTTCTTTTTAGATATCCCCACAAAAAGAAGTCCGGAGCAGTAATTCCGTTGTAATCCTGGCTGTATGCGATGTGGCACAGTCTTGTTGAAACCACGTATTAGTGAAGCCCAAAGCATGCAGTTGTGGCGTTAAAAAGTTTTCAATCATATTACGATATCGCTCCCCATTGACAGTTACCGTTACGCGGTTTTCAGTTTCAAAGAAGTAAAGTCCAATGATTTCTCCTGACCAAATTGCACACCAGACTGTCACTTTTAATGGAAGCAAAGGTGACTGATGGATAATTTGAGGGTTTTCCATTGCCCAGAACCGAATATTCTGTTTATTCACATAACCATTCAAATGAAAATGTGCCTCGTCACTCATGATTTTTTCATGAAAATCGATGATTGGTTTTGATAAAATGTTTTAAAGATTAAAACACGTTCGTTTACTGAATATTTTCCATAAAAATTTTGCCACGTGGCTACTTCACGACTGCCAAATATGAACTGTTAAGGCTAATGGTTACCAAAATGGCGGCAAAACAAAGTAGTAGGCGGACACCCTCTATTTCAAATTCAGCCTGATTTATATACTATAGTCATGAGAAATTAGACATATTATATAAGCACCACCCAACGAAGCTACGGTGGATATTTGCACGATGTAGTATTCTTTATATGATCAGAATTTCAATTCTATCATATACACTTTTTTATGTAAAGATAGGAAGTTCTAAATAAAAGACCTTTTACATATGCGCTATAATTTACTTAAATGAGGTTAAAGTTGAATTTCTTGCACATATAAATACTTATGTTTTCTGTCTATATAGTTAATTTATAAAAAAAGTATATATATGTACATACATATATATGTATGTCTGTTGATGATATTGCTTTTGATTCTCATAAAACTGAACAATGAAACGAAACGGCAATGAAAACAACTAAATCTGTGACACACTGCTCGAATAAATGCCAATTTTTTATTTAAAAATTTATTTTCTTTTTCCTCTATTTTTATGTTTTTTTTATTTTTTATTTTATTGCTGCATCTTGTTGCCATTACAGATGAGTCATGATTTATTATTTGGCTCATTGCTGATTTGTCAATAAGTTACAGTTACAGTTGGTGGAATACCAATTTTTATTTTTTGTGGCAATTTCGTTATTGCAAATGCATAATAAATTATAAGTAATTAATAAAAAAAAAAATGAAAAAAGTAATTCAAATGCCATATTTGAATATCAATTTCGATTATTAAAAAATTATGCAAACTCAGTGCAATCTCATTCATAATTGTTGGGATTTAATTTGAGATTTCTATGATATTTGCTATGCACTTGAAGGGAAAAAATATTACTTCAAATGGGGAAATTTATTAAAGTGTACCGATTGATTTGTAAGGGATTCATAGTGGGATAAATTACATTAAATTATGAAATAAAACTTTGAATTAAAAAAAGAAAAAAAACAAAACAAATCAGTGGTTTTAATGAAATGCTTATTATATTTGAGGAGTAAACAGTAACATTTACCAGTATAGTTTTTAAATGATTTCTAGTAAATAACTACTACACAGATATTGTACATACATATGTACATAGAATATTCCGTCCTAAGTATATATTTTCGACCACTTTTTCATGTTCATGCTCACTATATTGGTTTCCTAGAATAACACATGACATTAAAGTACTTCTTCAATGATATTGGAGGACGAGAAACAGGATCGTTATCAATTAGAAAAAACAAAATTAATGACATTAATGACAAAACTAGCAGAATAGAAAGTACGTAACCTAATGCAACTGCCAATTTTATAGTATATTATAATAATTCCCGTAACATTCCATGAAGGAACATGGGGACTTCTCTAAGCCAATGGGCTGCTTTTTTAAGATGGTCTGGCCTGGTATTGAACCGACAACCTTCTGGTTGGTAGGCGGGTGTATTACCTACCATACCACAGCGGCCAATTTTATAGTAAACTAACTAAAACCCAGCGTACCCTATCTTAATTATTAGCTCAGTTACATATGTACCCCTTTTTCCAATTTTATCACCATTTCTACAGTTTCTTCCAAAAAGACACTAAAGAATTTGCTGTTTAGCTGTATACACTCAAAATACAGTCTAATAAACACACCTTAAATTTTTATATAGCACTAGCTGAAACCCGGCGTGCTTCGCTACCCTAATATTAATTATTATCTTAACCACTATCTTGGTTATCATTTTTACGCTTTTTCGTCACTGTATTCCTTTTCGGTTAATAACCAAATATTTAAGATAGTCAATAGATCTTTCCAGAATGACACTGTAGCTACTGTAGTTCAACTGTGTACACACACTACTTTTTCTATCTAAAACCGACATGCTTCTCTACTCCCTTGTAACTAAAGTTAATTACATTTTTTTAATTTTTTCCACCTTTTGTCCGGTTCCGGTCAAAATCCAAACATTTGATACCACCTATAGTTTATTCCAGAAAAACACTGTATAGTTTGTCGTTTAGCTGTTTACAGTCATCAAGCAAACAGACATTAATTTTTGTACAAGATTCACATATAAAAAGATTTTAGCCAGTGTGCGTTCTGGAATACCCGCTTTTTAGTTATTTGGGTAGATATTGCTGTTTTGATCATATCCGTTTTCCACGTATACAAAATTCAATATTTTTTATGAATGGAAGGCGCACACTCACGTTCACGACTTTGTTTAAGCATTATTTAGAAACCTCTACCATTATCGTTCTTAAGATATACAGAAATCAAAATGTATTTGCATGAAAGTTACCACGAACCACTTGTTTGATTTCGCCCACTCTTTGGCTGATGATATGTATTGAAAATGAAGTAATATGGATCAGATACTGAAACTTTAGCTTTCACCGTTTTCAACATATAAATAAATCAATATTTAGTTTTTATGGGAGGTACCACGCCTTCTTTTCCAAATCCGCACAGTTTTTGACTGATGATTTGTATTGACTTTAAAATTCTTCAAACCAATTTCAGAAGCATATGATTTAACCGTTCTTCAAATATTGTTAATTTTTACCTTTAAGAAACGTTTATTTATGAGTCCGTAGATTACAATTAAAATAAAATAAACCTTCTATTTGGTTTTTAATTCGTAATTCTTTATTTTATACAGTTTTGTCTTCCACTGCTCGTAATCTTTTTACGAGCAATAAAAATTTCTATACTTAATTACTCTTATGTTTACAATTTTGTCAACAACAATTACGCGACAAATCTTTCTATATAAATATCTTCCAACTCGATGTTACAACATAAGCTCGATCACAACCTCTGCACATTAAACACCCTTTACACTGAGTTCGCTGAATTTACACCAAATATACTCTTTTAACGCTGAGTTTACTATCAGTGTTGCCGTTTGCTTGTTTCTAATTAAAAGTTCTTTTTTTCCTTGATATGTACACGTGGATTTTTCTTCCATTTTGGTTATTTTTTCTTGAAGTAAAAATTAAGATAATGATTTCGTTTAACTTTTATTACTCAGGCTCTTATTGAGTGTATAATTTAAAACCGGGATTTTCAGAAAATTTTGGCTTTTGCTGTGGCAATGCTTTGATCTTTCCCATATTTCTGGCAACATATCGGTTTCGTGCAAAAAGAAGCTAAGGGCTATCTATATAAGACAGCTGACTATTTTCTGAATAGTTTTAACTGGTCTAGCAACATCTGTCTGAGAGTTTTCATAGTGGAAAAAACAGGATCAAAATTTTGGGCTTAAACTTCTAGTTGTCTAGTTGTCATAATGAACAGCAACAATTTTTGTTAAGACTTTTCAGGATTACGACGTAATATTTTGATTTTAGAGTTATAATTTCTGAAACCCATAAATTATCGCTCGATCATTGAGATTGATAGAATATATTCAGGATAAGCTTCGGTAAACGGTCGAATAGTCATTCTGTGGCTAATTAGAACACATAACATATATTTACTCTCCAAAATGCCATTGTTGTGCGGATCTTGCATTCTGAAGTCACACACCTGTCGTTTCCAATTTTTGCAATTTTTCGTATCGTTTACACGAAGAGATTGTGTAAAATATTAGTTCTTCATAAATAGTCACACTTGTATCATTACCTCTTGATTAAAATTTTAATTTAAAAATTTCTTGTGAATTGTGCCGCCTGGGGATGCAGTAATCAAGTCTATAAGTCTTACACTTTTTAGTATTAAATTTTGTTAAAATTTTTTGCGATTTATTAATGTATCTATTAGTGAGAGCCCTTAAGCCTAAATTATGCACAAATAAATTTTCAGACCTTATTGTAACCAATCATTTGCTACTGTGCGAAGTTTGTTAACACATATTTAAAAAGTTCAGAACGAATAAGACTTGTTCCAAATTGTATGATTAGCTGAATATACTGCTATAAGATGCACATATATCGTAATGTTTTTGTACTAAAACTGGGACTTAACGTTATTTACATGCATACATACAAAGGCACATTCATTTTTATAAATAAGATAAGGAAGAAAAATTGTATTCTCATTTTTTTTCAAAACTTTTGTAATGTGATTAGATAACGTTAAACTTCGGGGGCCTCCATAATTCTAAATATTAATAAAGGGTCTGCCAAATGAGCTTTTTTTTGAAAATGCTATAAAAAAAACTACTGAATATTTTCTCAATTTTTTTTTTTTTATTTGAAAGTACAATCCTTCCGATTAATAATGGAAAATAATTTCATTCAAATGGCTGCCTCGGCTGGCCATACAGTAGCCTACACGATCGGTCCAATTTTTAAGCACATTATCGATTGTGTGCAGCTGTATTTAACCAATGGCTTCATGAATATTGTCCTTTAAATCGTCAATTGCTTCTGGCTTGTTGGCGTAACACTTATCTTTGACGGCACCCCACAAATAATAGTCCAACAGTGTTAAATCGCAGCTCCGAGGTGGCCAAACGACATATGCTCTGCGGCTGATAATCCGATCTTCAAAAACAGGGCGCAAATCATCGAGTGTAGCTTCGGCTGTATGGCACGTAGCGCCGTCCTGTTGTATTTGAATTTTCAAATGTTGCTAATATCCTCCTCTTTAATTTTTGTGAACAAAAATTCGTTCAACATGGCCCGATAACGATAGTCATTGACTGTAACGGCCACTCCTTGCTCATTTTCGAAGAAAAATGGACCAATTATGCTTTGGACCAAAATCCGCACCAAACAGTGACTCGTCTTGGGTGTATCGGCTTTTCAATGTATGCGTGCGGGTTTTCTGTGCCTCAAATGCGACAATTTTGCTTGTTTATATACTCGCCAAGATCAAAATGAGATTCATCGTAAAAGATGATTTTTGATTCTGCAACATTACCATGATTTTCAAAGTAATGTCGCAATATTTCCCAGCGTTGTTCAAGCGTATATATAACCATATTCGTTCAGAGGAAAGATAAAACTAATTATCTGTCAAATCAGATATGAGCTAAGTGTTACCATTCACGAAATAAGCACTAGTTAAAAAAAACCCTAGATGCCGGACCCTATACTATATATAATATTTTATTCCTTCGAACGCTTTTTCAATGAAGACAAGCTACAGAGATTATAACTTAACTTGCTCTAATATTATGCGCATAGTAGGCATATGTACGATTTTCTGTTGCGGAGTCCAGCTTGTTGTTATCGAAGAGTCTCATTAATCTTTATTTCTATTCAATTGTGCAAAAAATTTTTCGAGCATAACATTTAGTCATTGTTTCGTTCCAATTATTGCAGCTCTTCGTCATTCTGACAATAGTACCTTGTAACCATTCGGTAGGACAGTAAAGTATTTGGGCAGTATATTAGTTTATGTGTTCAGGATGTGTATTATCAATACCAGCAGCTTTGGAAGAAGTTTCATATTTTTATTGCCTGTTTTAAATTCATAGAAGCTTCTATATTCAGAGCTAATATGTAAGTTTAAGACCATATGCTCAGTGTATTTAAGCACATTAGCTAATAGGAATCGACCTCAAATTTAGATGAATGAAGATTTTCTTATAAATCACTATTTAACAATTAAAATAAAATCAAATACATTTAAAATGCAGAAAATGCATTCATTCAGAGAAGTTCACTTAAGATTATGGCGACGACTTTGAACGAATAGACGTAGACATCATTCGTGTACAACAAAAAAACAAGTGCAAAATTAAAAGTACCAACCAGTGCACTATAGCATGAATCATCACATCATTTGTTTCTGTTGTCTAATGCCGTATTAACATTAGTTTTGATATTCTTCTGTTTAAGATTTACTACGATATGCGGACTGCATGGCAATGTTTAATTTTTATTGTGTTGTCTGTCTACTCGCTGTTTATTTTTGTAAGTGCAAAAGGGCGGGGGGTGTAGTCCTTGTGGCATCATGATCGTCGGCATCATCATCATCTTCATGCAAAATCCACATCTATTTGAATTATAAATAAAAATAAATACTCACAATCTGCATAACGGCATTAGTATGGTACTATATTTTAGAAATGGTAAAGAACAAAATTATGTGGGTATTGGGATTAAAAAGAAATTAATCTCAGTCAGGCAAGAAACAGACCAATCGCTCAAAAAAAAGTGGCTTGTAGACATCCTGAGTGTGAGAATAATACAATAATATGATCTGCTATGCGATGCAGTGCAAAATCATTCTTCGGAAGTTGATCAATCTTGTTAAGATTTTGAATGACATTGCCTCATGCAGAACGAGATTAAAGGCAAATGTCGGTAAAAAAAGCTGATGTCCATCAACGCTCCTTCCCTAAAAATTACTATCAGTGGAATGGTGAACACTAAGATAGTCAGTTCCATTGTATAACTTAGCAGGATAATGCAATAAAACAAAAAGGGTTTTAAATTTTGCCAAATTTATTTTGTTGTTGTGAAGTACAATTGTTCCGGTTAGAAATGAAATATTATTTCATTCGTATGGCTGCCGCGGCTGGCCCCACAGTACCCCATTCGATCGGACCAATTTTCGATAACATTTTGGAATGTATGCGGTCGTATCTCGGCAATGGCATCAATAATGTTTGCCTTCAAATACTCAACTGTTTTTGGCTTGTCGGCATAACACTTGTCTTCAACGGCGCCACACAGAAAATAGTCCAAACAGTGTTAAATTGCAGCTTCTTGGCGGCCAACTGACATTATCATTTCGGTTAATTAAACGGCCATCAAACGTTTGACGCAATAAATTGATTGTGGCATGAGATGTGTCGCAAGTTTCACCATCCTGTTGAAACCAAACATCGATCACATCAATGCCGTCAAGAGCGGACGCAAATAAATCGGTTATCATGGTTGCCGTAACAGTTGCGAAATATGAAATATGGGCCTCCGCTCCACAAGCTACACCAAGCAGTTACTTGTAATGTGTGCACTGGCTTCTGTAAAACAACGTTGGGTTTTTAGGCCCCAAATACACCCACAACTTTGATGAAAATGAGCTTCATCCGAAAAGATGATTTTAAATGATGATAAATTTTCAATAAATCCCAACGTTGCTGAAGCGATCGATTCATTTCGTTCAACGAAGATAATAAATTTTGTGACAGAATAGAATGACAAAAGAATTTCCAGATTCGAAATAACCGCTAGTTCAAATTTAAGTCGATAGATGGCCCACTCGATAAATGTTGGTGGTAGAACCAAAGAATTTATGCTTTTGAAGCATTAGATATTATGCGGTACTCGCAGTTTATATCAAGACAGATGTAGCTGCGAATATTTAACTCGAACCTCGAGTCCATTACACTCTATCGCTAAGAGACATGGAAAATCGCATCGAGTGAACTAAAGACACTACAGGCCTTTATGAAAAGGTGCTAAAATCAAAAAAGCTAAAAGCGTAAATGGAAATGAATAGGCCATACCTTAAGAAAGACAAGAGATGAAAGTTTTAGACTTGCAAACACCTAGAGAAGATCAATGAAAGCAGAAGCATGAAGGGTGGGTCGAAGTTGGAATGAAATAAAGTATTTAGATGATAGACCTGAAAGAAATACCTTTGTTGTGGCGCTATGCATCTCACAATATTACAAAAGGTGTATATAATAATAATAAATAATATGATGTATCGGGTATAACTTTTGTGAATACCGAATTGAAGTGGGTCTTCGCTATCATATAGTCAATGTAAGGTTTATATACATTCACAAACCTAGCGTGTCCGTAATTACATAATCGTTAACAGTAACGGTTGTAACCTTGTATTGCTAGAAAATCTGAAGATAGTCAGTTTAAAATTGCGATTCATTCATTCTTTTATTTTAAATTCTGAAACTCTCTGTACCAACCTATTTACGCATAACTCAAGCAAGTAAAGTCTTGTGTGTGAATATTCAAGTGAATGTTTTATTTGCAGATTTAACCACCATGTTTTGGCTTTTTTACATTTAAATACTACAACTGGAGATTAAAAAAGAAAAACATCCTTTTGCAAACATACATACATACATTCGTACAAACATGATATTATAAAGATAACGACAAAATCTTCATTCTACGAGTATATGTTCACGAGAATGAGTATATCCTATATACATACATGCATACATATATTACGTACAAACATATATTTATATAAAGTGCCAGGCAGGTATAAACTACTGTTGGCAACTTTTAAATACACACTGGTACTCTTATTTATTTTATTTTTTTTTTTTTCTCATTGCATTTCATATAAATTTTCGTTATTTTTCAATTCAAAAAGTTCAACTTTTACCGCGAAAACATGTGCTTAGTGGGTATAAAAAGAGCAGGAAAAAAAACGGTTTTTTTTCTTCTGTTGCAATGAAAAAAAAAAAGAAAAATGATGCCGCGTGCTAAGGAGATTTATGAATGCACTTTGCGTTGTCCATACGACTATTTATATGAATGCTTTTAACCTAAAAAATCTACAAAAAACAAAAAAAAAAATACTATTACTGCATGCAAAAGTCTTGTAGTTTTTATTTTTATTTTTTTCTTAGTCACTTTAAAAAATTTACATTTTGTTGCCAAAAAAAAAAAAAGAAATAAAAATACAAAAAAACAACAAAATCTTTAGAATATAGAAAAATATACGAAAATAAATGGACGAAATAAAATGTTTTTATTTTGTGAATTAAATGTTTAAACTCCAATAATTAATAGTCAACTGACTGCAGTGGTTTTATTTGGAGATACTCTATAAAATAATTTACAATTAAAATTAAGTATAAATAAACAATTTGAATTATTTATTAGAAATCAGATACATATATAAAAACAAAATTTAATAAAAGTGTGTGGCACCTTTCATTCATACTAAATACGAAATTTGTTTTATGTGTAGAAGAACAATTAAAGCTTCGCTGTCTATACGCATCAGCCAAAAAGCGGGAGAGATTGGTTATATTGGTATTGAACGAAGCATACCGGGTAAAAGCTATCTATATACACTATATAAAAATTAACGCGTGCTTATTTCTGGACTGTATAAGCCTAAACATAGGCTTCTACGGTGGTTTTCTGGAAGGTACTATAGGCTAAATTAAATGCTTGGACTTAAACCGGCAGAGAATAAAATGGAGAAAAAAGGTAAAATATTATAATGAAGATAGTAAATAGTTAACCCATTACCGCCCACTGTCACGTATATGTAACGGTACTTGTTGCCGCCACTGTCTATCCGGTTTCTATAAATATTTTCTTTTAGTGTATTATTGCTATAAAATTATTTTCTTCAAATGGTAACCCTGTTTAATTCTCAAAATTGTATCAATTTTCCAATCGGTGACGCTTCTAGAAAAATTGGCAGTAAAAGTAAAAGTTATAAAAAGACAAAATTAAAGGACACTTTCACCAAAGCACTTGTATCTCCATCAACCAAGCCTGCTCGGAGTCCAAACTAAAAAAGAATTTCAACATCATCCATCTATTGGTACGAAGAACTTGGATAGCTTCGCCCGTTAACAATACTATTTTTTTGTTGTGAAGTATAATTCTTTCGGTTAGAAATGAAATATTATTTTATTCATATTTCTGCCACAGCTATCCTCACAGTATTCCATTCGATCGGACCAATTTTCGATAAATTTTTCGAGTGTATGGGGTCGTATCTCGGCAATGGTACCACGATGTTGGCCTTCAAATGGTCAATTGTCTCTAGTTTGTCGGAATGGCACTTGTCTTCAACAGCGCCCTACAGAAAATAGTCCAACGGTGTCAAATCGCAGTTTCTTGGCGGTCAATTGACATCACCTTTTCTGCTAGTTATATGGCCATCAAACGTTTGACTTAATAAATCCATTGAGGCATGAGGTGTGTGGCAAGTTGCACCATCCTGTTGAAAACAAACATCGTTCACATCAATATCATGAAAAGCGGGCACAAAAAAATCGATTATCATGGCGCGATAGGTATCAGTTGCGCCCTCCTCATTTTCAAAGAAATATGGGCCAATGATGCCTCCGCTCCCCAAGTCTTACCAAACAGTCACTCATAATGGATGCATTGGTTTTTGTAAGATCTCGTTAGGGTTTTCTTTTTTTTGTGTTTCATTTGGAAATAAATTTCCATTAAAACACAACGTTGCTCAAGCGTAAATCGTTTCATTTCGTTTAGTGGAGATAATATACTGAATTTTGTGACAGAATAGAATGACATAAATATTGCCAGATCCGAAATAATTGCTGATTGATATTTAAGCCCGTTATTGAAATATTGCAATATGTCTACATTAAGTAGGTAAGATATGTTTTTTTTATTATTTAATAGTTTAAATAAAATTTTTATGTTTATATCGATAGAGTAGAAATCTGTTTTCATTACTCATATTTTTAAAAATTTCTAAAATCAATTAATGGATATAAATAAAATATAAAAATAAAAAGTGTTACGTATTCCCCGTAGTTTTTGGCCTACTGAAGTTACATTAAAAATTTATTGTTTTTATATGTATATAAGAATTTGTTAGCATGTATGTTTCTTCAACATTAGAAGAAGCTATTCAGTCCATTGTTAAATGATAGAGATGACAATTTGCTCGAAAGTAGTCATTAAACAAGAACTTTACAATACACGGAAAGTGCCAATCACAAAAGTAGTAGGATTTTTCTGAGCTGATTTTCCCTATGCCACGTTCTATATTTAAGTGTAATCAAAACATGGCTGGCACAAATAAAATAGATCGAAATACAAACGCATATATAATTGTGGCAGGCGGGAGGAAATGGTAGATTTCGATCTCTACGGGGCTTATTGGTGCTTCTTAACAAAACGCTTGTGAACTTGCGTCTCAAAGCAAAATCTGCCATAAGTACTTTTTTGTCCTGCAATTGCTACTCGATATTGTAAGTCTTATGGAAGCGGAATAGCTAAAGATAGCAATGAGAATTCAAGCATATATAATGAACTTAATTATTTTATTGCAGACACTTGTTAGTAAGATATGGATTAAAAAACAATCTTTATAGAGGTCAGCCATGGGCCAGTGTTTTATACGAAACAATAATACAATTAATAGATTTTATATTTAACACAATTTCATATATATATATATATATACCGATTATTCGATTTTTTTCAAAAACCGGTTTTCGAATAACTAGCGCTTTAAAAAACCGGTTTTCGGTTAACCGGTTCTTTTATTTAAGTGAAGTTGTTCCTAATTTTTTAGGCGCAGAGCTGGACCACGTCGTTTTAAAAATAAGCAGAAGCTGGCGGAGAGCTTAAAATGAAAGTGGCAATCAGTACTAACAATAATTCTAACAAATATCATAAAAAACTATGCCAGAACTGTATGCGGAGGCCATAAAAAACAAAGTTTGTTACACAAAGTATTGAAAAATGTTTAACTTTCAAATAGCTACTCAAGGAGATAATTTCGTTTTTATTGTTGAGAATGAATTGAAGGTTTGTTATTATAGTTATAATTTATAACTTCACTAACTAATACCGTACGGAACCGGCGTTTGTGGATTTGTGAGCTATCAATAAGTCTAGATGATCATTCTTCATATATAAGAATCAATATTTATCTACAGAATATGAGAAAAGGTTATTTTGCTTAAGGGTGGATATCTTTTTCGATCTACCTTGGTTTTCACGTCTTTGTAAGACGTTCAAGGTTGTCATATATACAAAAATAATTAAATTTAAACGATGAGCATATTTTTAATACAAACGTATAAATATTATACTTATGTAAATTAACCGGTTATTCGTGTTAAATTAACCGGTTTATTCGGTATTCGAAAAATGAAGATTTTGAAAAAAACGTATTCGCCAAAACCAAAAAAACCGGTTAAAGCCGGTCGAATAATAACCGTCCGATCTTCCTAATATATATATATACACCTGTCAGGAAAAGTTTGCGTACAAATTTTTTATTTCATTCAGGACCCTGTATTTCCAAGAATTCGCAACAAGGCTTAAACTATTTGGTCTCGCATATGTCTTAGATCCCTGTAATATATTATAACCAAAATTTTTATTTGAAAAGAAGGTATTTACCTTGCTAAGCATCACAATTAAAAAAGTGCATTTATTTACTCAGATAAGGTCTGCGTACCCATAAAATATTAATCTATTAATCGTTGTTTTTTAATTCATAGCTATTAATTTGGTTACATTTGCAGTCAAATTAAGAAAATTAATTTCAATTTGTGCAATAAAATGGTTTTTTCGCATTGGGTTCAAAAAGAAAAGCATTTATACTGCCGAAAGAAAATTTTTTATTTTTCTCAGAAAGCAAGAAAAAACCTTCAAAGAAAAAGGCAAAGAAAATGCGTTCCTCTATGTAGAAAACCATCAATATTTACCAAAAAACTGAAGGCTTTGTATCAAAACCTCTTTCTGGCCGTACTTCAGAATTAATTTTTTAATATATCTCATCAAATCTGTGCAGCAAGATCCCAAAATAATAGCCTCAAAAATGGCTAAAAGCATTAATTTAAAATTAAACAGGAGTATATGTGATGATAATTTCAAAAATATCCTAAATCGAAACAGTTGCCATGCTCGTATAGAATGTAAGAAGAGCTTTATTTCATTAAAAGGAGTCAAGGAGAATGTTGTTCGGTAGAGAGCTGTTAAATAAACCATTAGAATTCTGGAAAAGGGTTATACTCTTGGATGAGAGTAAGTATTGAGTTTTTATAATAAAAAGTCTATAACTCTGGTTTATTCCATGCAAAAAAGATTGGCTGTGGTTCTCAAAAGAACAGATCATCCAACTAAACACTAATTTATTGTTAATGCTGTATAAATACCCAAAAATAAGATTTTAAGAAAGTACACAAACTTATGTACGCAGACTTTCTTTGCATATTTTTTAAGACAATCTTACATTTTTGTAAGTAATTTGTAAATAATAAATTTTATTTCATGGATTTTAATATTTATTAAAACTATGCAACAAGATTTCATAAAAAAATTAATTTTATATTCTTAAGAACTGTTGTTGTAATTTTTTTTTTTTTTTTTTTTTTTTATTATCTTGGACATAATGGTTTTGTATGCAGACTTTTTCTGGCTTGTATTCCCAATTTATTTTTCTTTATTAGAAAATTCAATTGAAAACGTAGCAATAGATTACTACAATTATTTTAGTACATAGAGGATAATTGAACTGGAATTGTACAGCAAATAGATTGCATTAAAATTAATCCTTTTTTATAGTTTTTCAAAACTTCAATTACATAATGGGTCCGCCATCTAACGTTTTTTTTTTTCAACTAGTGCTTATTTCGTGATTGGTAACACTTAGCTCATGTCTGATTTGACAGATAATTAGTTTTATCCTTCCGCTGAACGAATATGGTTGTGTATACGCTTCGCTAAGTGGGCCTGCGATCGACTTACAGAAGATGCCGATTTCGCCAAAAAAAATCATCTTTTCAGATGAAGCTCATTTTGATCTTGGCGGGTATGTAAACAAGTAAAATTGTCACATTTGGGGCACAGAAAACCCGCACGCATACATTGAAAAGCCGATACACCCAAGACGAGTCACTGTTTGCTGCGCATTTTTGTCCAGAGGCATAATTGGGCCATTTTTCTTCGAAACTGAGCAAAGAGTGGCGATTACAGTCAATGGCGATCGTTATCGGGCCATGTTGAACGAATTTTTGTTCACATTAAATAAATATATAAATACATCTTATTTTCTAATTGAGATGCAATAGTATATCTCTAAATTTTTTAAATTAGATTAAGTGTGTAGGTTAGGTTTCCATTAAGTTCCACGCTTAATGTTTTCCTGTAAATTTGTGTTAATTTTGACATCACTGCACTCCTCTATGGTAAACTGACATTGTGAGAGAGAGAAAGAGCATAGAAATTTTTTTTTTATAGATTTCAAAGCCGTCTATAGTAGTAGTAATTTTCGTACGTGAAGCTGCTCGTCTTTTGTTCACAAAAATTGAGGAGGAGGATATTAGCAACATTTGGTTTCAATAGGACGGCGCTGCGTGCCACACAGCCGAAGCTACATTCGATGTTTGGTGCCCTGTTTTTGAAGATCGCATTATCAGCCGCGGAGCTGATGTCGTTTAGCCACCTCGGAGCTGCGATTTGATACCATTGGACTATTATTTGTGGGGTGCCGTCAAAGATAAGTGTTGCGCCAACAAGCCAGAAACAATTGACGCTTCAAAGGACAATATTCGTGAAGCCATTGGTGAAATACAGCTGCACACAATCGATAATGTGCTTAAAAATTGGACAGATCGTGTAGGCTACTGCATGGCCAGCCGAGGCAGCCATTTGAATGAAATTATTTTCCATTATTAACCGGAAGGATTGTACTTTCAAATAAAAAAAAAATTTGAGAAAACATTCAATAGTTTTTTTAAAGCATTTAAAAAAAAAAAAAATTGTGTGGCGGACCCTTTATTTTAAATTTTTTTCTTTTATACAAATTTTTTTAAATGATTTTCTTAGGGTAGAAAGAAGTCCCTTATTTACAATTTTTTTTTTTTAATATTCCTTCCCTAACTTATAACCCTTGTAATACAATGCTTATTAAAAACTTAATCAAAATCATGTCATAACAATTTTATTTTTATTTTGCTTTTTTATATCAATATCTTTCTTTATATATTCAATTACTTTGTAAGAAAAAAATTTAATTTTATTTGTTGTAAGAGAAAAAAAAAGAAATAAATTGAATTCTATACATTTTAAAATTTCATTGAAAATATTAAAAATATTTTAAATTCTTTGTTATGCTCAAACCAATATTGACCAACTGAGATATTTTTAGTTAGAAAATACCATTCAACGTTCCTCTATGGAGTATGAGAAAAATATTAAGTTTATCGGAAAAAACTTTTTTGCTCCATATCAATACCTTAATAAAATTTCAAAATCACTCTTTTCTCCTTAACCCTGCTGTCAGGTAAAAAGATTTACGAGTCTTAGCTTAAACATCATTTCGGTGCATATTGTTTTTGGGCACAATAAATGCACTGAGACATTTTTTCCATTGAATTGTATTTCACCTAGTTTGCAGGCTTATTTTGAGTACAATTTCTATAATATTCTTAATCTAATTTAACATACTCTTATCACTTGTACTCTGTAACGCCGATATTTCAGTTGTGGGCCTATGGATGAAAATAGTGAATATGAAATCAATTCGACAAATTTTCTTAGAAAATAAAGAAGATGATGCATCAATCGGTGATGTCTGGAGTATAAAATGGAATGAAATTGAAAATGGAGTTTATCTCCATCACATCTGTACATCCATACATCCGCTGTCAATTCAATTTGCCGTTTCCAGATGCCATGATATATTGTATTCTATTTTGTTATTTTTCTCCCAACACTAGAAAAATAATAATTGAAAATTTATATACTTCTTCTTAGAGACACATTTTTCAAAAAGTGGAAAGATACAGAAACTTCTACTTAACGCTCAAATATTTCTATACTCATTTTTAAAGGTGTTTATAGTGAGAAATAATTTACTCGTTGCACGTTTTGGTTACCATAGTTCCCACAAAGTAATGTGCGAAAATAAGTCTATAGCGTCAAAGCAGAGACGAAACAATAATAAATCGCTCATTTTTTTACAAGTGTTGCGAAGATGTAATTTTTAATGAGAGGATGGTGCCATTTCGAAAATGCTGTACTCTTTGGCAATACATATTTCCCTTCAAAACTTCCAAAGTATGGCCTAAAATTTTTTACAGTTAGAAACTGTGTGGAAAGTCCACGCATACCTTAGAAAAGCAAAATATTAACATCCTGGGAAGAAAATTTAAGTAAAGCCGGTCGCTATAAAGCATAGGTCAATATACTACTTCAGATTCACTGTTTTCATCTTTTAAGCTAGAAAAAAAGCTTATTGAACGGAAGCTGGCATACATCGCTACAGTTTAAAAAAATAAAATATTTATTCCTTATACGAGGGGTTCGGGAACTAGCAACACTTATGTCAAAAGCTAAAATCTGGCAATACCATAATAAGGTTTGAAATTTTTTAAAATTAACGTACTCACGACTTTTTGATGTACAAGTGCTATTCATTTTGTTTAAAGTGAGTTAAGAAAATCAATTTGGCCAAAAAAAAAACGAAATCTCATGAGAAGGTTTTCGTTGGGTTAATTTTAAAAACTTTCGAAGTGGATTATCTTAACAAAAATGTGTCTCAAAAATCACAGTATATCGCTGGTATAGTAAATTCAATAGTGGTCATATTTCGGTCGCCGACGAATTCAGTGCAGGTCGTCCAAAATCGGTTGTTGTGCCACAAAACGTCGATGCAGTGCGTGAACTTTTATTAATGCAAGATCATCATGTGACATATTGTGAGATAGAGGCATCCTTGCACATTAGTTCCACTTCAATACATTCGATATTACATGTTTCTTCGCTTTAGCAAAGTCGGACGGTCAATTCTGAGTGGTACACGACCATTTGTTTGCCGGAAGTCTTCGGATATATTCGTAAAAACAACCGCCCAAAACGAATTATTCTTCATCGTGACAATGCGAGCTCTCACACATCTCTTTAAACATGTTAATTTTTGAGCAGTCAAAAAAACGAATTGATGTCCCATCCTCCGTACAGTACTGAATTGCCACCCAATGGCTTCTTGGCTTCGAAAAAAAAGTAAACTGTGTGGTCAACGATATACGAGCGCCGAAATGCAGTTGAAGCGTTTAAAAACCATGTTTTGGCGATGTCTCAAGAGAAATGAGAGAAATGGAAAAACAAATGCAAAAGTGTATTGATCATCAAGGAGAATATTTTGAAAAACAATGCAGTCATTTTCATTTAAAAATATTTGTTATTATTTGCTATTCCCGAAATATAAATAGTACCACTCGTACTACACATCAATGGTTCATACACATCAATATTTGCTTTCAAGGAAACTTATACTTTGGTTTCATTATGCAGCATCAGCGAACGGTGTATCAAAATATTCATCTCTTATTAAACAAGGGACATGCAGATATTGCAAATGCTAGTACTGTAGTAAGGGCACCATCTGCAGCAAACTTATATGTAAAATACAATGAACAATAATTTGTTCTTACTGAGGAAGCTTGAGTTCTGCACTTGTTCTGTAAACCTAATTCATAAAAATAAATTGATAAATATGAACGAATCAAAATTGTACTTCACCTAAGATTTGTAGCTTTTTATTTTGGCTTATTCCTTTACATCATGGAACACTAAAAATTTCGTAGAAGTAATGAAATACAGAAATAACTCTGAGCTTACGTTTTAAGTTGACAAAATTGAACAAAATGGAGCAAAACTAACAGCAGGGTTATATGCTACCAAAAATCACTTAATTGATTTCGCAAGTCACTGAGATAATCATCAACTACTTATGGTTTCAAGAGAATGGTGACATACACTGCACGAAAGCATTTAATAATAAATGTAAATGAGTAAAATAAGCAAGTATATTGACCTCAATAATCGCATGATTTGAAGTCTTCTGACAATTTTCTTCATACTGCCGTTATGCTTTCGAAACTACAACTCTTGAGCAATTGGAAGTCTGCATAGCACATACTATTAATGAAGTACCAGCAATAGTTATAGAAAAAGCGAATACATTTTAGTCTGTAGCGATTCTCTGTTTAACTGATAGGTAAAATATAAAGGCCATTGAATTAATTTTAATGCTGCCTTGTTTTTCAAATAACAACTGGAACGTTCTTACAAAAACACGCTTTGTTAAAAAAAAACTAATTGTTCAATTCCTTTCCCTTGACTATTTAGTTTCCGTGACTTATTAGCGTTTTATTATTAAATAAATATTTCATAACAAAAGTTTATCACCATAAGGTCTGCATTTTAATTAATTAGGTTCACATTACATGTCAATAATCGGATAATATTTATTATACAATCAAATCAAGATATTCTGTCAATTTATCATTTTACTAGAATTTGATTTGACAGTTGAAAACATTATTCAATCAAAGAGTCATTAATATTGAAGAATAAATTTCCACAAAATAATTATTGTTTGTGTCGTAAGTCAAGTCATGTATAGAATATATCACATCTTATACATACAATATATAAAAATGAATGTGTGTTTGTATGTATGATTATTTGTGGCTTAAAGACAGCTATACGGCTAAAGCAATTTTTTGATATTTATACAGAATCTCTCTTTGTCTGGAAAGAATTATAGGCTATAAAAATTTCAAAAATTCCAACTAGGCGGTGCCACGCCTATACGAAGTAAGTATTTATTTTTCTATATCTTCAAACTGGTAAGAGTAAATCTAAATTTCTTCCAAATAGCTTCGTAATTAATATAATCAGCAGAAAAAAGGTGAGCGTGTTACCTCCCATGCAATGTAAATATTGGTTTTTGTATATCTTTGGCACGGTTAAAGCTAAAATTTTTGAATTTGGTCTGATAGACTTTGTAATAGGCTTTTTATCCCGAAAAAAACCCTACTTCGTAGTCAATACAAATCATCAGTTAAAAAATGGACAAGTGGGCGTGGAGAACAACAACATTTGAATTGGAATTTGAAAAAGCGTAAAAAATAATAACTAAGATTGTATTTAAGATGCATGTCGGGTTTTAGCTAGTTTTTATATACCATACATACTAATAAAATAATTATTTAAATAAGATGTGGCAGACATACATATATACGTACATACTTTCACACGTACAATGAAATTTTTTATGAGCCATACATAATATTATAATAATATTTTTGAATATTAAGAATATTTATACCCTACACCAGCATAGGTGGAACAAGTATGTAATTGTATACCAGTACTAGAATTAAGAAATTATAATAATTATTTAGTATTTTTGAGGTTTACAAATTAATTTAAACGTGTTGATGGCTTGTTGTCTAGTGTAATAATTTTTTTAACACTTCAGTTTATCTTGGTCCCTATGTTTTTGCCGGCTAATTACGTAAACGTCTGTCTGTGAGGCTTCGTAATGACAACAAAAGTATTCCTTAACACCTTAATAATAACAGTCAAACATGTGTGTCTGTATAGCATTAACATTAGTGAACAAAATAATGGCACCAAGTACTTTGTTTTTGACCCCATGACACTTTTCATCTTTGTGATGTCAGCCTTAGCTTACTTACTTCGCTGAACTGTCATCAGACATAAAATAATGGAGGTTATTGTATGGCACATTGGCTTCACAGAATTGACTAATCGGAGTCAATATAATAAAAAAATGTCTTCAGTGTGATGTTCCAGTAACACATCGGGCTCAATTTAGTGACAAAATGTCATTAATGCAATGAAACAGTAGCAGATTGAGCACCGATGTCGTTTATTACATTGCTAAAAAGAATAAGCAAATTCCGCAAAAACACTATATGTGCTGTTTACAAATCGACAACAGCATTAGCAGAATTGGAGTAAATAAAAATAAACGGCAACAACAAAAACAGGCAGAGAAAAAGTGACAGACAATGAATGCATGGCTTCATAACTAAGTAAAGGAAATAAATGGAATATACCTGAAATATCGAGAGTATCGGAGCTTTTAAAGTATTGTTTACTCACCCATATAAAAATCACATAGATGCGGAATATAATCAGTTTATGTATTGTAAGCTCAGCGAACGAGTTATAGGTTTGAATTTAGTGTAAAGAGACTTTAGTGTGGTTAAACTCTGGTTGAAGAGATTATGATCGAACATAAGTTGTAACAACGAGCGGTTTGAATGATTTTTAGGTAGTAAGATCTGTCAAGTAATTGTTGTTATTTACAAAGTAGTAAAGTGTAGAGTGTATTTTAGAATAGAAATTGTTATTGCTCGTGAAAAGGTTACGAGCATTGAAACACGAAACTGTGTGAAATAAAGCATTATAATTGAAAACCAAAAATAAGATTCATTTTCTTTTAATTGCTATCTACCAATTCATAAATAAACGTTTTAAAAAGTAAAATCGTAACAATACGTTTAACAGCATTGTATTAGAAAATGTACATGGAAGTGTGCTATAGTTTCATTTTTGGATGATAAAATGGATGAAAGCAGCATCTTTCAACCGGTTAACAATGTCATTAACATTTCTAAGGAGTTATTAAATAAATTACCCTTTTTGGTAAAATTATCAAACTGCAAGGAAAACAACTTTTTGTACCCAATACCTTAGTGAACAATATGAGTTAGAAATTGTTTTGAGTATTAATGTTTTGCATTAATAAAAGAGAGAGAAGAAAGCAAAACTAAAATTAAGGGTGTATTTATACGTATAGGTAGCACTGTATAAGATTTATCTCACAAGAGTGGTTTATTAATGTTTGTTTTATATTTATACTTATTTTTATTTTTTTTATTTGAATGAGCTTTAATCAGAGCGCTAGGCGTTATCTAGCTATCAAAAATTCTCATGCGTATACAAATTATGTGAAAGTATGTCTCTCCAGCGTTAACGCTAGACAAATGTCAAAATAACGCCCAACGCCCTAATTTAGGTTTGGCAGTAATGAAATTTTCTTATAAAAATTTATTGATAAAATTTTCTATTTTTATCTATGAAATATTTTATATTTTTGGTTGTCAAACTAAAGCAAATTTTATACACACATGCATGATATAAGAAAATACAAGGTAGTGCCACTCTCTCATTTTTTCAGACACATTACCATTTGAAAAAAAAGGCGAACTGACATGTATGTTAAAATTTGTGCTACCATACACTACTCACAAAATCTCATTCTTCACATATTTTTTTTCGAATTCGATTATTAAACCGTAATATTTGGCAAAATAAAATAAAGCGTCCGCCAAATAATTTTTGTTTTTTTTTGTTTTGAAAACAGGGCGCAAGACACCGAGTGTAGCTACGGCTGTGTGGCACGTAGCGCCGTCCTGTTGAAACCAAATGTTGCTAATATCCTCTTCAATTTTTGTGAACAAAAATTCGTTCAATATGGCCCAATAACGATCGCCATTGACTGTAACGGCCACTCCTTGCTCATTTTCGAAGAAAAATGGCCAATTATGCCTCTGGACAAAAATCCGCAGCAAACAGTGACTCGTCTTGGGTGTATCGGCTTTTCAATGTATGCGTGCGGGTTTTCTGTACCCAAATGCGACAATTTTGCTTGTTACATACCCGCCAAGATCAAAATGAGCTTCATCTGAAAAGATGATTTTTTTTGGCAAAATCGGCATTTTCTGTAAGTCGATCGCAGGCCAACTCAGCAAAGCGTATACACAACCATATTCGTTCAGCGGAAGGATAAAACTAATTATCTGTCAAATCAGACATTAGCTAAGTGTTATAATTCACGGAATAAGCACTAGTTAAAAAAAATATTAAATGGCGGACCCGTTATTAAATGTGCAAACAAAGAAAAAAAATCAAAAAGAAAACAACTTAAAACAAATCTTTAATAAAACCTTCAAATTGCTTATTTCAATACATATCTTTTAGTATTTATTCTGAAATAGCCTGGGTTGAAAAACAGACATACATTATATATTCAAAATTAACGTTGGTAATTATGCTGCAAAATTCTAAATAATATTCTAAATTTAAACCCTTGATTAAATTACACAAAATTGTGAAAATTTTCTGGGAATATTGATCCTTTTTCTGCATTAGGCAACGCTTTTTTAAATGTTTACATATAAAAAACTTCAAGAATCTCGTTTATTGTCACACAATTTTGAGTGGAACTACCTTCTATTTCTTATATCATGCACACATGTGTATTATGATAAACGAACTGTGACATCAAATTGATGTGATTGTAACCATTACATAGATGACGCATTAAATATGACAATATTTATGATGACGTCTGTCATTAGACTGAGGTCATTTTTTACCTCACTGATGCCATTTGTCATAACATTGATACCACAATTCTGGTGTTAGGATATTATCAATAACAAGACGAATTTTTCTACTAGTGTCGTCCATAAAATTTATGAAATGAAACTAAACAAGCGGAAGCAGAGATTTTGCATAGATATTTAGATATGAAGAAGCTATCGTCGCGAAGCGAGTTTTTAATCGTTTTGCTACCGTGATCCAGCACATCATACACGATAAGTTTCTTTGGTCATTAGTCAAATTTTTTTAACCAAAAGGTTTCGGCATTATCAATTGCTCTGGTAGTTGGCAAATGGTGCCATCAGAAATAATTAGTGCCAGACCACAAATATTTGTGCTCATTTCCGACAACTTGAATTAGTACCAATTTTAATTTGTCAAATTCCTAAGGTAGCACGGGTATTTAAAGTCAATGAGGTGCGAATATACATGGATATCCTTGATAAAATTTCAATGCGACACAAACAAGGAATAACTCTAAGTATGACATAGAAATTCTAACAAACTGTACAGTAGGGAGATCGAGCGGTTATTATTCGACTGGACCCAGAACCGACATAACCATTAAAATGAAAATGAAATTTCACGTAACTTTCTCATCGTCACAGTAATCGATGATTGATTTTTATAAAATGTTTTAACGATTAAAACATGTCGGTTTACTGAATACTTTTCCATAATAAATTTGTCACGTCTCTAATTCACGACTGCCAAATATGAACTGTCAAGGCTAATGTTTACCGAAATGGCGGCAAAACAAAGTACTATACCTTACCGGCGGACACCCTGTATAATGTCATATTTTTATGTATATGACAACCTTGGACGTCTCATTCAGAACATGGAAACCACGCCAGATCAAAAAAGATATGCACACTTGAGCAACAACAACTTTTTCACATTTTCTGAAAATAAATATTAACTTTTTAGGTATAAAGAATGATGATAAACTAGACTCTCTAAAAGCAACATATAAATGCTAGCTTTGAGCGGCAGATGTATTAGTTAGTGAAGATTTTCACAGCGTAAATTCTCATAACCAGTCAATAGCAATATTGTGAGCTGATAACGCTGCTGAAAATTGTCAGATGCTATGACCTGGTATTGAACAGACAACTTCTTGGTTGGTATGCGAATGTCTTACCTAACATACCACAGTGACACTTACTATAAAACACGTAGTGCATGCCTTTATGTTTCTATAGATAATATATATAATCAAAAACCGTTTTTTTAATTGAAACTCTTCGAGTTAGTCGAAAACCGATTTTTGACTAAAATCTAATAATCGATATCTCTACTATATACGTTGTTGTTCTGGTTAACGAATAAAATATAAGAAATCATTGTGCTTTTATTTCACCCACAATTGTGCCACGACTGTGGCATATGATATGCGATATTTACATGCCACATACACACATCTATATGTATCTCTGAAACATCAAAGACATACATTTGTAAACAGTTTGGAATACCCAATAGACATGATAACTTAGTATTTAAATACTCTAAGCTATAGCAACTGGAATTAATCAGAAAAATACATTTTCTGAATTTGAAGAGCAGTATGTCAAAGAAGTTTATATTTTCGTTTTCAAGCTGTGAACACCGAATGATATTTAATGCTTCGTGGGTAGAGTCAGCAACCTAGATTGCTAATTAGACTGTTCCTCACTTGTCCTAAAACAGAGATTTAGAGTGGCCTTTAAACCTTAGATTTTTTTGACTTTTTTTGAATTTAACGCTTTATTTACGTTAACATCTACAAAATCAATGTTTTTATTTGTTGGTACTTATTTTGAGTAGCAATCGTCCATTTTGCGGATATATTGTTGCAATAATTAACTAAGAAAAAAATTGCAACAACAAGACTTGGAAGTAAGAAAATACTACAACGTTTAACGCGGCACATATTGGACTGAATATTATGTCGTGCCATTCAACACAGTTGTTAATGACTTTTAAGTCTAAAATTCGGCAGTAGTGTGTGACGATCGCATTTTTCTTTTACAAGAAAATTTGGAAAATGTTAAAAAGCGAAAAAATTGAAAAAAGCGATTTTTTCATCTTAATTCACAAATAACTTAAGAAGTAGGAATGTAATCATCAAACACTACCGCAGAATTTTAGATATTATAGTCATTAACAACTATGTTGACTTTCAAGATATAATATTAAGACCAATTTGTGCTGTAAAAAACATTAAAGCCTTTTTTGCCAAATTTTATTCATTCATTTAAAAAATAGAAACTGAAAAGAATTATACAATAGTAATTAAGACCATGATGTATAAACACAGTAATGTCAATGTGGAGAGAGCGTTTGCGATGGCGAAGAGGAATGAGGTTATGGCACCTCATAAACATACACCAGATATCTGCAAGTAAGGACCCGATAAAAAAAATGTTTCGATATGGAAAATGGTGTAAAAATAATGAAAATGGTTTTTCAGGAAAATACAAAATGGAATGCTGAGGAACGAATAAAAAGATTGGAAGAGATGGAGAGCAAACAAAAAGAAAAAAATCGGCGTTCGGATAATAAAGAACTATTTGAAAATTTGATTGATATGGATGAGCCTATGGAGTTATTTAATTTATTACATGAACTATCTTACGTCGATATACAGATTAATCGGATAAAAATTCTTAAAGAGTAATAAATTCTAAATATCACGGAGAAGAAGTTTGGCAAACAAACAAATTTGGATTTAGTGTCCCAACTCAAAGAAAACTAAAGAATTTACGCTCTTATGTAGACCTCTCAAAAATTTAAATAATAAAAATAACTTGATGTTTTTAAAAGCCTAAATAATAAAGATTCTGTTAAATACAATTCTATTAAAAAACTAAAATTTTATTCACAAAACTAAAAATGTAAGTAAAATACCTACAAAACTGTAATGATTGAAATTAAGTTACATACCTATCTATAAATATAAAAAAAAGTGTACACCTTGATATCATTACTAACAGCTAAAATGTGTCAACCGATTTCAACCAAAATCGGGGATGGTCTGTAGATGTTTTATGTGAAATTTGCATGAAATCGGCCCAGTGATTCCGGAGATAGGGATTTAGATTCTCTTATATATTCCCATATAAATGTCAACAAAATGCCCTCCATTTTCCGTATTATGATTTTTTATTGTCACTTGAAAAGTTACCAAACCATGTATCGTAATGTCTTATGTGTAGAATGACATTCTGTCTTTCTAATTAGAATGTTGAGCTGAATCTTTACATTCGTTATTTCGATCGTCATTTTATTTGTGCGCTGACCATTCGAATTTTCATTTGCTACAACTGGGCGAGACTAATAAGTTTTAAATATTTCTTGTGAGAAATACATTTAATAGGTATACAACACAAATGTTCCCATCAACACGGGAAGGGTTACTTTAGTTTTAATAAAAATTTGAAACTATTTTATTATTTCTTAACTCCTTACTTTCTCATTTGCTTATTTTCAACCGATTTTCAAAATTTTTGTTGAAAAGGTATTCAAATTACCTTTTTAATTGCTGTATATAGTTACTACAAATTATTACCGCTAGATGACGCAAAATTTTATAAGTATTGCAAATATTCACTCCTATCATGAATAATTTTAACTTCGAAATGTTTTCCCATTTCCCACAATTGCAATCATGAACAATTTTCCCATGAAATGTTTATTATTATATGATTATTCAGTGGGAAATGATAAGAATGTAAGAATTCACCTGATCTTAAATAGTATTTTCCCTCGAAATTTTTTCGCTTTTCTCATTGATTTGTTCCCATCATTATTGCTGTAGAGTTGCATTTATCATTTAAGTATTTATTTCTTTTATTGGATAATTAAAGTTTTTATTCATCACTTTTTTTTTAATTTAAATCACTTTTTGTTCATTTTTTTTATAATGATCATTTATGTGTAAACATTTCATTTGTTAATAAAAATTGACACATTTTTTCTTTATTTATTTTGTTAGCATTCAACGTAAAGTGATAACTTCTAAAAAGGGAACAATAATTTCATGGGAGATTCATGATAGTAACTTTCCCTTCGAGGGGAATGAAAATTTCCCATGTTATATATGATAGTAGTGATTATGATTATGTTCAGCCAAAATACTCGCCAAGGAATTTGTACAAAGTTGCCAAATTCATTTGGTCGAATTCCGGAAAGTTAAAGATCAAAATTTCGATTTTCATCAATAATTTAAAAATAACGGTAATTTTGTAAATAACGGAATTATGAAAATGTTCCAGAACAAAAGCTGCTGCTGAAGCCCTAAAGAATCATTTTTAATAATAAAAAAGTTTTTTTTTCGCAAAAAGTCGATTAAATATTAGAAAAAAAAAACATTTTCTTCCTTAGTTTAGTACTTTCTGACTGGCTGGGTATTATTTTTTTTTTTTTTATTCATGTATTTAAGGATTATTTCTCATTTCCTACGTATTCGTTACTCTCAATTCTTCTGTTAATTGTAATGAAATTATAAACTTTTTATTATAATTTGCTGTGTGACATTGTTGTCATTACTTTTATGTTTTTAATGGTTATTTGATACTTAAGCATTAACAATGTTGAAAATGTTCTTTAAAATTATTTTTATACTACGTTTTTTATTCGTAATGTTGCCACAAATATTCCATGGTTAACATGACCCTGAGACATGTTGTGGAAGTGTTAATTTTGCAATAATTTCAACATACCATACGTATGAGTTATAATAACATACATATATGAGTAAGACTTTTCTATTTCCATATATGCCATTGATGTACAAACAAACGTACATACCTGAAATGAAAAAGAAAATAAAATACAAAACAGATTAGAATCAACGGGCCTTCGAAAGACTTTTATAGACTAAATTTTAATATAAAATACAATAAATTAGATTTATACAGATTAGAAAAAATTAGATTTTTTGGAACTGAATATGCAACAATCAAACAAATTCACTATCGAACAAATATTTTTATTGAAATATTTCATATGGAAATGTTGTTTCTATATTTTGCTTAACCCAAATAGGTTTTTTTATACCTATGCTTACAGAGTCATACCCAACTCTGTAAAAACTGTTCCATAATGAAACCTAACTGATAAATTTGTTTCCACAAATCGAAAATAATCTGAGTTTTCTTCATCGAGCAGAAGAATTAAGTGGAACCGAGAATAAACTAAAGTAAGGTTAGATTACATAGGTTGCCTGAACGCGGTATGATTCATTATGACACTCTTAAAACATTCTCATACAAACTATACGTCTTACAAGAAAAATCAAGAAATGGAACCTTTGATATATTTCATATCATGTTAGGAGGGTAACATGGAAGGTTTTGTACCGATTCTTCTTCATTTTTAGTCATACAAAACTCATAATGTGAATAAGGCATACGTTGCGACATACGTTGAATTATAAATTTCTCAGTTTGGTAGAAAGCCTTTTCGATGTTTCTACCAGAAGCAGGTATCTATTAAATTCGATTTTGCAATATCTCTCTAAGCAAGGTTCACATCCAAAGACGGCGCATAAGTGAGTTAGTAACAAGAGTTAACCACACAGACTAAAGTGATAAGAGCTTTAGCTAGCAGTTAACAAATTATGATATAAAGCTAAGTCAGATTTAACCCTGCTGTTATATTTAAAAAAATAAACTTTTAAAAAATATTTTGTACAAATCTTACTGAATAGCCTGTTAATACAATTATTATTATCATCAATCAGACCGGACACAACTGCAAGACGCTGCAGTTCATGGGATCTATACATCATATACCAGTACAGATAGAACTCAACCCAAACTAAGCTTCTATTATACCATTATTCACAGTCCGGCATTTGATCGTTGAATCTCCTTCCAAACAAAAGTTCCAAGGGCACAATATGCTGGACAGAAATTGGTTGTCAGACCAACCTGTGAAGAATGCATAAGCTCCTCGACCTACTCAGGTTATCACCATATAAGTGACAATAGGCCGAATAATGGCGGCATACATCCATAGAGTTATTCACGGCGAAAAGCCCTTAGACCTGTCTTACTATAGGAGAAGCGACTTGCCCAAAGAGCCTTGTCGTCTTAATCTGGACAGCTTTGATGTGCATGTTCCAATTAAGTCTCCTATCCAGAATAACACCTAGATATTTAACCTTCCAGAAAACAAATGCAGTCTCTTTGTAAAAGGTACGACAACCGCCTATGAATGACTTACCAACAGTCGTCTTTGAGTGCACCAATATGGCACCTCATTTAGAGTAATCCATATAAGATCAAAAAATTTGTAGTTGCTGCAAGTCTAAATCTGACAATATATGCTAGAATTGCAGCAGATTTATTTACAAAAGCAATAGAAAAATATTTTGTTTAGAATGCAAGAAGCACTCGAGTGATATACAAACCAATACCCATGCGTTAGAAAGAAAGATCTACTTTCGCTGATTTTAAAACAAGCAGCACCACGCCCATAAAAATATTTATTTGTCTATATCTTTAAAAAATAAGAGCAAGAATCTCCAAGTTTGGTCCACATAGTAGTTAAGTAGTTAATACAAATAATCAGTCTAAAAGTGAGCAAAATCGTATAAGTAAGCATTGCGTCTCGCATATAAAATGAATATTAATTTTTGCATATCTCGAAAACGGTTAAAATGACGGTTTTTGAAAATGGTCTAAATGTGGTGATCAGTACAAATTATCAGTTAAAAAATAGGCGGAATTGGGCAAGAGAGCTTGGTACCTCACATACAAAGATAATATTGAGTTTTGCTTATCTTGAGAGCGGTTAAAGAAGTTGCTGAATTTTTTCTAAATGACTTCGTAGTTAATAAAAATCATCAGTCAAAAACTGGCCGGAATCGGATAAGAGGCATGCTGCCTCCCAAATAATACTGAGTTTTGTTCATCTTTAAAACGAAACAGTAGAAGTTTCTGTATTTGATTTGTTATCACTTCGTAGTTAATACAAATCATCATGGGTGGAAGTGAATAAATAGGCATGGCATCTCCTATACATAATAATTATTTTAAATAATTAATTCAATTAATCAATTAATTTTTATTTTTGTAGATCCTGAAAACGGTACTAGATACTAGTTAAAGTATAAAATTGAGCACAGGAGCAAAGTGTTTATTCCATTTTTCAATGTTAAGTAATTAGAAATTGAAATTTAAAACAGCTCTACTGAAAAATGTTGTTTTTTGAGTTATGACACTGTTGCAATATATGAGCGATGTGTATACTTATCGTACTAAATAAAAATATGTTGTCCTCTGTGATGGTGTGTTCCTCCCATACAAAATGTGTATATGCATTCCTTTAAATTCGTATTATGAGAAATACATTTTATAGGTATACAACGCGAAGGCTCCCAGCAACGCGGGAAAGGTTACTCTAGTTTAATAAATAAATACGCAGCCCAAAGTAAAGCGACAATTGGTGCTAAATTTTAATTTAAGGGGTTACGAGAAGAGTGTGATATTGACGGGAATTTTTATATATATTTTTAAAGGGTTTTATTTCCATAAAAGTTTTCCAATATTCTAGTTTTCTAATGCCTCCGGAATAATAAGATACTTTAAGGCACTCAGAAGAAGCATTTTAAAAATGACCTAATTATTTGAACCAAGCCTACTCCATACCACACAATTTTTTTCAAGTATTGATACTGCAAATGGTTGCAAGGGGCTTAGTCAGAAGTATATGCTGGATAGGCTTGTAGCGCTCACATTATGGTATGTAACTGTGCACTGTGTTGATGAAACAGCATAATATTCTTCACTAAACCAATTCGTTTTTGCTTCAAGTCAATGACACCCTGAGCATCGCAAAAAACTACGACCATGACCATTTTAACATTTTATACTTAACGAAAGAAACATACACATTACAGTTAAATTTTTTCGCTCCTAATGTGTTGTAGCAGTCAGTCTGGTTTTTGCGATTAATCCGATATTTTCGTTTTTAATAGGGCTAACGCAGATAGCTTTTACATTTACATGGATATACCGTCTCGATTGAGATAACTACAGCCTCAACTATCTCATGCATTAATATATGTACTTCGGTGACCCAATATTATTTGTTAATATATATTGATATATCACCTCTAATAAACCTTACGTTAGTTAACCTCGTGCGTGGTTTTTTACACTACATATGGACGTCAACGTACTTTGCACGAGCAAATAAATTTTTTTACTTGAAATTTTTTATGAAAAAGTGAAAACTTAGTCTAAATAATTGAACCACCAGGCTCCTTCACCGATTCATTTAGAGATTTATTCCAAATAGCAGAAAACAAAGACGCTGCTGATTCGGTTGGCAGCAACTCTTTTCTTATTGTTACATATGGTTTTGAAAGACATATTTCAAGCTGACGCAAGAAAACTCATCGCTATGTTGGTCTTTTTTTTTGCCAATTTGGTTTTGAGTTAAAATATCGATTATATTTGCAAAACCATCCGACGGACAACTGTCAATTTTATCTACACCACCTAAAGGATTTAATATTACCTGGCAATCAATGATCATTGTGTATTGAAGTATTAAGCAATTGTCTTTTCTGCAAAATTTAAATATGCATATATTGTGTTTTTGGAGTATAAAAATGATGATTGGAACGGCGGAGATTTTTTACATTAAAAAAGTTTGGGTGGCAGGCTTCTTTTGTTTTTGCAACTTGTACCGGCCATAGTAAGCCTTTGTGGTAATTTTCGAATGAATGAATGTAGAATTGCCGAATAAATGTCTGCAAAAGTGTGATTGAAAATAAATGCAAGGAGAACCAAACGATGCGCATCAATCCATTAACTGCTAAACCTGTGCTGCCCCAATACCACAACTGATAGAAGATGCAACGTAGGATGTAACAAGTGCTGGATTTCAAGAAATAAAATGCAGACTAGACAAGGCAAGAAGTATAAACTTACATTTCCAAACAACACAACAGAAGAAAGAATAAAGTGCAGATTATACAAGGCAAGACAGGCATTTGGTTTGCTAACCCACGTGTGGCGTTTCTTCCATCTGTCGACTAAAGTTTAGAATCGTTAGCACTAACGCTAAGTCAATGCTATTGCGTGGCAGTGAATCATCAAAAGACACAAAGAATATTCAAGTAACGTTGAGCAATCATCACTTTACATATCTAATCCAAATACAGATTGAACTTCGTAGACGCTTTTTGATTACGCACACACTGAGAAACCCGTCAGACGACATTACCAGAATTGACTGGAATATCCAGTGCTAAGGACATCTTGGAAGACCAGCTCATACATGGAAAACAAAGCGTGATCTCGAAATCAGAGCTTCAGGACATAGTTGCAGTGAAATGAGGCATTCGGCAACTGGTTAGGATTTTCCAAACGTTACACTTGCTGTAGCAAGCTTATAGTTGAAATTCATTTTTAATATTTTTCAGGGTTAGAGAAGGCACTAATTGTTCAAACTTGCATATCTTGCGAAAATTAAGCAACTGCTCGTCAACAATTTTATATTTAGATGGTTTGAAATAATCAGATAATAGTTCTAACGATTTGCAAATATTAGGTCGACAGTTGGTGAGAAAAAAGTTGGTCTATTAGTGAAAAATATATAGAGATTTGTTGGAAAATCACACAGGAATGTAACTTTAAAAATATCTCGCTATCAAGATATGCTTTTCATGCAATTAATGCATTTTCTGTGCCCAATTGATGCGGTAAAAAAATCAAGAAATATAATGAACATCATCTAAGGTTTTGTCTTTCAAATTTGTACACAAAAGTAATTTTGTGTGGTTTCTCACACAAGACACAGTGGACAAACCAGCTGTACAAAACAATATTAACAACTTAGGTAATTATAATGGCAGCTAATGTTTTGTCTGAAAAAATGTGTCAATACATTTATGAGGGTAGGAGTAAAATATTTTTGAATTAAATACCGGGTGGATCATCTATCGGTTTAAATTTGAACAAGCGGTTATTTCGAATTTGGCAATACTTATGTCATTCCATTTTGTCACAAAATTCGGTTTATTATCTCCACTGAACGAAATGAATCGATTTACTCTTGAGACACGTTGGGATTTATTGAAAATATATTATCATTTTGGTGGGTTCGTTAATAAACAAAATTGCCTTATTCGGGGCTAAGAAAACCTAAACGAGGTCGTACACAAGTCAGTGCACCCATTACGAGTGTCTGTTTGGAGCGGCTTGTGGACCGGAGCTATAATTGGCCCATATTTCATATTTCCCAACCATTACTGTCAATGGAGACACCTATCGTACCATGATAATCGATTTTTTTGTGCCCGTTCTTTATGGTATTGATGTGAATGATGCTTGGTTTCAACATGATGGCGCAACTTGCCACACATCGCATGTCACAATCGATTTATAGCGTCAAACTTTTGATGACCGTTTAATTATCCGAAATGGTTATGTCATTTGGCCGCAAAAAAGCTTCGATTTGACACCGTTGAAGTCCAACATTTTTGATGCGATTGTCGCAATAAGAAATTTTATCGTAGGTTTTTCTTTAACAAATTTTTATTAATAAATGTTTTTTATTTGCTTTTTTTTAACAAAGTCTTCTTGTACTTTTCTAGTCGACTCCTAAATTAACTCTGACGCTAACTCTGATTTTAATAGTCCCTTAAGTACTTATGTACAATTAGAAATCAATACATAAAAATATATATTATAATACATATTACATACATATGTTATACATGTCGTTTTACTGGACATGATTGTGCATGCATCTATTTACCACTTGACAACAAATTAGCAGTTGAGCATGCAGAATTATGACTTTAATTTACCCTAGCGATGATATATTATTTTATATTTGAAATTGGGTTGGAATTACATAATTA
This sequence comes from Wohlfahrtia magnifica, assembly GCA_023159175.1. Lineage (NCBI taxonomy): Eukaryota > Metazoa > Arthropoda > Insecta > Diptera > Sarcophagidae > Wohlfahrtia > Wohlfahrtia magnifica. The sequence continues at coordinate 1,244,400 of JAKWBJ010000490.1, read as the reverse complement.
TTCAAAACAATATTAATTTGAAAATATACTTACGAGTACATACGTACATAGAAACATGAAATTTGAAACATGAAAATTGATCTTATTTACAATATATGATCCAACTTACGGCGACAAAAATGTATGATCAAACAGTGAACAACAACGCACAGAACATACAAGATTACGCGCAGTAACATGTCAATGTTTGGAGCAAATACGTACTTATTATTAAGATTATAATAAGATGTGTATTCACATGTTAACAATATGAATTCGTACTTAACAACGAAAAATTAAATTTGGGAAAATTTCAAACGGTTTTTGTGTACTTTTAGATCTAAAGTTTTATATTGCCCACCCGATATCTTTCGACAAAAAATGTTAAAGCTTACAAAATCTTTGTCTAAGAAATAGTGTACCTCCAACATATCAAAATGAATATTTAAATTCAAAGCGTCCTCTAAAAATGAGAAAATTTGCTTTACTTTTATGGAACAGACGACAAAGAATAAATTATATTTTTTATCAAATACTAACTAGAGCTCTAAATTTAAAACCAATCTAATGTTGAATTTTTTTATGAATGTTTGATTACTTATTTAAGTGATATCTCAGTTGTTTTCGAATTATCGTAAGTGCATCACCTAACAAAAACACTCATGAAACTTTATGGGCAAAAATATCGTATGTGCCAAAAAACCGGAATATATCTGAATATACAAACTTTTCCATAAAAAAGTTTTCAATTTATATTAATATATCGGTTATCGTACCACATTTAAAATATGGTATAAATGAAGCCAGAAAAAAGAAAAAACGTTCTCCTGTAAAATTTAGTTTTTGTAAAATACAATAATTTGGCGCATTTTTGTTCCCGGTAAATTATAGTTCTAAAATCAGTTAAGCATTTATTAAACATTGCTAACAAACGCGTTTAAATTAAAATACCAAATAATTTTGTCCAGCTAGCTTGTACTAGACGACACACTGTGCAAGGGTGAGTTTAGGGTTAAATATACCTTTTAAGCCAGCTGAGCATTAATTGAAAACTACACTCAACCCAATTTTTCAGAAATTTTTACTTTGCTCTTGGACTTGTACTCGTATAAGCCCAATGTTTAATACTTAAATTGCTTACTTTATAATGATTCTCAGATAAGTGTATATGTGTGTGTGTGTGATTACATTTTGTGACACAGCTCTTAAATATTACTTGGATACGACTTTGTTCCTTTCTACTGATTCAATTCGAAGAATTTTGTTTGTTTTTCCTCAACTTTGTAATTTTGTAAAGACAATTTCACAGTAATTTTATTGGTTTGTTTTTAAGCTACTCTATGTGCCAAATACTTTACTATTTGACCGGAAATTATAATTGAGCTTCTGTGTTGGTTTTACAATTCAAAAGTTTGCTTTTAATGTGTCTAGTGGATATAAATTATGCATTTTATTGAAAAGTCATAATCCTTACAAACCAAACAGTCAGCAAAAGCAGCAGTACCAGCAATAGTACGTTTTTTCAACGAATTTTCCTGGCAATTTTTTTTCTTTGCTGTTTGCCTGGCTTATGTTTTTGTTACAATAGAATGACACAAAATAAACTTATTTAGAGCAAAAGCAATAATAACAATAACAGGAATAGCAAATAAATATAAAAAATACAAAAAAAATTTAAATTTTATGAAACAAATATACAAACATACACGTATTAATACAATTGCTTACAAATGTGGCACATTTAAGTTGAATTTTATTTTTTTGTTTTGTATTTCAACAATAGCAATACCAATAACTTCCTAAATAAATTTTCTATCGATTGGCCTTAATTTCCCAGAGAGTTATTTTTCTATTTTGTTTTTCGATTTTATATTTATTTTCAATATTGTTTTGTTTTTCATTTTATTTTCTGTTTGTTTCCAAAGTACAAACATATTTTTGTTTCCCTTTCTCTCTCTCTCTCTTTCTCACTCTCTCTCTTTCTCTCTCCTACTCTCTATCACTATATTCATTTAGTTATTCATTTAATAGTGTTATGGCGCCAAAGGTTTTTCTATTCAATTATTTATGTCACATTTACGAGTATTGCTGAGTACGGTATTAGAACAGTAAAAACTATTTCAAAGGAATTTTACGAATTATGGATTCATTATGACAAATAAATTATGATTTTTATTAAAATAATATTTAGTTGTTATTACGCTCAAGATAATACTTCGTATTACACTAATGGTGTTCATCATCAGCATTATTTACTGTATTAATAATCGTTTTTAAAGTATTTGAACACAAAAAAAACGCTGAAGTTTGAAAAAAAATTTGTTTAGTTCTTTGTAATCAGGATTGTATCTAATTAAACCGAATTAAATATTATAAAGTATATAAGTAATTGGATTTGATCACTTTTTATGCCATTTAGATTAGGAGGCAATAAGACAGAAACTTCTAAAGAAAGCAGTTTAAGTTTTTTAAATATACGATAAACAATAAATTTGTAATATCGCGCAAATTTTAATAGAAATATGATATTTAGTTTATAATTAAATGCTTAAATGCTTTTTTAAAATCATGTTTTAAAACAACTCATCCTGATTACATTCGTAAGCTTTTGAGTCATATTCAATTTGGACTCAATTTGTGGTAGTACGAGTGGTACTGCTTATATTTCGGGACCTAGCAACACTAACGGCAGTAGCTAAAATCTGGCAACACCATAATAAATCCCGACATTTTTTACCATAAACGCACTCACAACGTTTTCATGTACAAGCAGCGTTGCCATAAGTATAATAAATTTATTTCCTACCAAAAAAATTTCTAAAATTCTACCAAACAGTTAGCAGCCTACCTAAAATTCAAGTAAAAAATTTAATTATTAATTTTTTAATTCAAATCGGAAATCCATTCAACATTTGTCCATTTGGAGAAACTTTTAATTCGTATTTCACAGATTAATCCCTTCAAGTCAGCACAGCATCCTCCAGGAACCTCATCACACGGATCATTCTCAACATTTCACAAAATACTGTGATGACGTCCAAGAATACAGTGCGCCAAAGCGATGAAAGTAAGCTTATTATGCAATATTACATTGTCACGACAAACAAAATGTTTGGCGATAAAACTAGGACTTGCGACATAAAAACTTGATGCCACCGATAGAGAATGAATGTTGGCAGTTTCGCTGCGCCTTAGCAATGTATATCAGCAGCTGAGCTTAGCATTAAGTTTCTATCGATACAACTAAAGATCCCTTGACACACAATATTTGAACCTACTTGAAGGTAACTCGGGACAATCGGTGAACAAAATGGTTCCTATGAAAACTGATATATAGTATGTGTAAAGGCAGTCTTTGAGCAAAGATGCGTAGATTTATTATTTTAAAAATTTTTTTTTAAACGGAGTTAACATTAGTGAAAATCTTTATTTATTCAAATCAAAGTTAAGAAACCTACCAAAAATATAAGATAATTACAACAAACCAACCAAACTACCATTTTATTTTTAAACATCGAAAAACTACCAGCTTTGGTAACGGCAACGCTGTGTACAAGTGCTATTTGTTTTGTTTACAGTGAGTTAAGGAAATCAATGTGGCCAAAAATGGATGGTTTCTCTTGGATTATTATTCACAACTTTCAACTCAGATTATCTCAAGAAGAGTGTGTTGATGAACTCAGAAGAGTGTGTTGATGAACTCAGTACTTTAAATGCCGATAAAGCACCATAAAAACTACAGAATATCGCTAGTATAGTGAATTCAATCGTGGTCGTAGTTCGGTCGCCGACGAATTCCGTGAAGGTCGTCCAAAATCGGTTGTTATGAAACAAAACAACGATGCAGTACGTGAACTGATAATGCAAGATCGTCATGTGACATATTGTGAAATAAAGGCATCCCTGCATATTAGTTCGACTTCAATACATACTATTTTTCATAAACGCTTGGTTGTAAAAAATTTGTTCTCGTTGAATACCCCATAATTTATCAATCGCTCAAAAAAAAGCTCACGTCGATGGGTGTAAGGAAATGATTGAAAAGATCGACAGTGGTGCTTTAAAAGACGTATATAAAATCATGACAGGTGACGAATTATGGATATATGCATATGAACCGGAAACAAAACAACAATCGACCGTGTGGGTATTCCAGGACGAGCTAAATCCAACAAAAGTTGGCAAATGGTCGCCTGTTTCTTCGGCCGAATGGGTTTTGTGGCTACTGTTCTGCTTGAGCAACGTAGGACGGTAAATTCTGAGTGGTTCACGTTATTTGCCAGAAGCCTTCAGAAAAATTCGTAAAACTAACTTCAGAAGACGAATCATTCTCCATCATGACAAAGCGAGCTCTCACACATCCCGTCAAACAGGTGAATTTTTGAGCAGTCAAAACATCCTCCGTACAGTCCTGATTTGATACCCCTCTTCTTGTTCCTGAATATCAAAATACCGTTGTCAACAAGAGAAGATAAATTTTGTTTCAAACTGTCTATGGTGTTGAATATGACGGTAAATATTGTGATGGATGTAGTTTAAATCGAAATTGCAGCAAGAGCCTACTCTAAGTGTGGTATTATACCCTTTACCTGTTTAAATTTATGACTTTGGAGTGAACATCTCATATAACTTTCCATTAATATGTTTGACCAGCAATGTGCGGTAAATTTAAGTTTGTTTTGTTCATGCATAGAGTTTAGAAAAATTTGGGGCAACGTGCTCAGCGTTTTTTAAAGAATAAAAGTGTCCACAAATTTGTATTATAACTTGTTAACACATTAACGGACAGTAGAAACAAGTGAAGTTCGAAAATTAACACTATGTTTTTGTACATGTTATTGTATATTTCTTTTGACGGCTATTGCCGTCATGCCACATAGTGAACTTCGCTTTGATGGCTATAGACGCGTCAGTCAACATATTAAAAGGACAATAAGTGATGACAGAATATATTATTGGAAAAACTTGCCTTGGACTATTAAAAACGCACAAGAACTCAACAATTGAAATGATAATTGGTAATTCTTAAATTACCACTGAAGAAGTCATTATAACTATATAAATCCAATTATATAATAAATTTGGGAGACCTTATAACTGGATGTTAGTAAATACAAAACTACTAAGACGGCAAGACAGTCGCCCTTGTTACCTGTCTTGTTTACTAAACAGTCATATTTCCGGGAAACCAACTCCGATTATTGTTTAAAATGTTAATATATTTATGTTACAAATAATATACACACAATGGGAATTATTACTTTTAACGTTTCCCAAAAATAGTTATCAACGAAATATTTATAATGGTGTACCATTTTCATCTAGTTTGCGTTATTTGGTATTATTATTTGTTTTTTTGTATGATCTGTAACGTCATGTTGCAGTCAAAACAAATAATCCGTCATCTGTTTATGTAAAATTTCACTAAAATCGAACCACGGATCTGGGGATCAGCCGTTAAAAGCTGCTTCCAAGAGTCTTAAACATCAGCGCATTAAAAATTCATATACCTCCCTTCAACACTTATGGAGTAGGGTGAGAAAACAGAGAACAAATTATTTAACCGCATTTGTTTTAACAATACAAATCGAAAAGTCATAAGCCAAACCGCATAATTGTTTTATAATTTAAAAAATATGCGGGTATACTGTATAATATTGTATTTATTTTGTTTTATTTTTAATCATTTTTTATGAGTTACATTTTGATAAATAAGTTAACAGCTGCTGTTCATTAATATATTTTGTCAAGAGAACATACCACAATATCATGCTTAACCGGATACCATTACTTAATAATAAAATTTAATTAAAATAAAACTACGAAGCGTTATTACGAATTCTTGAAATCAAAAAAGTCTGCATATTTTTTTCATGCACTTATCCTTTCTCTTGCTGTGGGAAATCTGTTAAGCGTTTGTAGGTAAATCCCTAAATTCCCAGTGTATTGTCTTAAACTGGCTGCCTGTTTAAAATTTTATAACGTAATGCTGCCACCTTCTCTTGTAACAATTGTCTGCCCCACTAAACACCTACAACAACCGCCACCACAATCTGCTCAAACATCCAACCCACATTATCTTCATTAGCATTAGTAAAGGCAAGAAGCGGTAAAATCATTTCATTAAATATTGAGAAAATAAACAACAAGAAGACGGATACAAAAAAATATTTAAATAACTTCATATCTGGCTTAAAAACAATTTTCATGAACAAAACTCCCAGACTATGTTTAATTTCTTTTTTGTTTTAATTTTTTCATAAGGTGTAGACAATTTCATAAAAGTTAACACAACAAACTGGGCTACGCCTTTGATATAGCAGCAGCAGTTGGCTGAGCAGACGTAGTTGAGGGTCAGTTTTAATTAAGCATAATAAGAAACGTATTTTTAAGAGAAATTAAGCTGAAAAAATACGGTCGTATTTTTAATTTTATTATTTATTTTTTTTTTTTTAGAAAAAGTTAATATTATTCTACGCATGGCTAGAAAAGGAGGAGAAACAAAGTTTTTTCTAATTTTTAAGACAAATGTAGGAGACCTCGGTAAAGCAAAATTGTTTCTGAGTCAAAATTAACTGAATTTTAATATCACAAAAACTATAAAATTGTGAAAAATAGTGCAAAATAAGTTGTTTTGAGCAAAAATTTTCGCTGTTTTTTTTTATAAGTTTTGAAGCTAAAATTTTCCGTTTTTTAAATTAAATTAGATCAAGCCAGGATCCTTTATTATTATTATTTTTTATTATTTTTTTTTTTTTTGCATCTTCAAACATTTTTCAGGATGTTTTTAAAACAGAAAGTATAAAACAAGCCTGAAAGAAAGTGTCATAATTAAAATAAAAAAAGAAACGAAATCTTAAGACATGACCTAACTGGAGAGAAATTACATTCACTCAACAATATGTGAAATATTTAACAAAATACTAATTTACCGTATTCGTATTGTATAAATTATGTGTGTCACTCATTGATTTTTTAGATGCTTTCGATCTGATCAACGAAACATTATGCGGGAAGCTCTCGTCGACAACGGCGTACCAGAAAAATCATCAAATTAAGCGATTCGCATTATGATGAGGTCAATTTGTGATTCCCAATCTGTGGTGAAACGAGAGAACTAGTCAGCACTAATAGTGGTGTCAAAACAGGATGCTTTCTGCCTAATATAACAATGTTACATAAAATCGTATCGAAACAGCAGGCTAAAGCAGAGGTATACAGTAAAGAATTTAGCCAATAATGAAGAACTAAACTTAACCAAACACCAATCTCTCGACTCGGACATTGACCAATCGAGAACGTTAATAAATTTTGCTATATATTATATATATTATATATCATTATCATTATCATTATCATTATCATTATCATTATCATTATCATTATCATTATCATTATCATTATCATTATCATTATCATTATCATTATCATTATCATTATCATTATCATTATCATTATCATTATCATTATCATTATCATTATCATTATCATTATCATTATCATTATCATTATCATTATCATTATCATTATCATTATCATTATCATTATCATTATCATTATCATTATCATTATCATTATCATTATCATTATCATTATCATTATTATCATTATCATTATCATTATCATTATCATTATCATTATCATTATCATTATCATTATCATTATCATTATCATTATCATTATCATTATCATTATCATTATCATTATCATTATCATTATCATTATCATTATCATTATCATTATCATTATCATTATCATTATCATTATCATTATCATTATCATTATCATTATCATTATCATTATCATTATCATTATCATTATCATTATCATTATCATTATCATTATCATTATCATTATCATTATCATTATCATTATCATTATCATTATCATTATCATTATCATTATCATTATCATTATCATTATCATTATCATTATCATTATCATTATCATTATCATTATCATTATCATTATCATTATCATTATCATTATCATTATCATTATCATTATCATTATCATTATCATTATCATTATCATTATCATTATCATTATCATTATCATTATCATTATCATTATCATTATCATTATCATTATCATTATCATTATCATTATCATTATCATTATCATTATCATTATCATTATCATTATCATTATCATTATCATTATCATTATCATTATCATTATCATTATCATTATCATTATCATTATCATTATCATTATCATTATCATTATCATTATCATTATCATTATCATTATCATTATCATTATCATTATCATTATCATTATCATTATCATTATCATTATCATTATCATTATCATTATCATTATCATTATCATTATCATTATCATTATCATTATCATTATCATTATCATTATCATTATCATTATCATTATCATTATCATTATCATTATCATTATCATTATCATTATCATTATCATTATCATTATCATTATCATTATCATTATCATTATCATTATCATTATCATTATCATTATCATTATCATTATCATTATCATTATCATTATCATTATCATTATCATTATCATTATCATTATCATTATCATTATCATTATCATTATCATTATCATTATCATTATCATTATCATTATCATTATCATTATCATTATCATTATCATTATCATTATCATTATCATTATCATTATCATTATCATTATCATTATCATTATCATTATCATTATCATTATCATTATCATTATCATTATCATTATCATTATCATTATCATTATCATTATCATTATCATTATCATTATCATTATCATTATCATTATCATTATCATTATCATTATCATTATCATTATCATTATCATTATCATTATCATTATCATTATCATTATCATTATCATTATCATTATCATTATCATTATCATTATCATTATCATTATCATTATCATTATCATTATCATTATCATTATCATTATCATTATCATTATCATTATCATTATCATTATCATTATCATTATCATTATCATTATCATTATCATTATCATTATCATTATCATTATCATTATCATTATCATTATCATTATCATTATCATTATCATTATCATTATCATTATCATTATCATTATCATTATCATTATCATTATCATTATCATTATCATTATCATTATCATTATCATTATCATTATCATTATCATTATCATTATCATTATCATTATCATTATCATTATCATTATCATTATCATTATCATTATCATTATCATTATCATTATCATTATCATTATCATTATCATTATCATTATCATTATCATTATCATTATCATTATCATTATCATTATCATTATCATTATCATTATCATTATCATTATCATTATCATTATCATTATCATTATCATTATCATTATCATTATCATTATCATTATCATTATCATTATCATTATCATTATCATTATCATTATCATTATCATTATCATTATCATTATCATTATCATTATCATTATCATTATCATTATCATTATCATTATCATTATCATTATCATTATCATTATCATTATCATTATCATTACTACCGTCCATAATAATGGAGAAAGTCCTAGACATTGATGGTACCCTTTTGACGCTATCATGCATAGCAAAGTCAAAAAAGGCATACATCGATATTTTTAATATCTGGAGGTCTAATGTAACGAAACATGTTTTCTGTTGGTTAATTATGGTCATTCGTTCTTGATCTTGACTTAGTTAAAATAGTCAAATTGTGAAAAGCAGTAGAGCTCTAAATTAATCCTTTGGCTAGGGTGTAGCAGCCCATAATGAATAATTCCCCTTTAGTCCTATCAATTACTGATCATAACCTTGCTTGATGTCAATCAAGGCTTTGAAATCATTATTGGGGAGTCATCGGTTTTTGATCATAATGCTTTTACTTTAATATTCTCGTATTTAACTAAAAAAAGTTGCTTGTAAATATTTCTTTTGAAAATAATTAATTTCTTCAGCCTCTCACTAAAGGTATTATACGTTTAAACCTTTTAAAAAAGTTTGATTTCTTTTTAATTGCGTCAAAATAAAATAAACATCACGTTGTTGTTGTTTTACAGTTCTTATTTTATCTTAACACAGTTTGTCTTAATACAGCAACAACAAAAACAACAACACTTTTATTAACACCTAAAGACGACTTTACTTTGTGACTGCAAAACGATAACTAACCCTCACTAAACGCAATGCGCCATCTTAATATTTTTGTAGTTACTATATCAGGCTTATTTAAGTAATCAGCACTTTTTAATATGACTCCAAACTATCGTGCGGTTGCTGTACGCCTGCTATTTAGTGAAAACTTGCGTGCCACTCTGGCTTTACTAGTTGCAAAATATCATTCACGTTTTTAGTTACTTGTCTACTATCGTTAACATTTAAATATTCCGAACTAAATCGAGCATACCACTTTTGGCTTTTTAAGATCAAGGTAGTTTTTAATTGCCAAATCGATCTATATATCTTATTGAGGACGTTTAATGGTGGCAATATTTTTAACAGGCGCATAAAGGATAACGCTTTTGTTAAAAATAATGTCCATTGTTCGAAAGTTTACTCTAGTAACCTCGCTTAATATGACATAGATTGGACAATCCGACATGGCTATTTCGACCTTTTTATCGGTCTACCAAAGGTAGACAAAGGTAGACAAGATGATAAGTGTTAGACAAAGTGACAAAAAGATGGATATGGAATCAAACTGCATTGATATCTCTCAATTCAGTTATTGAAAAATGAATTCATTTCTTGACGTTTTACGCATTTTAAAACTTGACATTTTACATAATACTAAAGCGATCGGTTAAACGACGTTACAAATATCACTGAATATCTTGTATAGGCAAAGCAAAAAAAAAAAATATATATTTTTCTTAACAATTTTTAAAACGAAAAATTCCTAACTTTTTCTTGTGTTATTCCACAGCAAATTTTACAAAGAAATCAATTAAAGATTTCTCAAACTTTTCCAAATTTTTGGTACATATTTTGCAATATTTTGTACCTTTTTTATTCATTTTTCTGTCAGAATTATATTATTCAATGCAATTCCAAAAATGTTTAATCGAATCTTCTATTCTGTTTTTTGAGTGCAGATGGCATTTACAAAGAGAAGAAAAAAACAGATATTTTCCTAGTCTGTGAAACAAATTTTCAATTGCAAATACTTTATACATTCATACATACATCCCTTTTTAACAATGGACGTCATTAAAATTTCAATATTTTATGTGTAAAGAAGATTTCATTTGGCCATAAACAGCTAAACTATTATACCACACCTTGAAACCATCCTTTAAACCACCATACACCACGTTATCCGTTCGTTTATGTTTATGCCATAATTTCTTACTTGCATACACTTCCGTTTCCGTTGCAGTGTCGGAGTCTTTTTCCACTTTTACAAGCATAACTGAACAGCTAGCAACCAGAGCTATAAAACTGTATTTGTTTAAAAAAAGTAATGTTAAGGCACGTTGCATACAAGAAATTTTTCTTACACCAAGTCTGAGCTTCCCTCCCAAATTCTCTTAAAACTTTTTAGTAATTTTTCTTAGTGAAAACTTCCCTTACTCTCTCTTAAACTTGTATCCGCATCCACACCGCAATTTTTTTTACGAAATTCTAAATTTCCACATGTTTACTAAAACAACAAAATTTCACTAAGAAAAATTACTAAAAAGTTTCCATATACATATAAAGATTGAATTCCTTTAAGTATCTAAACCTACACCTTGGTATTTATAACGGAACTAAGGCTATTATTAAAATGCGTTTACAGTACGATGAATTTCTGACATTTTTCTTTTCATTTCTTCTGTTTTAAGACAATAAAAAAAAAAAAAATATCAGAAGGCATAGCACAAGGAAAGGAAAAAATATTAAAACAATAGAAAAAAAAAACGTCAATAACATCTTTGTCGTTGTCGTTGCTGTTGTCATCATCATCAGCAATGTTGTTGTTCTTGCCATTGTCGTCGTCGTCTTCTTCATCGACACCAGCAACAGCTAGCACTCTTCTAATGATAGGGAGAATAGTGGCAATTTGAACATCGAGTAACACAAGTAATAAAATTTAATGACAACAAGAAGTTCTTATAGCAATTGCTTTATTATTGAAATAAGAAAATTGCCCCTTAATTTTAGTAGCAGAGGTCTTACTTATTTTAAAAGAACATTTTTTTTCTTTATTTGCTAACAATTCCCAGCAAAACTTTAGAGCAAAAAAAAAATTGATAAAAATCATATGAGAATGGCAAACGAATTAAAATTGTAAATTAAGGCATATTTTTAGGTGAAATTTGTGATTTGATTACGAACAAACTTGACACAAAAACGTAACGACAAATACTGGAAAAGCAAATTTAAGCATATTGCCTTGGTCAAAAGTTTCCGCAAATTCATCGAATACACTTTTCTATTTTAATTGACGATCTCGTGTTAGTTAGAAATATTCTGTTGTCTAGTAATTGTTTCTGGTATATCAAACACCAGCATGGCACTAAACACCTTTGCTAGCGCAAAAACAGTATTGTTACGTTCGCGTCGGATGAAAGATACTGCCTTGATCAAAAGTTTCCGAAATAACCCCTGTGTGGCGATCTCGACGTTCCGATTTTTTTTTTTTTTTTTCGTTAAGTTGGTACATCTATTGTTGATATTTAGGCTAAATTTTAGTATCGATTAGTGTTCTGTCGTTTGTGCCGTCAACACGTGTTTCTGTTGTTCGTCCATAATGTTTCAGTGCCATTTCTAATATATATATTTTTTTCTTTGAATTAAATTACGGACAATGAAAATGAGATTTAAAAAACTAAAATAGAACAGTAAAGATTCAAGATCAAAAGTGAAGACAAAAAATTAAACAACAAAAATCATAACATAAACACACATAATTATAACACTTGACAAATAATTAAGATTTTAAATATAATAACAACAACATAATTTAAGAGAATTTTATTAAAAACACACTGGAAAAACAAAGAACATAACAATAATTGTAACAACTCTTAACAAGGCAGTCCGTAATAAAGAATTGAGGAACAACAAAAAAATAACAAAACAACATAAAATTACAACCAACAAAAATTCAACGAAACAATTTCTCAAAAGAGAATTGTGGAACAAAAATAACCAGAAATCCTAACGGAACATACAATAACAATATTAAAATAAATAAATAGAACAAGAAAATACATCATCAATAAGAACGAAAACAACAATATACTAATAACAAAATAAATTATTGGAATGAAACAAACAACAAAACACTAACATAAAAAAATAAACACACACTTGACAAAAACTAATTCGAATACGGGCAAGATCAAACATCGGCAAAATGAAAGACTCTTTGATCCATAGGGGAGAATTTAATTATGTGCCCTACCATCGGCAATAGTGCTTTCCCTTCCCTTCAGTATTCCTTTCCAAACCTTTGGGTGCGAACTACTTGGAGGGGTTGCAGTTGGATTATTCAGTGGTGAAGGTATAACACTGGCTGCTGAATAATCAACCATCAGTAACCCATTTCCTTGCCGTACGCATTCAGAGGAGGTTTGTTTGATTTTTGTTTACTCGTGGTTAATTTATATATTTATTTTTTCTTTTATTTGGTTCAATTTACGTAATGGCAGGACGCTTTCGGATTTATTTCTGCAATGTGCGTGGGCTACGGGCGAACTTTTTCTCCGTGTATGCGCACATTTGTCTTCATAGGCCGGATGTTTTCGCCTTATGTGAGACCCAGGTTTCTGAAAATGCTGATCCACAGGATTTTCATATCCCTGGGTATCACCTTCTGTCCCTTTTTAATTTTCATAGGGGTCTTGCTATGTACATTCGCAATGAAGTTGTGTACCAATGCCAGCAACCTCTTGGCATGTATGATGCGGAATTTAACTGTCTACGGGTTAAGTTCAGAATCAGGGCACATCTTTTGCACTTCGGGTTTTTGTACAGAAGCCCAAACGCGGGAAGAGAGGTTACCATATCTGGCTTCGACTCTCTTTCCGACTCAATATCGAGTATACTTTCGAATTATCCAAACAGTGAAATTGTTGTTGCTGGTGATTTCAATGTTTATAATTCGTCTTGGTTACGCCATTCAGGCCGTACAACTCCGGAAGGCCAATACGTTGAGTTATTTGCCGCGCACAATCACCTTGCGCAATTAGTGAATGAACCTACATATATATCGTGTGTAGATGGGCACCAGAACAATACCCTCGACCTTTTCCTCACTACACACCCTGAAAAGTATGTAGTTGAGGTTCTTGCACCTCTCGGAAATTCGGATCATTGCACAGTTTCTGCCTCATTCTCGTCCACTGCTCTTCGCGAGGTTCCACCCATGGCTACGGAACGCTCTATTTTTAACTACGAGGATGCTCGTTGGGCTGAGCTGAACGATTTTTTTAGGAATTTTAATTGGAAACTTTGTTTCCTTGACTCAAACGTCGATGCCATGGCAGAAATGGTGGTGAATATAATAACTTTATACGAGCAGCGCCTTCGTGCTAAAGTTCTTACCTTTCCGCGGGGAAGTAAAAACTTTTGGTCATTCGTTAAAAGGCTGAGGAACAACGCTAGTTCGGTTCCTGCTCTTATAAAGAATGACCACTCATTCACGAAACCGGTCGAAAAGGCAAACCTTTTGGCCGAAATGTTTGCAAGTAATTCTCACTTGTCGGAGAGCGTTCAACCACTGCCCGAACTTGAAAGAGTATCAGTAACTATGCCTAGTATATTATTTCGAGCCAGTGCTGTAAAAAGGGTTCTTGCAAATCTCAACGTTAACAAGTCTTCTGGGCCGGATGGTATACCAGCACTGGTCCTGAAGCAGTGCTCTTCGACGCTTGCGCGTCCATTAGCTCACCTTTTCAGTGCGTCATATCGCGCCGGTATTTTTCCATCTTGCTGGAAGGTTGCTAATGTAACGCCAATCCCCAAAAAGGGCGAGTCTAGTAACCCTGAGAACTACCGTCCAATAGCAGTTTGTTCCACACTCTCCAAGGTTATGGAGAGTATGATTATTCACTACCTTGTGGGATATCTGGAGTCCAACGATTTACTTAGCGATCGTCAGTACGGTTTCCGAAGGGGCCGTTCTACGGGTGACCTGCTAGCGTTGCTCTCGGAGAAGTGGAACAAGTCCATTCATGGTTTTTGGTGAGAGTAAGGTTGTGGCACTGGATATCTCAAAGGCGTTTGATAGAGTTTGGCACGAGCTCTCATTTCGAAACTTAATGCTTTTGGTGTCGGTAGTCACTTCTCTCGATTTATATCGAGCTTTCTCAGAGATCGCTCTATAAGAGTGGTTATAGATGGGGTCTCATCCGACGAGTTCAGAGTAAACTCAGGGGTACCGCAAGGCTCTGTTTTTCTCCTACTCTTTTTCTAATATTTCTTAACGACTTTCTTCTTCTCACTTCTAATCCTATCTACTCTTTTGCGGATGACAGCAACATTTGTCACTCATATTCTTTTGACCGTAGACCGAGCCTTTTGGAGATTGGGGTAAGAAGGATGAATATGAACGTCACGCTCACAAGTGACCTGCTGAAGGTCTCCGAGTGGGGTCGTGCGAACAGGGTCGATTTTAATGCACGTAAGACTCAATGTTGTTTTTTAACACACAGGCGTGGTGGTGTGCTGTCATCTGTGTCAATGGGTAATGTGGATATTGAGGAATCAGATGCTCTTGATGTTCTGGGCATGAGAATTCACTGTGACGTTCGTTGGAATGATCACATATTTCAAGTGTCGAGAGAAGCATTCAAGTGCCTTGGTTTTTTGAGACGGTGCAAGAAATACTTCACCCCATCTGATCTCCTTAATATTTACAAGACCTATATCCGTCCCAAAATGGAATACAACTCTCATGTATGGGCCGGTGCTTCAAAGTCTATTTTGGAGCTTCTCGACCGCGTACAGGAGAGGGCGAAGATGCTCATCAATGACGGTAGGGTAGTCAACTCTATTGATTCATTGGAGCACCGTCGCAATGTGGCGTGTGTTCCATTGTTCTATCGGTACTATAACGGAATGTGTTCTAACGAAATTAAGGAATTAATTCCCAAAAATCATACATTTTTACGTAGTACTCGTATTTCTCGTAGAGCGCATCCCTTTGTAGTTGATTGTCCAGTAAATCGCACAATGCATTATAGGGAGAATTCGTTCTTTGGTCGCACTGTTCGGTTGTGGAATAATCTTCCAGCGAAAGTATTTCCTGCCACTTACGACATGAGTAAATTTAAATCTAACGTCCATAAACACTACTCCCTCTGTCCTCCTTCCAATAATCTATTTTCTTAGTACCAGCACAATGCACTGCATGAGTAGGGGCCATCCCCTGTGTGCTGGTCTTATATATAAAAAAAAAATTATAGCTCGACATTTGCGTACGTAGCCAAGAGTACATCTATTTCTATATGTGCTCTTTCAGCGAATTGCTCACTCAAACGTCTCATAACGCCCAACTAATACTATTTGTTGAAAATTGTGAGCATTTCCTTCTTTTTTTACTGAAAATAGTCTCGGCTCATTTGGTGAAGGCCATTCACTTGTCTGATGTCTCCAGTAATGATCCTTAAATGAATGTGAGATCGCATTCAGCCCTGCAAATTATGTCTTTTGCGGCCTCAACACAGTCAAAATTAGAAAAAAATCGGCAACACACGTATAGATATTTAGATGTAATCTAGGCTACGTAGCTCTTGAAAACCTCAAGTTATGACGCTAAGATTTAGCGAGAATATCAACAGCAGATGTACCAACATAACAAAAAAAACTAACGCGGGGGTTATTCTGTAAACTCTTGATCAAAGTAGTATGTATCTTTCATCCGACGAGAAGATTACGATACTGCTTTTGCAATAGCAAATGTGTTCAGCGCCATGCTGGAGTTTGAAACAATTACTAGACTCCCAGAAACAATTACTAGACTATAGAATATATCTAACACGATATCATTAATTAAAATAGAAAAGTAGTATTCGATGAATTTGCCAACATCAAATAGAGTTTTGCAGTATATTATTAGAAAGCGCTTTTTGCGATGCAGGATATATTTATTATTTACTCCGCATATTCATTTATCTCACAAACATCGGTGACTTTGATATCAAATCGCTCTCTCTACATACCTCGTGTTATTATACGGAACCTAAGCATTGTTGCTTTCACAAACAGATGAAACTGTTCTTATTGATTTCAAGAGAATGAAAGAATTTGTGGAGACTTTTGCGTTTGCGGCCAGTACTGGTACACAGGTGAACCATATGTTACATATAAGTATCAGTTATATAATGATATGGTTGTAGTAAGACGCATTAAAGAGCAACGACTGTTTTGGCTATATTATGTGAATTTGTTCCTGCCAAAAATGTTTGGTATTTAAATACATCACTGTGAGAAAACGCTGGAAAACGCTGTGATAAAGTTGTATATAATTTTTCAAAGCTTTATATGAAGAGTTCGTACCAAAAGTAATAATAAGCTAGATTCCAATATAAACCGAGCTAAGCTTGTCTATCTTATGATCTAATTTTTGCATTTGTATCAGATGTTTTTTTACAGTTACACTAGTTTAAATCACAATAAAACAAAGAAGTGTATTTTCAATATCAATGAAACGGGCATTGTTGGATAGAAAATATTATGACATTAAAGTCTAAATACAATTCGGCCATTAGACCGCCAGAGCTGGTGCGTACTAGGCGCCATCAGGAACACAAATTTTCACAAACTTTCCACAGCATATGTGTGTGGCCGTATATCGCCAATAATTCTTCAAATGTTGATTTTCATTTGTTCAATTGTCTCTGCTTTATCGACATAGACAAGTGGATTTACATAACCTCGAAATAAAATAATCCAATTAGTTGGACCATTACGTGGAATTAGTTTTCCATCAAAAGTTTTTTGAGTAAATCAATAGTAGCAAAAGCTATGTGGCTTGTGGCTCCGTCCTGCTGCTACCACATGTCGGCAGGATTGGTGACAGCTAATTGAAGTACAGCGGTAATCATGCCTCGATATCGTTTCTGCCGGTCAATAAAGCGCACCAAACAGTAATTTTATGTGGATTTAATGGTGTTTCGACAAAAGCTTGTGGACTATCTTCACAATCCTGTTTATTAATGTACCCATTCGAATAAAAATGGCTTCATCGGAGAACAAGACAACAAGAAAAATTTTAACCAACAGAACCACTATTTTGATTAAAAATTTAAACAATATGCAAGCGTTGCTCTGATGTATGTCTATCCATAGTGAAATGTCAAAGCAAACTAAAAAAAACTGTTAGCTGTTAAATGGTTTGTCAAATAAAGCAGTGCTGCCAACTCAAAGTTCTGAACATCTAAATAAAGCAACCGATAAGAGAGATAATAAAATTTTAGCTCGATTCCAAAAGAAAATTTATTAGAATATGACATAAAATGGAAAATTTCCGAAATTTCATTGAATGGTACTTAAAATTATTTTATGTTCTTTCAGAACAAAGATTGTATAGATATACAGACATTCATGCTTTATATGATTCAGAAACTTCAGAAACTATAGCGATGTAAGAAATAATTCTATTGCGTATTAAAAATATTGCTGGGTATCAAAACAAAAAAGCTTTTCAAAAACGTCTTATTTTCTAAGAATTTGATTTATTTCTTTAAATGGAAGAACAGTGGGATTCAACTTCCCTCCAGACAGCTCCACCTAAAAAATAAATAAGCAGCCCCCAGAGCATCCAACTAGCCTCCAGACCTCTGGTAATGATGACAAACATCAGGCAAATGATCAAGAAAAATGCCACTTACTGGGAAAAAGTTATAATGCTATAAAGTAAAGATCACCACCAATTAGCCAGAATATTCACCACTACACACAATCATATGGAGGGGGATTTAATAAAAAACCATCTACTTTGCTTAAAAGATCACCTTGACTAAACTGAAATATTCTTTATAGGAGAGTGATGGAAAAAAAAGATTATAAAAAATTATTTTTTTTTTTTTTTTTGTAAAATAATGTGTCATGATTTAAAAACAGATTTTCAACATATGAAGAATTGAATGTGGCTTACCCTTTAGAAACCATTTGACTCAAAAATTTAAACAGAAAAAGTAAAATCAAATCAGTCTTAAGTTTTCCATAACAATTTTACCTACGATCGATTAAGATATTTTTAGGCATGCTAACAAGTCGCTCAATTCACAATTCTTGCGTTGCACGAGGTTCTTAAGTATGGTAATCCAAAACCTAACGGAATTTCTTACGAGCCATTATGTGAGTGCAACGCTGAATACATATTGCGTGAATGAGGGGTTATGGTTTCAGATCTGCTGGTGTTCATGAGGAAGACAGCAGATCTGGTGAACAAATTGTATACCGAAAGGGGCACAAGAGTGCCTGGTAAGCTAAGCGGATGAACCGATTTCTTAAAATTTGTACAGTACCTTTCTGTATGTCTGGAAGAAAATATAGGCTATACAAGTTTCAAATATTGAAACTGGGCTGTGCCACGCCCAGTACATACTTATTTGTCTTTATCTTCAAAATGGTAAAAGTAAGAGTCTCTAATTTCGGTTCTAAACAAATCATCAGTCACAAAGCGGACCGAATTGGAGAAGCGGTTTGTTCCGCATTATCTAAGGTTATAAAGAGTATGATTAATGACCACCATGTAAGATATTTGGAGTCCAACGATTTGATAAGCGATCGTCAGTACGGTTTCCGAAAGGGCCGTTCTACTGGTGGCCTGCTGGCATTGCTCTGGGAGAAGTGAAACAGGCTCATTCATGGTTTTGACGAGAGTAAAATTGTGGCTCTGGATATCTCAAATACAGTTGATAGAGTTCGCACGAGGCTATCATTTCGAAACTTAATGCTTTTATATCGAGTTTTCTCAGGGATTTATAAGAATGGTTATAGATAGGATCTCATCCGACGAGTTTGGGATAAAATCAGGTGTACCGCATGGCTCTGTTCATTCTTCTACTCTTTTTCTAATATTTTTTAACGGCTTTCTTCTTCTCACTTCTAATCCTATCTACTCTTTTACAGATGATAGCAACATTTGTGACTCACATTCTTTTGTTCGACGCCGAGTCTCTTGGAGAGTGAGACGAGAGAGCGAAATACGAATGACGCACCCACAAGCGACCTAGTGAAAATCTCCGAATGGAGTCGTGCAAACAGGATTGATTTTAATATACGCAAGACTCAATGTTGTTTTTAATACACAGACATGGTGGTGTGTTATCGTCTTTGTCCATAGGTATATTGGGGAATCAGATGCTCTTGTTGTTCTGGGCATGAGAATTCACTGTGACGTTAGTTGAAATGATAACATATTTCAAGTGTCAAAAAAAGCATTCAAGTGCATTAGTTTTTTAAGACGGGGTAAGAAATACTTCAGTTCATTTGATTGCCTTAATATTTACAAAACCTATATCCGACTCAAAATGGAATACAACTCACATGTCTGCAGCCGGTGCTTCAAAGTCTATTTTGGAGCTTCTTGATCGCGTAGAGGAGAGGGCGAAGATGCTCTTTAATGACGATAGGGTAGCCAGCTCTTTCGATTCATTAGGGCACAGTCGCAATTAGTGATAGCGTCAATGTTCTATCGGTACTATAACGTATTCTCTCTATACTCCTTCCCATAACCTATTTTTCTAGTGCCAGCAAAACGCACTACATGAGTATGGGCCATCCCCTGGGTGCTGGTCTTATGTAAAGTGGGCATGGTACCTACCTACCACACAAAAAATATTGATTTTTATATATCTTGAGAACGATAAAGGTTGAAGGTTCTGGATGACTACATGTCAATACAAATCATCGGTCAAAAAGTGAGCGAAATTAGATAACTCGGCGTGGCATCAATCATATACAGTAACATCCATTTGGGAACTGTAATAGTGACAGTTTCCAAATGTGGTTCAGACAACGTCGTAGACAATACACATCATCAATCAATAACAGAGCGATATTGGATAAGGGGGAGTGGTAACTTACTTTCATATATAATATGAAATTTCTCTATGTGAAGAACAACAAACATCAGCTAAAAAGCCGAAAAAATTGGATAAGTGGGAATTTCACAAAGCACACCGGATAAAAGCAAATAAAGGCCGTAAATCGAAATGCCATCAAACGAGTTGATTTTGCTTGTCTTGCACTTTTTGTCAAAAAATGTTTAATTCCCGGATTTTTAGCTGTACAAGACGGTACTTTGTGCCGTAAAGCGAAGGTCTTTCATAATTAAAACAGGCCGTTATAGCGCAATGCCGTGAAAAGAAAGGCCGTATAAAGAGGTATGAGTGTATCTTAATAAAGTCAATCAAAATTTGAATCAGTTAGGTTATGTGGAAATTGAAGATTATATATGTTATACACATTTAGAAAAAGTAGGTCGACTAAAGTGATTATAAAAAGTTCATGCATGTATGGTGGAACAGATCCATTTAAGGCTTTCAGATGAAGATTTTATTGTAAAGACAATACAATTTTTTAGGCATATACAATAAAGAGAAATAATATATAATTTTTTTTTATATATATAAAGGAATTGTGATTTGTTCGGATGCTTAAAACTTGAAAACGACAGGACCAATTTGGATACTTCCGTTTGTGATTTTGTTCGCAATCGTTATGCGAAGGTTCAGGAAAAAAGAACAGTCGAAAAATTCTCTACAGTTGGCGCTGTAGGCGGTTATTTCTTTATCTCTGCTTCTGCTAAAGGTATTTGTATGAAATTTGGGACGTCGATTCCGTGCACATATTCTAAGTACTGCGGTAAGTATAAACGAGATTGAATAAGTGCGGATGGCACTTCCCACACAAATAAGTATTAATTTTTAAAATATTAATTTTTTATATCTTGAGAACGGTTAGAGTGGAAGTTTCTTAATTTGGTCTATCTAATTAAATTCGTAGTTAATACAACAAATCATCAGTCAAATGTTTCTTATTTTCCCTGTCACTCTACTAGGGAGCATGCATATTGGCTTCCCTCAAAGCATTTATTGCTTTGTTTAAGTTCTTCAATCAATTTGATATTTCAAGCTAAGTAGATGATTAACCCGCTCTAGCTTCCTCCATATTATTTCTCTTGTGTGCTAATTGGTGGTGATCTTTACTTTAGCATTGTAATTGTTTCCCAGTAGGTGTGGTGTGTTTTTCCTGGTCATTCATCTAACGTTTGGCATCATCGCCAGAGGTATGTGATAGGGTCAGGGCTTTTTCTTATTATTATATTTTATTTTCTTCGTCATGTCCTCTGCTGGAGCTCGAACCCGGGTCGTTTATGCTGATATGTATATAAATATACAATTGTGCATGTGTTGAGAATTGTAACAGTTAAAGCATTACATTCATATAGATTTTCAAGCAACGTCGGATGGGTTAAGCTAGTTTCTGTATATAATTTACAAAAAACTTTAATTGAAAATAATAGAAAGAAAAATAGTTACGAGTGCTAATTTAATGATTAAATTTATTTTATTTTTTATTAAAAAAATATTCATTCTACAGTCAAAAAAAAAAAAAATAAAAAAAATTAAATTGAGACTTATGACCATGATATGAGCATATATATGGTCTGATCGACTAAGATATACTCTCTCAACTGGAGAGACATCAACAGTCCAATTAAGAATAACACTATATTGTGAAAATCACTACGGCGTCGAATTCGTAAAAAATCGGTAATATTTTAACGCAGTGGTCCAGAAATGTATACTGGCTATTCTCATAGCAGATTTGGATCTGACTTTTTGTACAACTGTAGTAATTAGGCTGTTTTTATATCTTTTTTTTTGTTTTCTTTTTTTTTTTGCCTAAAAGTGAACCAGGCTATCACATAATAAACTAATTGAATGCAATATTCCATTTGAATGTAGAGTATATTATAATCGAGCTTGACTATCTATAATTTCTTCCTATGAATGAATAATATAATTTTGAAACAATATAATTTTAATTCTAACAAATGAATGAATCTTATAAATATTTTATAAATATTGTCCATTTAGCGAAATGTCAAATTATTGATCAAAGGTTAGAATAATACGTTGTCCTCTGATAACATTCTCCCTCATATGGACATGTCTGAGTTTTGTTGGATATATGTATTGCATAATAAAATATAAAAACAAAACCAAATATCTGTAAAATTTTGTTACATGATTGAATAATAAAATATTTATGACCAGACACAGGATGGGAGTATAACAATAAACATGAGCGAAAAGAATGTTGAGGACATTAGCCGAAAAAATTTGTTTACTCGACTAAAAATTATACAAAACAAATATATATACATACATATTAGATTTCATAATATTTAATAAAAATTCAATATTTCTTAGAAAATAATTTTAGCAATAAAAACTGTTAGTGAAATAATTATTAAAGTTTTCCAAAAATGTATTTTCACTTCATTTATTATTGATTTAAGCTGCATTTAGGATTTTTTTTTAAAGCCATGAAATGAAGTTTATTTCATAAAAAACATTCAAGTCGATTGTTCCTTTTAATATCCCATATTATGGAATGAAAGTTAATACTTGTCAGCCGTTTTTCATTTATGAAAAATGCGCCTGTTTTCTACTGACAGTTAAATGTGTCATTTACAGCGTACTTTTATGTGTTAAACATTTATAATATTTTCTTCATTTAAGCAAAAATTCAAAATAAAAGAATTTTATAAAAATATGCAAAAAAAATGTTGATCCTATTATATGAGATAAAAAAATGGATGATGTGCCACAAACACGTTTTACAAATGTTTGAGAACTTAACTCGCTATTTAAAGCTTAAAGTTCTTTCTGTTTGAATTACGTTTCTACCAACTGTCAAGGTAGCAAATGCAAACAAACAAAAGGTAATGCTTTGTTCGTACGCCAACGTTTTTCTCATTCATAATTCTACTTCTATTACCCTGTTACTACTTCAAAATCATCTGCAATTTTCCAAAAACTTGGATCATATGAAATTCCTCCGAGCATAAAGAATATGCATTAGTTGCCTTTCTTAATATAGAGGGTACCGTTAAAAACGTCACAGCGGAGGCAATTGGCAACTACAAAATGTCGTGCGCACTTGATAATCCAAATAGGTAATACAAACGTAAAATTATTAAAAAATATATATTGAAACGCAAAAAACCAAATAAAATTTTAAAAAAGCATTAAAACTTGTATATTCAAAAAAATGTTAAATCCATTGTGCCCCTTACGGTCCACATTTGTTCAGCAGATCTCAAACTATAATGATGAATATATCTCCTCCAAGGAGACTCTATGTCTTCATAAATATTTCCATATAAATCCTGTATGGCACAACTTTTGTATATTAATGCTCGGTTATAGTAAAATAATAAGGACATGCTAAAATTTAAATGCCTAATGGTCTCTTCTCAAATTGTAATGTCAAGTTAAATGCGAACATTAAAAGACCAATTAAATGTTTTTATTTTTTTGAAATTTCAACGTGAATAATATATTTAAAGCTTCTGCACCATGTTTAAACATAATTTTCTACTTTATTTTCTTATAGTTTACGCATACGAAATAAAAAATATATATTCAAGTTTTTGCATCATCATTATACTCATCTTTGAATTTATATTTTTAATGGCAATAATAGACATTGAAATAAAATATTTGATATTCGTGTGGTTTTTGTTTTCATTCTTATAAAATCTCTTCCTTTTCATGGTTAGACAAAGGCAGTAGCATAAGTACTGGCTAGAAAACGTACTTGGAAATATACATTTCGATAGGAATCTCTGTGAATTTATTGAGAGACAGAGTGAGTCAAATGTAAGCATTTATGAATGAAATGTTTTTTTCCCATTGCACACATTATATGGCTTTAGTTCATTTGTATTATGCTTTTAGATTTTTATTTATCTTTTTTTCCCGTATTTTTATTTCCATTATTTTTGCTTTTAATGTCATACTACAAGTAGGCAGATAAGCAAACAATTTATTATTGTTCTCATTAAAATGTCTACAGTTTTTTTCAGAATTCTATTTAAAATATATATACTCGTACGACTCTATATAAATTCCACTCAAATTTCTTGTCTTGACATTAAGTGTAAAAGCCATTAAAAGCTATTGTCTACACTAGTAAGGGTATGTCAAAAAAAAAAAAATCTGAAACTATATTAATAGAGTTTTAATGCTTAAAAATAAGAAACACCACACAATAGTGTACAGGGGTGTTTAAAAATTTCAAAAGAATAAAATTTTCCGGGGCTTTAAAGGTCAATTGTAGCAACAAATGTCATTTTTTTGTTAAATATTTGCCCTTGACTTTTAGTTTTTCTTGAAAACAAAAGCTAAATTGAGACTATTATTCAGCGCATAAATAAAGAAATTAATTAAGTTTTTTTCCTTTCAAAACTTTTACAAAAATTTCCATAAAATAGGCAGAATAAAAAAAATAAGTTTTGATATTTACAACCGATTTTGTATTAGTGGCATAATTTGTTGTTTCCATAAAATTTGTCACAAAATAAAATATTTGGCAAGTTTATAAGTAATTTATTTAAAAATATTACTGTTATTTTAAGTACGAAGTAGTACTAATATATTTAAGAATCGCTATTTTTTATTTAATCAAACATTTTACATTTTACTAAAGTCGGCTTCTAAGTTTCCTTAATTTCCTTAAGAACGATGTAATTGGCAGCAGAGATTAGATTTTCTGCAAATTTGTGTAAAAATACTTCGAAATTGGATTATACATACTCGTTGTTGGCAGTGGTGTGAGTACAGATCCGCCCTCACTCTCCATACGAGGGTGTCTAGCAGAGTTTTTAGCTGCGACTAGGTCAAGTAGGCCTAGGCCTCCTTTTAACCTTTCAAGACTACGTATCCCGATGGCGTTTTTGCGGCTCTGTTTCAAAAGAACTTTGATCTGCTTATTTAGCAAGAGCCACATTTAGGGATACATACCGATAGATCGACGAGGGGTCAGTGTAGTGTTTATGGGCAAAAGATCAGCGAACAACTGAAAACATATAGACCAATAGTTAGTTAGTTATTTACAACGGGTAGACAGACACTGGTCCAGCTCACTTGATGTACGCAGAGAACATTCTATTCAGAAAAGGTTTGGGTGTACAGTAATCCACTCCATCAGGGATCATATGCAAATACCGCAAGATGACTTCATGCCTATAATCCTTGTCAGGCCGTGCTCTCGCCATCCTTAACCTTAGCGCAGACATAATAGCTATCTGCTTAGCCATCAGGCTCACCGTAAGCTTCTTCAGAAATACTAACAAGGCCCTTGAAGGAGTGAATCTGAATCTACTTGTAATCTTTAGTGTCGCACTTCGCAGAACCCTATCAAATATTCTGCTATATTTCTCCAGAGGTTTCCACCACACAATCGTACCACACGTGTGGTAAGTATGGGCTTAATCACCGTAGTAAAAATCCAATTAGAATTCCTAGGATTTAGACTTCAAGACTTTCCAGTGATCCTACGACATGTGTACAGCACCATGTTCGCTCTTGCCGATAAATTTACGTCTTTCCTGTTGAAGACCAAGGAAGGACTTTTGAACGACCACATCAGAGAGAAATTTTAAATTGCAAGTGTGGATGTACATTAACGGGTCTCACCTCTAAGTGTTTTGCCTATTGCAGGGCTGAGTCAACAGGGGAACAACGTATTTAGACTTCTAGGATAGAGACTGTCATATCTGCTGAAGAGATTGAACTGTATGTTTTTATTGATAATGAAGGGGCCTTTGATAATAATGCCTATCGCTCAATGAAAAAGGCTATAGCCAAACGGTAGATTGAACTGTGTACTCCTGAATTCGAGTCATGCTAATCAGTTGAGGGATCACCTCCATGCTGGGTGCTGAGTTGGTATTGGTAAGGGCCGGCAGGGGCTGCCCACAATGGGGAGGTAGCAATTGTTCCGTTCACTAGGAGATTAAAGTTGAGTCTACGACCTATTTCACTGAAAGAAACTGAAATTTGGTTACTGAGAGAGGTGAAATACCTGAGGGTTACCATCAAAAAGAGACTCAATTTGAACTGTCATTTAAATGCCTATCTAAGTAAGTATACTTGACCAATATGGGCTTGTCGTTCTCTTATCGGCCCTACCTGTGGTCTTAATTCCAGGATCATTTATTGTATGTACATATATCATGAATATTCGATCGCTAGTTTCTTGTGCATCGGTTGTGTGGTGCCCCAAAGCTGAACAGAAACTGTGCATCTATAGATGAATGAAGCTTCAGAGAGAAGCTGTGTCGCACTGCGTCCATCAAAGCTTTTATCAGACTAAGTCCACTGCATATTTTCATTATGAAATCTGTAGCGTTGGGGTTCTTAGGTTGTCGACGCGAGGCAGGTTCAACTCAGTTAACCACAGGGGTCTCATGAATATACTGGGTCGTGTACGATCATGAGCTACTGTTGGGTAGGAGTTTATTATCCACCGCGGATTTAAACTTCGGTAGTAATATCGGTGTTCTTTGTATGAAGTGCGACCATGTGATATCTAGTGTCGATCCCAACTGCTTACAGTTGTATACGGATGGATATAAAATAGATGATGGTGTGGGCGCGGGGATCTTCAAACCCTATACCAAACACTGGGAGCAAGTGGGATCACTTACAGCGGGCTGTAAATTACGGGTCTGACCTTGGAGTGTTTGGCACAATATATCTTCCAAGGTAGCATTTTGCCAGTTGAGCCATGGCCGGCTGAGCCTCTCCGATCCATTTGAATAATTCATTGTTGATATTACTGTTACTATAGAGCCTATTTTTCAAGTTTGGAAATGGAAAATAGTCCAAGACAACCAAGTCTGAAAAAAAATGAATTCGCTGATTTTGTCCATAGCGATATTGGATGTGTGAACCGGCACCTGATTAAACAACATTATCACTTTCGCATTCATTTAGCAAAATAATCGCCTTGAATTAGTTTTTATTTATATTTTTACGTAGTACTCGTATTTCTCGTAGAGCGCATCCCTTTGTAGTTGATTGTCCAGTAAATCGCACAACGCATTATAGGGAGAATTCGTTCTTTGGTCGCACTGTTCGGTTGTGGAATAATCTTCCAGCGAAAGTATTTCCTGCCACTTACGACATGAGTAAATTTAAATCTAACCTCCATAAACACTACTCCCTCTGTCCTCCTTCCAATAACCTATTTTCCTAGTACCAGCACAATGCACTGCATGAGTAGGGGCTATCCCCTGGGTGCTGGTCTTATATAAAAAAAGTGGGTGTGGCACCTCCTATTCAAAATAAATAATGATTTTTGTATATATAGAAAACGGTTAGAATGGCAGCTTCTGAACTTGGTCTAACTGACTTCGTAGTCAATAAAAATCATTAATTTTAATGCATTCTTTCAAAATTTTCTAATGACGTATTTATATATTTTATAGCTACGTATACAATACAAAGGCTACCAGAGACGCGGGAAGGGTAACTATAGTAACCTTGCATAATACTAGATGATCGATTAATATAGTGTTCGTCCGGAGTGCTCATATGATCTCATTTATACATATTCCTCAAGAGTAAGATCTTGCTCTTGGACTAAGATCTTTATAATGAAAAAATTGAATTGCTTGACGATGACCAATTTTCATGTGTATAAATTCATCAAAATCGTTTGTTGTTGATGGCTCGAATGAAAGGTAAAATGTGGCGTCCGGAAACAAAACAATATGCCACTTTTGACAGGAACAATTTTTCAAGCTACAGCTGCTATACTGTAGAATAATTTATTTCTTTATATATATTTGAAATAGTTCTTATGTTAATACTGCTCTCGGATAATGCTATTTAATATCCTTTCATTTTAATACAATTATTTTGTATGGCACAAACACACGTTCTCTTGATTGTAAGTCGTCGTACCAAGCCATACAATTTCAATAATAATGCAAATTAATAATGGCCAACATTATGCGAGACTGAACAATACAAGGGGAAAAAATATGTTCAAAAAAGAAATGTAATACAGAGCACGAGTACATGACAAGGCACTTAATATTAGTCAGAAATCAAAGAAATTTCAATGAGAGAAAAAAGAAAAAAGAAAAAGACCAACGACCATAACGAGCAACAGAAACAAAAAAACAAAAAAATGGACAAACAGACAATACGATACTAGAGACCAGACCATTTGCTGCTGCATACGCACTTAACAATACTCATTGAGAGAGACAGAGAGAGGGACAGAGAGAGGGACAGCGAGACATTCAGTTGCATTCATACAAATAACAATGGCCAGTTCTAGTAAGAAGATAAGGGTACACAACATGCAAAAAGGATATATGGATGGATTATAAAGGAAAAAAACACAAAAATTAGAAAAATTGTACATTATGCAGATGCCAGAAATAAATATCAAATGCAAGACAGATGGAATATCAACATTTTCAAAATGTGATATATTATGGAGAGATGATGACAGGAAAAGAATTTTTATTAATTAAATAGACGAGAAAAAGAAGAAAATGAAAATAAATTTCAATATAACAAATTTATTAAAATAAAATTTAAAGGGAATTTTTGTTTTGTTGAAAATTATACCTTTGCTTAGATTTACTATATTAATTCCGATCAAATATTTTTTTTTTATTTTTCAAAAAATTGAAAATTTTTATTTTTAATTAAAATGTAATGAAAGCCACTAGACAGAGACACTTCTTTGTACTCATAGGAAAAGTTAGAAAATAGTTAAGAAAAAAGAAAAGAAAGCATAAATTGGAGCTTAGCCTGACTAAAAAATGCCCTTTACAGAGTTTATTTGTTCGCTTTATTTTTCTTTCTTTTTTGCACAAGCAACACTTAGGGAATTGCCCCGCCAAAATTGCAGTGTATTGTAGAAGAAGGAAGAAAAGAGTTGATAGTGTAGGATCTTAATATATTTTTGTACTAGTGAAGAACTCTAGAATGAGGTTTTTCTACATATGACAAATAGCAATGTGTTTTGATTATAACGTATAATGCTATCCACCGGCAAAACCACTACAAATCAGTGTTGATTGCCCACTGGGTATTTATTTTACGTAGTTTGCAGTTTATTTACAATAAAAATTAGAATGTAATCAGTTCAATTTCTGAATACCGTTTCAGAAAAACTTCTCGTCTTTTATGGCGATCCAACTTTGTAGTCGATTTTATATTTCTTGAAAAGAAGTGACTCGGTATGATATGGTATCCATCGAAACAGCCAATAATTAGAGGGATCGAAGAATACGGTGGGAGTTCGGAGAATACGACCGATGCAGCATTTGATTATTGCTAACAATTGTTTGGCAAATTTGCGACCTGAGGCCGAGCATTGTCATACAAAAGAATAGCTTAATTATGTCTATCTTTGTATTCCGGCCGTAGTTCAAATGAAGTAATTGCAGTCTGCTTTGACAAACCAGAGTACACAACGCCACCTCGATCCTACCAAGAGCCCAAAATTGCATTATAAATAATTAAACAACGTAATTTTACTAAAAAATAAAAAATATTTTCTAATTGAACAAACAGTTATAAAACCCAATAAAACCCATAAAAAATCCAACGAAACTTGATGGGTTTTTGCCAACCCTGCTACAAATGGTTGTATTCTACGACAAAGGCGAGTATAACAAGTAAAAGTACAATTTTCGAAAACAAGTCGATATCTTGTATCATCACAAATTACTCCGATAGAGGACTGAAATACGGTTTACACTATGACGGTGCTCTAATAAATACAGTTATCTAACCAAACACTAATGAATGAGTACCATCGCCATTTTCTGTTTGCTATCCAAATTTTTCATGAAGTAAGTATTTACGGCCATTTTTGTCATGCTTGACTGGCTTCTTCGCGGTATACTTGCCAGGCAACAGGCTAAACTTGGAACATAATGCCCCGTCAAGGTGGCGCATTAACCACTCGGGACACTCCTCTATTTTATCTGAGGAGCATCGAGTCCTGGATAATACTGTCTATGTCTCTTACGGATATGGATGTCATTTCGTAATCGAAAATGGGGACGACTCGGTATCTGGTTCGGTCATATCCGGTAATTCATTAGAGGTCTAGACTGATGACTCTAACTTTGGGAACATGGTGAGCAGTGGAATTTTTCCGAAATTTTCAACTTCAGGATGTCTCTTCGACTTCCGAACTACTTGAGTGTGCTTAAAGCCGAAGTAATGGCTATTCGCTATGCTGCGGAATTGATCTGGAGTGGCGGTGCTCACACTACTGACATGTATGTACATCTTATCTGATAGCCAAGTGGCGATCAGATCTCTTTCGGGTGTGAATTTAAGCTCTAGTCTGGTTAGGGACTTTCGCGATTCCTTTTGGATACTCCCACGGTACTTTCATGTCCATCTTATTTGGGACCCTGGTAATTGTGTTGCAGATGTACTTGCTAAGGCGCGCACACTCTTTCCGGACAGCCATCTACCCACGAGGGTGGGTGTATCGCTTTCCTCCGTTAAGCTGCCTATCATGCAGAAGTACTTATTAGAAGCTGACAGATCCTGAACGAAAAGGAATCTTGATACATAGCTAGACTCACCTGGTCTAGATTAGATAGTAGGCGTATCAATCAATTGTTCATATTGGATGGTGGAAGCATCCACTTTACTGGTTCTGTTCTAACTGGTCATTGCGTTATGGATATGTACGCTCAAAGTCTGCGCTTACCAGCGTATGATTCTCTCGAGGTTGAAGATCGATTAAGGAAGCGGAGAGTGTGACTCACTTCATTAGCCAGTGTCCGACCCTAGCTTGATGTAGATTGCGCACACTTGGCTCGCTCTTTAAGGATGGCTTAGCGAAGCTATCGAATTCATATGAGATTAATAGCCAGGTTCATTAGAGTATCTGGTTTCTTCCGACTTACTTTCAGTGATTGTGCTTCTATGTTAGGCCTTTGGTTGATTCTCAAGACCGCTTAACTTAGACACAGGGTCATAGCTTTGTGTGTAGCACAACAACCGTTCACTATATGTGCTCAAATGTGCCTTGATTTGACGAGGCTACCACTCCCTTCTAACCTAATCTAAAGTATTGTTACAAAAATAAACAATCCCTAAAGCAGGGCTAGTAGTTTAGCTATAAGTCTTATTAACGGCATTTATTCTATTGGTTTGTATCAAGGCTCAATGTATCTGCCACACCACATTATCTGTGCTGTACCGTGCTACCGTACATATTTTGGTCGTTACATTTGAACTAACGGAAATATAATAATGTGGTATATACAAGATCATTTGAAAGTAATGTGATTCTTATATAAAGGGCGGCACACTAGCAGTTTAGTTATAGTTTTGCAGTCATAAAATAAATTCGCGATAAAGCATAAGTAAAAGTGTTGAGTATTTGTGTATTAAGCGAGTATTAAGTGCAAGATAAATAAGCTGTATAGTTAGAATTGTATAAGTGGAAGTTTAATAAAGAAGTGTATAAAGTAAAACAACAACATACGTGTTATTTATTTTATTTAAGGGAATTAAAATAATTAAACATTTTAAAAAGGTTAAAACGTAACTGCATTTTTTGCATAATTTTAAAAAACCAAGATCAGTGTATTCTCATGGAACATCAATTCAATACCCATAGGCACAGATAAAATATTGCACGTTTATGGGCAAATTAACTAAATTGGCTATTTTAAGCATTGATATCGCACCTCGCACCCGACCACACTCTGAAGTTGTCTGCAAGTCACGCTTTAAAACTTTAACATTTTAACCATGTTTCGCCTCTTATCTCCAACCTACAAAAGGCTGAGCCTATGATCAAATGAAATAACATAAATCTTTAAGAGAGAAGGTAATTAGGAAACCTGAAAATTAGAGCAGGAGAAAAAACGGAGCCTTGTAGTGCCGTTGAATTCATACTGAACTTGTCTGATGAGATTCCATCTATAACAACTCGTAAAGTGCGATTTCTGAGAAACAACACTGAACGCAGCAAGTTTCGACAAAAGTGAACGCTGACTTATTGGTTTCTCATGTTCTAAACCGTGTATACTTACACAACCAAGACGACAAGTTATTAACAACATTGAGTTTGCCTGCGCTGTGCTACTCTGTGAATGTCTGCAGGTTGCCCGAGGTTGTCAGTCAAAATTTAACTTTTAACCCATTGTTAGGAGAAAAAACAATAAATTTATCCTTAGCTCATTTATTTCGATCTCTGTGGAAACTTTACATCAATCAAATCCAGCTGTTACCGACACCAAATGCAACAAGTTTCAACAAAAGTACACCGAACTATGATCTATTAAATGTTTTTGAGGTATCCAAATCCACAAAACAAGCTGCTGAATAGAGCAATTAAATTACTACGATTAGAATTACTTATACGGACACTGTACTGCCCATCACTTAGCAGATAGGTTGATCCCATTTATTTTACAAGGTCGAAGTCGACCATGCTCTCCATTACGTTGGAAATATATTACTTTTGTGCATTTTTTAAGTATTGATAAGGCACAAACAAGGTAAGCTAATGGACGTTTTAGCGTCCAAGAAAACTGCTTCAACTTAGAGCTTCAGGGGTTAAATTTTTCGTTACAACTAACGTTACTACAAACCTAATGCACCATCTGTGATAATGTGACTGTCTAAAAAATCAAATTTTCCGTGTATATTAATAGAAACTACTCTACTTTATAACCAATACTACTCTATCATCGACTTTACTGCATTGGAATTTAGCTTAGTTTGTTTGTAGTTCTTCTCAACACATATTTCGTTTTATAACCATTTTGCCCCAACAAAGTGCAACAATGCAAAAATCTATTTTTATTTTCATTTGTTTTGTTTAACTTTGAGCTTTGAGAACGCTTTGTACTTTTATTTTATTTTTTTTTTCGATTTCCCCCCATAAACGAAGTAAAAAAAGAATTACTGCAAAGATTGATGATGCTGAAATGAAATTGATATTTTAAGTTTACTACGGAGTTCAAGTTTACAAAGTAATTGAAAAAGTAAAAAAATATAATAAAAAGGAAGCAAAAAAAAACAAACAATTCAAGCAAAAACTACAATAGTTCAAAAAAAATTCTAAAAAGAAAGGGAGGATATAATTGTAGATACCGGTTAGAAAAAAATTAAAGTTTTAATAGTGCGTAACAAAATATAAAAACCAACAATAAAAAATAAATATTTCTACAATGTAAACGGGAATATAATATATGTGGCTAAAATATTAGAAAATATTACTCATACGCTCTATGCAATCGTAAAAACGCATACGCTATGATAGCATACCATTTAAAACATATTTATATTACTCCCTGTTATATTAACTCCAACCATACTGGTAGCAATTACACACGTATGCTCCTAACAGGGTTACCGTAGTTCATGTGTGTGTTTGCAGGGGATATTACAGTTTTAAAGGTGCAACCTCGCATTTTTTGTTGATTTTTGTGGAAGAACTTGTAGCATTTGTTGGAGTTTCACTAGTTATTAGTATAAATGGTGCCAACGATTACCCTCCTTCGGCTCTTTGCTGAAATTATATTCATCCATTATAGCAAGCATCGTTCAGTTGCTATTAATTTCAGCAATTATTTTACTACGCCTAATACATCCTATCTCCGATATTTGAAATATGTTGATAATAATCTACAAGCTATTATCCAGATGAAAAAGTGACAGTGGACGAACAGTTATATCCATTAAAAGAACTAAACAGAATTACTAGATACCATAAACTCCCTGTTTGTGTAGCACAGGCAATAGCTAGCCTTTGAAAGGTATCATTTCCCGATGGTCAGCGACAGGTACGAGTAAATGTAGAAAAAAATGTTGTTTTAGCTCTGACAGCAGGTAATGTTTTATGTCATTCCTTCTGGTCAGTCGGGTTCAAGTTAAGTCCCAAGCATAATATATTTTTTCTTACTTAAGCTACTGTTAAAAAATCAACGAAAAGTCTATCAAATAATTAATACATTTTTGGTGGCTATAATGTACTTTTTGAATAGTTGTGTTAGTGAGAATAAAAAAACTGCTATCTGAGAGTTGAGTTGAATCGGTAGTAAGCATTATTAGTATTTGGATGAATCTATTTTTTATTAAAAATACCATTATTTTAAAATTTTGTGTAAAGATTTAGGTATTATCAGAAAAATTACACCATTCAATTAAAAATTTAAAAAAAATCTACATATAAACGCTACGCATGTTCAATCGTTGCTGTTTCAGCGACAAATAAATGCAAGAGCATCCATTGAGCAACGTGTATCTTTTGCTATTGTTTTGCATAAAACGTACAAACAGCTGTTTTCGTACGTACAATGCCATCAGGTTTGCTCAAAACTGCAAATGAATGTAAAATAAACATAACAAAAGGACACTATAGTTAGATTATATTATTAAGTACATTATAGTTATACACACAGTCGTTTAAGCTATCCTACGCTTATTATGGTTGGGCCTTTAGAGCAATAAGTCTAGTCGATACTCTTAGAAAAAAAAGGCACACATGTATGCCAAAAACGCTACTGCCGAATCCAACGGAAAATATAGGTACACACCGAAATGGTTTCAACAAAAACGGAACTTATCAAGCTGCAACACGTATAACAAAATATTCGTTCCTCCAAAAAACACTATTACTTTTACTTTTCTCATAATTATTATCATAATTCTGACAAGGCTCTATTGTAGGACACTGTGATCCATGTTCAGCAGATATGTTGCCTTCCTAATGAACATCAGCAGATATGAAACTATAATGGTCCTAAATGTCTCCCTAAACATTTCCATCTAAACCTATCAGGAACCTACATTTACACAATATGTATTCAGCTGTCTCTGATGCCTGTGCTCACAGTCCACAAACATCCACATCTGTGACCTGTTCCAATGCGCTCTCAGTCCACAATGGTCGGTAAGAAATTCCGTTAGGAGTTTTAAGTCATGCCTGCCATACTTGAGGTCCTCCGAGCGACGCCCAAATTTTGGTTGTAAGTTATGCTACACAGTAAGATTCCGGACCGATATAAAGTATCACGGAACTTTTTCTAGCCAAAACATATACCCTTATCGGGAGGGTAAGAACTAGTTGACTTTAGGTGGCTATACAGCCAACCCAAACACATCATTGTTAAGCTTAAAGAACTTGTGAAACCTTTAATCTATATTTTGGTTTATTTAGGAAAAATTTCACTTAAAAGAATGTTCGGTTATCGAGGTGCCCGTGTCAACAGGAATAGGGTAAAGAAACAAATTTAAAAAAAAATCAAATTCTTAAAACTTACTTGTATAACTCACTGTAATATTAATTGATTTGTTTGCTCGTATCAATTTTCACAAACAATTTCTTCGATGGTTTGCGCAAGTTATAGTTTTCCAAGTGTTTTGAGGTTTGTTTGAGAAAAAAACCAAACGTTAAAAACTATTTTTAAATTTTTTTTATACGAAAACGAATAGTAAATATATACTTTTATGATTTTTTGCTTTTTTGCGATTTAAATTGATACTTTTGATGTTTTCTTTTGTTAAAAAAGAATAGTTTGTAAAGAAGTTTTGCTTTTC
Source organism: Wohlfahrtia magnifica (assembly GCA_023159175.1). Taxonomy (NCBI): domain Eukaryota; kingdom Metazoa; phylum Arthropoda; class Insecta; order Diptera; family Sarcophagidae; genus Wohlfahrtia; species Wohlfahrtia magnifica. The sequence goes on along the minus strand of JAKWBJ010000490.1, from coordinate 1,207,854 downwards.
TTTTAACTTTTTTGTTAAAAGATATTGAAAAACTTGTTTTTTCTAATACTTTTTCAGGATTCATTTAATAGTTGTAATCGTTATACAAGTGCAGTATTAAGTTTTTTTTTTAACAAAAAGTGATGAATTCTTGTATTTTAATGGATTAAATAAACATCGTAAAGCAATTGGTAAAGGAATACAATTTTAAAAATGTTACCTTTTATAAAACAAATTTAAGCCATTAAAGTTTTTTACAGTCTAGGTTGTCATAATTATTTATATACGATATACCAACAATATGACAAGAAAATTGTATACAATTTGTAAAAAAAAATCCTTTTATTTACTGGTCTGGTTTTTCGACAGGCATAACAACAACATGATAAACAATATAAACTTACCCTTCAGTTCCAAAAGCTTTAAGCTCACGATCTAATGTCTCCTTAACATTTTGCTGGGAGTACAAGCCAATTGGCGAGTTGAATTGCTTGTGTACCAATTTACGTTGAACAGCAGCCATTTCTTGAGATTTTTGTTAAGTTTGTTTTGTAGGATTTCAAATGCAAATGGGGAAAATAAAACACTTGTTTCTTAAGCAAAACTTAACGTTCTTTTTATGAATATCAACTGAATCTTTTAAACTATTTAAAGCTAAATTGGAAAAAAATATTAAAAAAAAATTAAAATAATCTATGCAAGTAACTGGCAGTCTTATTAAAACCAAAATAGTTTGTCAATTTCTTTTTAAGAAAACAAAAAAAAATTTAATATATATTTTGTAAAAAAAAACAAATCTATTAATTTTAAAATTTTTAATTAAAACTATTGACTGTTTACTCCAAAAGAATTTTCCGTTTCCTTAAAATAATTTTTTTTTTTAATTTCGTTGATCGTTATTCGTTGTGGTATTCGCTCTGTAAATATAAAAAAAGGAACAAAAATGATTAGTTTTGGTAATCTTAACAGGTAATTATTGTTATTTTTTAATAAAATTTTATTTCAAATATACTATAACCACAAATAATATTTTTTATTTCTTTTTTTTTAAGTAAATATTTTAAATTTTAGAATTATTTTTAAACCACAAGGAATCTGTAATAACATTTGCTTTTGTTGTAATTTCGAAAATTTAAAAATTCTTTTCAGAAAATTAAACACCATTTTCAAATATATTAAAGTTTATTTTTAAATATATTATAGTTTATATCATAATAAAGCAAAGATATATATTTTTAATATCAATGAAACATGCTTTGCTGGATAGAAAATTTTATGACATTAATGTTTAATGTGGCCACCACGGCCACAAATGAAAAGAAATGTCAAACCAAACTAAACAGAAAGCAACTATCAGCTGTTAAATCAGTTGTAAAAAAAAGTACTGCTGCTAATTTAAAGTTCGGAGCCTCTAATAAAAACTCCCGATACAATGCATCGACTTATTTAAAACATTAATCGGCGCAACAAAAAGATCCTTGCCCAGTGATACTATTTTCCTGATAGGCGCTGTCGAGTAGAACAAGGATCTGTTTTTAGAATTTTCGAAACATCTCCAAAATCTCATAACTTAATATAATTCCTTAATTAATTCATCAATAGTACGGTTCCTATATGAAATAGTGCACAAAAACGCATCTAAATTTGAAAAATGTGGAACAAATTGAATGCAAAATGTGTTTGCTTGAGAAATATATCCAGATTATAAAAAACTGATTAACCGACATATAAAGGGTCCGCCATGTAATGTTTTTTTTTCAACTAGTGCTTATTTCATGAATGGTAAGACTTAGCTCATGTCTGATTTGACAGATAATTAGATTTATCCTCCCTCTGAACGAATATGGTTGTGTATACGCTTGAACAACGCTGGGGATCTAGGCCTGCGATCGACTTACAGAAGATGCCGATTTTGCCAAAAAAAATCATCTTTTCAGATGAAGTGCCCTGTTTCCGAAGATCGCATTATCAGCTGAAGAGCTGATGTGGTTTGGCCACCTCGTAGCTGCGATTTGAAACCGTTGGACTATTATTTGTGGAGTGACGTTAAAGATAAGTGTTACGCCAACAAGCTAGAGGCGATTGACGCTTAAAGGACAGTATTCGTGAAGCCATTGGTGAAATACAGCTGCACACAATCGATAATGTGCTTCAAAATTGGACCGATCGTGTAGGCTACTGCATGGCCAGCCGAGGCAGCCATTTAAATGAAATTGTTTTTCATTATTAACCGGAAGGATTGCAATTTCAAATAAAACCAGAAATTTGAGAAAATATGAAGTATTTGGCGGACCCTTTATATCGTTTAAAATGTCCGTTTCTCTTCTCTCCAAGTCCGAAAAGAAACTTGAAATCGGGTAATATTCTGCTAAGTGTTTAGCTTGTAAGTGAATGAAGATCCGAAAACCGATTTTTTTACCCGTTACTCGAAGTTTTGGAGGTGTTTTGAAAATTCCAAAAACAGATCTTTGTTTTACTCGACAGCACGAATCAGAAAAGTGGTATCACTTCCCCGGTATTTCAACTTCGTTAATTTTTGTCGCACCATGTTATACTTTAATAAATGCTAATTAATTTTTAAGTTATTGGGTTTTGCCGTTCTCAAAAAGTTAATCGTTAGAGTGGCTTATAAACAGGGTTGGCAAAACCCGGGTTTAAGAAAAAGGACCCAACCCACCGGGTTTTATTGGAATTTTTTATGGGTTTTATTGGGTTTTATAAATAGTTCCAAATTTAGCTCAAGTCGGCAATGTTTTTTGTTGGTGTACTAGGACCTGCTAAAGCTCGGTGAGCGAAGTAGACTGCAATCATTTCACTTGAATCATGCGTTATAAAAGAAACGGCCAGAATATAAAGACAGACATGATTAAGATACTCTTTTGCATAACAACATCCGAACACATGTCGCAAAATATTCAAAGTAATGATTAGAAACGATTAAAAGCCGCATCCGCGGTATTATCCGAACATTGCTTCATCGGCTGTTGCGACGAATACACTATACCTTACACGGCCTGTTTGAAATATGGAACACCATCGCTTTAAGTGCAAATTACATCGTTCCACGACTAAAAAACCATGGTTCTTCGTCTTAAAAAAAAAAATATATATATAAGGAACGCAAACGCAATACATATTGACCTCGTTTAAAGATATTTCGAAACCACCTAGGCCGTATAAGGAGGTGTGAGTTTTTGGACATGTTTTAGTCCACCAAATCATTTTTTTTTTTTTTTTTAGAAATACCAATTGGCTTAGAGGCGGGGGAAAGATGTAAGCAGTGATTTGATGAATTTGTTATTTCATTATCCTTTTGAGCTCAAAAACGGAAGAAATATATTTGTAGTCCCAACACGCAAATTACATTTACTAAAAGCCCACCCGTGTTTTTTTTTAAATCAAATACCCCGTGGGTTGCCAACCCTGCTTATAAATAATAAGAAGAATTTTATATTCCAATTTGTTTAATATTAGACCCTGATTTCTACAACACTACAAAGAGTTGGTTAAAAAGTTTTTTCACTGAGCTCCTTTGTGTTCGAATCGGCTGAGTAAAACTTTTTACATTGAGCCTAAAGTGAACTCACATTCAACAACTCACAGAATTATCAGACAATCAACTTAATTTATTAATTTTTTTTTTTTTTTTTTTTTTTTGACTGGATTAACCACTATCTTAGTTATAATTTTAACCTTTTTCCCAATTTTATTCGCTTCTGTTCTAAATACAAACATTTAAGATAGCCTATGGTTTCTTTAAAAAAGTCACTTTAGAATCGACTAGTTAGGTGCGTACAGTCCTCAAACACACATTAATTTTCATATAGTACATATATTCCTTTTACCCGGTGTGCTTTGTTGAATACGCTTTTATCCACTTTTTGGCTGATGTGGAAAGATAGTGAAGCTTTAGTTGTTGTTACCACTTAAAAAATTCCATGTTTAGTATAAATGGAAGGCGAAACGTCGATTTATATAATTTACCCATATTTTGACTGATGTGTTGTATTGACTACGAAGACATTTAGGCCAAATTCCGAAACATACATTTTTACCGTATGGGAGATACCATGCACACTTATTTGCTATGAAGTCATTCAGACGAAATACAAACTTTTTAGCTTTTGTCCTTCTCAGAACTTAATATTAAGTTTATATGGAAGGTTCCATACCCAATTGTCCAATTTCGCACACTTTTTGACCGATGATTTGTATTGACAATGAAGTCATTCCAACGAAATTCAGAAACCTTATCTTTTACTTTTTATTAAATGTATAATGACCGCTTGTCTTCTACCGCTTACTTTTTGACTGATGATTTGTATTGACTATGAAGTCATATAGGCCCATACCAGAAACACTAATTTTGACCGTTCTCAAGGCAAAAAAAAAATCAATATTTAGTATGTATGGCAAGTACCATGCCCACTTTTCCTATCCCGCCCAATTTTTGACTGATGATTTGTTTTGACTGTGAAGTCATTCATACGAAATTCAGAAACTGTAGCTTATATCGCTCTCAAGACAGACAAAAAATAATATTTAGTTAGACTACGAAGCTATTTGGACTAAACTTGAAGACTTTCTGTCACCATATTGAAGATATAAACAAATAAATATTTACTTTATATGAGCGTAGCACCGCCCAGATGGATTTTTTTAAACTTATATGGCCTATAGTTCTTTCCAGACATACAGAGAGATACCATAAAAATTTGAAGCAAATCGGTTCAGCCGCTTAGCTCTCTATAAGGCAAAAAACAACATACATACATACAAACAAACACTCATTTTTATATATTTAAAAAATGTATGACCATTCACAAATGTTCTATTTTTATTTTTATAATGTTTTCCAATAAGTTTTATAATTAAAGTGGAGCAACAAGTTCGTTTAAATGATGTCGATGGTACTTGAAAATTAGTTATCGATTTAATTTTTTTGTTTTTCCACAATTTTCTCGTTAAATAGACTACAGTTAATAATTTGTATGATTTCAATGACTATAATATTAGGAATTAAGAGAATAGAAAAATATTGATTTATTTTTATATACAAAAGTGTGGTCAGATAAAAATATAAAATTTATAAAAAAATATAAAAGCAATATATGTATCGGATGGGCCATCTATCAGTTTAAAATTGAATCAGCGGTTATTTCGAATCAGGCAATACTTAAGTGTTTAATTCTGTCACAAAATTCAGTATATTATCTCCACTAAACGAAATGAATCAATTTGCGCTAGAACAACGTTGGGATTTCTGGAAATTTTTTGCAAAAACAAACACAATTGCTCGGAAATTGTAAAAAAATACAAAAAAGAAAAAAAATTGCAAAAATCATCTTTTCGAATGAAGCTCATTTTTATCTTGTTGATAATATGCAAAATTGCCGTATTTGGGGCTCAGAAAAGCCAAACGTAGTCTTACAGAAACTAATGCACCCTTTAAGGGTGACTGCTTGGTGCGGCTTTTAGAACGGAGGCATCATTGGCCAATATTTCATATATCACAACCATTACGGTCAATGCAGACACTTATCGCCCCATGATAACCGATTTTTTGTGCACGTTCTTCTTGGTATTGATGTAAACGACGTTTGGTTTCCACAGGATGGTGCAACTTGCCACACATCTCATGCCACAATCGATTTATTGAGTTAAACGTTTGATGGCCGTTTAATTAGTCGAAATGGTGATGTCAGTTGACCGCCAATAAACTGCGATTTGACACTGTTTGACTATTTTTTGTACGGCGCCGTTCAAGACAAGTGTTATGCCGACAAACCAGAGACAATTGCGTATTTAAGGACCAACATCCGTGATGGTATTGTCGAGATACGACCCCATACACTGGAAAAAGTTCTCGAAAATTGGTCCGATCGAATGGAGTACTGCAAGGCCAGCCGGGGCCGTTTTTTTATTGCATTTTTAAATATATATATTGAATACATTATTTTTTATTTATTTTATTTTCAATCTATCCAAATATGTGGATAAAAAATAAATTTTATTCAGTTAAAAATAATAACATTGATTGTTGATCAGCAATGGGAACAAAAATATTGGTTTATAAACTTATGTACTTATATCAGTGTTGCCAGAAGTAGGAGAAAATACTTACGTGTAGGTATTTGTACTACTAAAATTGTGTATATTCGCCAAAAAGTAGGGAGTTTTTCTAATTTTGCGTTATTTATTAAATATATGCAACCAATTTGTATATAATATTTTATTGTTTAAAACGCTTAAAAAACTGTGTTTTCTCAAAAATCGCTTAAATGCATTATCAAAAGAAAACGGAGTAGTTATTTTACAAAATTCGGATCAAAAGAACTACATTAACTAAAATTGTCTGCTGAGTTTCTAAGTTGAGACCATGGGCGGCTTAATTTCGTTCAACAAACTGTGAATTATAATGAAGGGAGCCTTACGGCTTGTTGCTCAAAAAGAAGAGTCTGTTACTTAGTAAAAATCGATGGCAATATTGCAGCGGTGTTTGGTAAAATACTTCAGAAAAAAGTATGGGAAACTTTGTTTGAATTATCAGATCTGAACCCCATTGATAAAAAATCACAACTTTTAAACATTTAAATAGTATTACTAACGACTGAAGTTTCGTAACAAGTATACAGGTTAAATGAGCAAGGACTCCTTGAGATATATTCGACTGATAGTAAATATGCAGTATTACTTGACAAAGCTTGTTAAACCTTTGTTAAGTAAAATTTTTTAATGATGTATGCAAAAACGATTATTAGCTTAACGTTCCTTTGTTAAACCTACGTTAACTTTAAAAATTTTAAAGTAGGAAACTACCTACTCTAAGAGTACTCTAAAGTGACATTTGTGTTATGAATATTTAATATACAAATAAAAATAGCATGTTTTGGAGGCGTAAACCCTTTCCTAAAAGAAAAAGTCATCTTTTAATGAGTTGGTGACCCAAGTCAGACCACCAAAAAATTGTTAAGGAGTGGCTGTTGCAACAGAAATTTTAGGTAAATTTATGATAACCGTAAAACCCTAAATCTAATGCAATGGACATTTTTGGGCAATAGTAAAATGAGACCTGGAAAATTTTATTTTAACTTCGAGAAACATGTTGAAGCTATGGCACCGAATGTAATATGAATGGGACAAGATTTCTTTTACGTTTTTGATTAACAATATAGAGAGTACATCTAAATTCTTTAAAAAGGCCACAAAAAAATGAGTTCGAATAATGGTGTTATGAATATAAATTCCACTTTATTTAAGCGCAAAGTACATTGCCTTCTCTCATTCTAGTATCTGAATATCATACCTTTTGTTAATTTTTTTTGAAACGACTTAACTATGAATAAATGTGTGAAGTTTTGTTTTATTTGATTGAGTATTTAAGTTTTAATAGCAACTTTTCCATTCAACCTCAAAACATACACTTGGTTTGGCACCCCATTGTATGTAAACAAATTTTTACACCCTCTGTATCATCCTCCGTATTATTTTCGAACCTTTTCTTTTAAAACTAATTTTTTTCTAATAAATTTTTTCATTTAAGCACAATAAAAACATTTTTTCTTTAGTGATGTACATCACATCAAAACAACTACACAAAGGGTAGTTGTATTATTCCACTAATAAAATTAATCGCCTCCATTTTTTAAGATTTGAAGAATTTTTTGCATAAATATTTATAGAATTAAAAAATATATAAAAAGGTAATGAAAACTGAAACAGATTAATTAAAAAATATGATTTTAAACTAAATTAATAAAAATAAATTTTTTTTTGATCGACTACTCGTATTTGTGGCATTCGTTTTTTTGTATCGCTGACACAAAAAACTCATGGTATTGCCAGCATGAAAACTAAAATTTTAGTAAAGCAATC